>CM076583.1:117677328-118066751 GCA_034641835.2 Pinus albicaulis | reverse complement strand
TCAAAATATGCCCGAGGCATCTATAAGAAAGTGAAATAGCAGTATGTAGAATAGTAAAGCAATAGATAGAGTACCGAAGTCCATTGTTCCAATTCCGACGCAATTTCGACGCAATGTGGTCCGACATTTTGGACGTCGGCATTTATTTACTTCTGCAATTGCAAAGCAAAAGCAGTTTCAAAGGCTACCTAGCTAATCTTCAGGCTCCGTTTGTAGTTTATAAAATAAAAAATAGTAACAATGAAATTATTCAGGTCCCCAGCGGAGTCGCCACTATGTTATCACTCAGATTTTCCTTGAAGTTGTTGAAAGAGGAAAGGGGTCCGAGGTAACCACAAACCAATCTTTTAGGTACAAAATCTAGCCAATCTGTACCCAGAGAGGGTTCTCTCTATAAAATTTAGCTTTGTTTTAGAAAATTTAGGCTAGTTATAAAGTCCAGGGGTTTTATTTGAATTTGGGTGGTGGAATTCGATAGCTAAGGGCAAGATTGAGTAATTCAGGCCATTGGGCAATGGAGTAAAAAAAAATGGCTTCACTAGATTAAGTTTATCAATGAAAGATGGTTTTACAGGGCAAGATAGTCAAACATGGAAACAATTATAAATATTAAAAGAATGAAATGGATTTAAAATGGATGAAAGGAAATTAAGAATCTTTCAACACATTCAAAGAGAGAAAAATGAGTGATTATCAATAAAGAGAATTTAAGTATTCTTTACTAAATAATCAAAATGCTTAAACTAGTAAAACAGGAGCAATTAAGAATTCATTGTTTATAACTAGTTTAGAAGAAAACATTTAGAATAATAATGATTAAAACCATATTACACTTAAGTACCTTCTGATTTACTCCTTTTCATTAATTATTCAGAAATGAAACACAGTGATATAATAAACAGATATAAAAACTTAAAACACAGGATAGAAATGACTTATTGATCCGTAGTTTGACACATGAATCCTATAAAAAGTCTCTAGCATCAATTCATCATCTAGCAAGCCACAAAGAAATTTCTCCAACAGCACTTTATTCCAAAAAAGTCAATGTTACCGCAAAGTATATGAATCCACACTTACTACTCCAATTGATGGAGTATTTATACAAAAAATCATACAAAATATCTCATAACAAATTGAGATATTATCTAGGATAACTAATAAGTATTTTACAACAATATAGAGACAGATGGTCTCGTAGATAAGAAAAATGATAACTAATGTTGTGTTGTTTCCTTCTTTTAAGAATGTGCTGGAGGCAGGCCCTATATCTTGGCTTGCTGCTGTCCTCTTCAGTAATTCTATGTTGATTATTTCGTTTCACTGATACTCTTTAACTGCTCTGATACTCTTTGACCTTTGTTCATCCTTTTATCCTTTTTATCATGATATACCGTGGTAAATAGGCAAAAATTTATGTAAGGATAATTTTTTACAAAAGTTCCATCATTTCTTCCCACCATTGAACTTCTGGCACTCTGGTCCTTTGCAACTTTCTTAGTGTTTCATCAGCCTCAGTATATCTAAAGAAATTAGGCTAATTTGGGAACAAATGATTTACTTCATGCTCAAGATAAAATAAATTGTCCAATCTGTCATGAAGGTTTTTCCCTGTAGGCAATGCTGCTGTTGATGAACTGGTTGAAGAACTAGCTTGATTATCAGCATATTTGTCCAATTTTTCAACATAACCATCAAGGTCCATTAGCTTATCTTCTGCAACTATAGGACTGGGCAATCCTCTATTTAACAAAATATTCAATCTTTCTCTGAAGGCAATGATTTCTTCTTGCATATCTGAGCACCTTCATTCTAAATTTTGTACCAGAGTTCTTTTAGTAAAAACTCTCTTTATTTCCAGAATTGTTCCGGTCCTGTCCTGAATACCAATTTCTGCAAGTTGATTCTTAGTCTGAGTATTCAAAAAATGTATAAGTCTATTGGCCTCTTCTGGCATATTTCCCAACTCTTGTCCTGATCTCTCAATCTCATCTAGAGCCAATTTAACTAAGTTATTTTGTTCATCCATTATTTGAATTGAGGACCAAACATCCTTTATTGATTGAATGATATTATCCCAAAGAATATCATTTATTTCTTTTAAAGGTTTCTCCAATGTGAGATCCTTTTCCAATGCTTTGACTGTTTTTTCTATTTTGTTCACTTCTCTTGTTTTATCAGCAACACTCATTTTTGAAAGATCATATTTATGTTCTAGAGTGGCCAATTGTTCCTTTGTTTTGTGAAGCTCTATGGCTTGAAGTTTCATATCTTCCATTGACTTTGTTAATTCATCAGTGTTCAAATTTGCAGTGTTGCTCTGTGACAATTCTGCTGGCTGACCTGTTGTTGTTGTACCCGTCACTACTCCTGTTGTAGATACTGGAATATTTGCCTGCTTATCTTTTAATGCATTCTCAAGCTCTTTTTCAGTTGCAGTAAGTTGCTCATTCAATTTTAAGAGCAAATCCATTAGTTCTTCCTCAGAATTTTGTTTGATGATTTCTGCAGTCTATGGATGTCTTGAGGCCGGTAACTTTAATTGTTTTCTCAGAGCTGCAATATCATCATCTTTTCTCTTGATCAAAGCTTCAATATCTTTAACATCTTAGGATTATGACCCAAACCAATGATTATTTCCTCTAAAGTTTTGATTCTATTATCCTTAGCCTGGGAGGAGGTTTTTTCAAGCTGCAACTGTGTATTAGTATTATCCAAAGAATCCCGCAACTTATGGGTCATCATTGATTTATCCGTCAGAGTAGAATAAATCATCTCACCTGTTTGCTTGTGTAGCTCAATTTGATCTAAAGGATGGATATCCTTTGCTAAGACTTCAAAATTAGTCCTAACATAATCTGCAGTTGTCTGAGGCTGCTGCACCTTGGGCTTCAAATGGCTCATTAACATCTTACCCTGTTGGATGTCATAAGCTGACATCAATATTTCTTGATTTTTCGGAGCCATCTTCAAATATTGGTTGTACACTTGAAGTCTAAGTGGATCGTTCCTGGCCTTTATATTGATGAATGTTCTTTTGATGTCCCAGGCAGTTTTTACTGGAGGTTTGAAAGAATATATTTCTGCACTTTGTTGCCTCTGTATTCCCTGTTTTTGAAAATTAGTGGATGTCCCACTACCTGTATCTGTTTGCTGACTGTCTTCTCTTCCCTGGCTGTCAGGGATTTCCTAAAATGATTCATCTTCTGGAAGGGGAGTTAATTTCTGCCTTTTAACATCTTGTTGTTCAGAAGAGCCACCAATAGGAGTAGTTGTTTCAGCCTCTCTCTTTTTTCCCTTTTCTATATTCAGAGGAGTTTGTAAAATAGAAATTTCTGGCTCACTGATCTGAGTAGGAGGAATTTTTCCTTGACCTTGTTCTTTAGAAGTCTCTGGTTGCTCTGTCATTATGAATTTTTCAATTATTCGTATATCAGGCTCCTTTGCTTTTCCTTTAGATTCTACTGCTACTGTACTAATCTCCTGCAAATTTTGTTGTAAAGTCCTGGCTGAAGAAGATCCCTGCACCTGTCCAAAAGATTCTAGGTCAAGTATATTTTCAAGATCTTTCATTACATTTTCAACATTGACCTACTCACTATATTTTTCAACCAATGTCCCTTCTGTCCATTCATCCATATTAGCATATTGTTCTATTTCTGGGATTATTTGATGGATGTATGGTGACAGTTTATTTTTCATTCTTCTATCACAGATAAAGTTGTTTGGATCATAAGGCACCCAGTAGAAACTCTTTTGTAGTCTAAGATAGTCTTCTAAAATCCTTTCGGCTTCCTTTCCAGCTTCCCTAGAGTTACAAATGAAGGGACCTAATTGGCTCTTGATCCTGAGTTGAGCCTTTTTCTTTGCATTGAAAAAATGAATTATATCTGAATTATTCATCTGCCTGAAATATTCTAATGCAAAGAGTCTCATTGGGACATACTTGGGTAGTTTGAATGGGCATAATTCACATCCATATATCCTGATCTCTGTGTAGTTTTGATATAGGTACCAGTCACCTATCTTGTAATGCTTTGAGAGCTGAAAGATTTTCTTGATTTCATTGTTAATTCTAGGAGGAGAGACTCCTGTCAACAAGGTAGTTGCAGGATGAACAAAAAGGTCGACAAACTCATTATAGGAATAAGGAGAATCATAGGAATTGTGAGTAATGGCAGACCAAAAGATGACTGACCTAGGATTCCCTTTGGCATCAAGTTTCTTAACATAAAAAGGGAAATTTTCTGACTGAAAGTAAATCATGAGATGATATATGACAGAAGAATACTTAAATACTCTCTCATTCTCAAATCTCATGAACTGATCATGGATTTTGTCAGCAATATAAGATGTAAAATCGTACTTGACAGCAGGAGGCTGTCCAGGGGTAAAAATGGATAACAATACTAGGGTTAACTGATCAACATACTCACTAGTATTGAAGCCCATTATGGAAGATATCATGTTTAAAATAACTCTACCCTCATCAGTAAAGAAAGTATAACCATAAGGGGGAGGGTTTTTAGGTTGATGCTCTGGTAACATGAAGGTTTGGCATAGGCAGTTTAACTCTTCATGGGATAACTTAGTAGATTTCTCAAGTAATTCAGCCATGGACAGGGGAGTGAGAGCTTGACCAGGTTGGAATTGTAGCATTTCATTTATGGACTGAGAAGTTATTGGGAAAAGGACATTTTGACTTGGGGATAAAACTGCTCGTTGGTTGAGATCATAATTTGCGTAGCAATAATGGATTAACTCAGGAAAAATATGGACTGAGGGGAGAAGGTACATAGGAAGATTTGATTCCCAAAGTCCAAAGATGTCGGAAACTTTCAAATAATTGTCTCTGCAGCGACAAAATATTCGAAGAGGATTCTCACTGAGAAGCAAGTCCTTAATTTGAAAATCCATATCAGCTAAAGGAAAATAATCCAAGTCCTTGTGAGGGGCATTGATGGGCACGACATTCAGAGCTACATGAACTTCCATTTCTGGTTCTTGTGGATTCAGAAATGGAATTTCTGGGTTTTTGTGGAAAACGGGCACAATTACCAGGTTTGGGAATATAATTGCAGTTCTGGGAACGAAAAAGACCAAACTGAACTTATTTTCAGACCTTAGTGCAAAATTAAAACTAAAACCAGGATTTTTTACAGAGTTTAGGAGGGAATTGGAATAAAAATAATTGTTTACGGGAAATGAAACGTGTTTAAACAGGTGATGGTTATGACAGAATAACCCTGAAATACTCGGCTTCAATTCTCTTTAGCAAGGTAACGGTCAGCAAGCGTTAACAGTTGGTTTTTGAATTTTGTTGCATGGAAGACTAACTAGCACACAGAACAATGAAAATGACACAGACACAATTTGTTTTATTTACAAAGTCAAAAGGGTGGCAGGTTTTGATTGATGACGTCAGCATGTACGATGGTTTCGTCACAGAGGGATAGGAGCGGATATTTTTTTGGGCCGCTCGCGCAGTGGAAATCCGGACTTGAAAAAGATTAGGGCGAATTTGATAAGAAATTCGCGTCATAGCTATCCCTTCATATGCTAGCCCAACTTCGGACCCGAAAAAGATTAGGGCGGAATTCATTTGGTTTTCACGTCACAAAATTGGCCGACGTCAGCAGGCTATTTTAGAACGCGAATGTGCTCGACTTAAGAACAATTTTGTTTGATCCCATCTTATAAAATTTGTGTTGGTTTTCTTTGATAATACACATATTTATAATAAATCATGGGAATACCACACTAGTAAACATGTGGAAAAGTTATATAAATTATTGAGAAAAATATTTTTTATGTAAAAATATCCAAATGTGCTTTTGGGAAATAAGAATTCGAGTATTTGGTTCATATTTTTTTAAAGGAAGGAGTGAAGTTGGAGCCTCAAAAGATGCAAGCTATTACAAAATGACCTATTCCTAATAAAATCAAGGTTCTTAGAAGATTTTTTAGACTTACATGATATTATTGATCATTTGTTAAGAATTATGCATGCATTTCAAGTCCACTCACATATCTCTTGAAGAAAATATCATTTATATGAAATGATGAGGCTACTTTGGCATTCTCTCTTTTAATGGATGCCATGTCTTCTACACCAACATCGGTTGCACCTACTTTTGGTAAAACATTCATAGTAGAGTGTGAGGCACTAAGACAAGGAATTTACGTAACATTAACACAATAAGGGATATCATTGGCTTTTAAAAGCAAGGAATTCAAAGAAAATATTTGGTGAAATCTACGTATGAAAAATAAATGGAAGCAATATTACATGCAATAAAAAATGGGGATAGTATATCACAGGGAGGTACTTTAAAGTCAAGATATACCATGATAGCATAAAGTATTTTTTGAAGCTATGGATTTCATTGGAAGATTAACAAAAATGAGAAGAAAAAATGCAAAGTTTTAATTTTGAGATAATCTGCAAAAAGGGTAAGGAAAATTTAGTACATGATGCTCTTTCTAAAATAGAAGAGGCCTCAAATTTATATCCAATTACATTTTCTATTCCTAGGTGGCTAGAATAAGCTTTCCATAATGCAAAAATGACAATAGTACTAAAAAAAAACTAAAATTTATAAAGGATGGGATGAACTCTATGGAGCATTGGGAGTGAAAGAGAGATATACTTTGGTGCAAATGTAGAATATTTTTATGCATGCAAGCATATTTGAATAAAAAAATATTAAGGGAGTCCCATGTCTCTCTGATGGTAGGACGCATGGTTCCTTAAAACATCTCAAAGGATCAAAAAATATATTTTTGGAAGGAATGAAGAAAGATATTCAAAATTTTGTAAGAGAAGGTCGGGTTTGCATAATAAATAAAAGAGAGATAGTAAAATCTCTAGGGTTACTTCAACCATTCCACATACATATTAAAAGACTAGAAGATATATCAATAGACTTTATTACAGGGTTACTGAAATATAAAGGTAAGTATTACATTTTTGTGGTCATTTATATAGACAAATTTTGTAGATTTTTCTTGTAGAGCTCAAAGTACATAAACAACAAGCCAAGTGGTAGAAGTGTCCGTGAAAGAAATTCATAGTCTTCATGGTTTTCCTAAAGTAATAGTAACAAGAAACTTCTGGAAATAATTATTTAATATGAGTGGAGAAACACTAGCTGCCATGAGTTCTACATATCAAACACAATCAAATGGTCAAACAAAAATAGTTAACAAATGTTTTTAAGGTTATATACAATGTTACTCTTTAGAAAATAAATCTTAATGGATGAAGTGGGTTCCTCAAGGAAGAATGGTAATATGATACTATCATACTACCTATCACACATCTACTAAAATTTCCCCATTTAAGGCCCTTTATGGATATCCAACTCCTAGTATCTCATACTTTTTGCAAGATAAGTCCAAAGTATAGGAAACAGAGTCACATATGGGAAATACTAAAGAAACTTTGAAAATTATTATGGAAAACCTTCAAATGACATGAAACATGATAAAACAACAAGGGGAACAACATTGAAGTGAAAGATAATTTTAGGAGGGTAATTGGGTATTTTTTAGATTATAGCATTATAAGCAATCTTCATTCAAGAAATAGAAGAATAAAGAATTAGCTCAAAAATGCAATGTGGAAAAAGTCGAAGTCGGGATTAAATCGGCAAGCGTTCAAAAGTTGAAATACTTGATAAAGTCGGGAGTTTTTTGAAAAAGTCGGCAAAAAGTCTGCAAAGCTAAAAAAATACAAAAATATTCATTTTTGGAAAAAATCCTGATTTTTTCAAAAAAAATTAAAAAATTATTAAAGAAACTACCTCACTCAAGATTTTTTCGAAAAAGTCGGCAAAAATTCGGGACTTCGAGGATAAAATCGCGACTTTTTTAGGGATGAAAAAGTTGGCAAAAATTCGGCCTATAAAGTCGGCTCCGAGAAAAATTCGGAATTTTTTCAAAAAGTTGGGACTTTTTTCCGACTTTTTCCACACTGCAAAACTGTTATGGCCCTAAATAATTATTCATAGGATTTCACAAGTGGTATAGAAGTTATATTTTCCTTCTTCTTCCATTCATAAGGTTTTTCATGTATCTTGCCTAAAAAAGGTTTTGGGAAAAAATATGCCAATGTAAATAGAACTTCCAAAATTAGATGAAGAATGAAAGTTGATTCTTGAACCACAAAATGTTATAGATAAAAATTATGTATCTCTTTGACATATAACCATTATGAAGTACCTAATCAAGTGGAAGAATATTCCTCTAGAAGAAGGTACATGGTAAAATGATCAATTCGTGATGAAATACCCATGGCTAAAGGGTTCGTTTGAAGTTTTGACAAAGGTTTTGTTATATGTTTTATATAATGCGTGGCAGAATAGTTTTATTGTTTGTTAAGGTCCCACACAGTGATCAAATTTGAAGGGTAGGTCCGAATTTCAATTAGAAGGGCATATATCTATGTCGCCCTTCCATAATGAAAAGATTTAAAAAAAAAAAACTTTTCAATTGACCACAATAAATTATTTTTACATTTCATTTTCAGAAAGACAAAACCATCAATCTTTATATTAATAAAAGACTATTACATATACAACAATGAAGAAGGCTCCATCTTTCATTGCTTAAATATCTTATTGGAAATTTCAACATAAGTCTTGAAGACACTATTATAAGAATTTGGATACATACCACCGGGATATAGGAGATTCTTATGTGTCAGATTGTGTAATGCAATTTTGACTTTGTCTCACAAGGAGCAGCAACATGGAGGTATGGATTTTTCTTATAGAACTTTTTTATTATTATTTGAAACATTGTTTATAGATATGAAGACAACAATGAAATTATGAGCATGGTGGACAATTATTCAAGCTCATGATGCCAAACCATGATGATGTAAGTTTGGAATTTAAAATTTTTACATGTTAAAGACAAATAGTCAAAATCACTGACAACTTAGTATGCCATAATTAATAATCATTCCTTGTTCACTTTTGTTAATATTAGGCACTAGCCAGTAATGTAGGAGGTTTTGTCCACATGTTGTGGCTAGGAGGGTTCAAAAACATTTGAGTTGTAACAGCTAGGTGTCAATACCTCAGCTGACTGTATTACTTAGACTAGTTAGAGTTGTAGGAGTCGAATAGTTTCAGTTAGTTGAATTATTATAATTAGACCTTTTGATTTCTAGAACGGTCCTATCAGAGGAACCGAAGAGCCATATGTTATGTATATAAATTATAATTCCTCGGATGTATAAAAGTAGAGAGGGAAGAGGAGAGTAGAGAGGGGATTTCTGCAATAAACCTCTGTGTGTGAACAATTGTTTCCAGTTAAATGATTTCCAATCTTAGTTTCCATTGAATTATCTCAACCTGATAATTGTGAAGAATTGTTTAACTGTGAGGTGATTGGGTATTGATAATTCCATTCTTCTGTCTTTGAATTCCCGTAAATTGTTGGATAACCCTGTGAACTCACCCCACCCGAAGGCGAGGTCTGTGTAGAGAACCGGGGTCGTGAACACTGTTCAAATATAAAAATCCCGCTTAATAAAGAGACAAGATTGTTGTGCTTTCAAAACCTGACCCGAGGATTGGACATGAGTTAAAAAACAAAAGGATAGCGGAACCAGACTTGCACCCGTGGTCAAGCCCTGTACCAAAACCACGAGCGGAATCACAAAAGCGGGTTGCCCATATCGCACCGCTTTTGCGGAGTAGGCGGTATTTCCTATTCGCGAGTGATTCCATAGGGAATGCGACACGTGGCGAAGTGACCCCCAGAAAACCACAGTTTAACCCGCGCCATCGCACGTTAAAGCCCGACGTTGGAAGCCGAGCGAAATTGCCAAGATTCGTTGATTTGGAGAAGGGCCATCGGACGGTGGTCGCACGTTGAACTTGCCCGGAGGTTAACTAAGGTGTGCGGAGGATAGCCGGGTACGATACGAGTGTTTGATTGGTTATTGATATATATAGTTGGGGCCGGAGTATAATGAAATTTTTTAATTAAACGATTGGTGGATAATTAGCATAAGTCTGAAGCATGATTGTTGTAAGGCTTGGTGGTGAAATATAGAGTCGAAAGTTCATTACAAGTTATTTATTTAAAAAGAAATGTGGAGTATAAATACAAAGTGTTGAAAGTTAAACATTGGTTATAAGGCTTGGAGATAATATAAAGTCGGGAATACAAATTAAAGTCCAACCATTGTGGATAGTATTTATTTATCAAATTCTACGAATTTGATAAATAAACCCGAAGAAAGAAGAAGTCAATTAAGACTCAGGCTGGAGGAAAAGAACGGGGTACACCAAGGGAAAATGCTGACATAGCGATTGTAGACACACCAGCTCTCCTTGGGGGTCCAATTTCAGTTTTGTTGCGTCACACGATGATCTCTCTTCTCTGGCATTTACTTGTATTGAAGATCACTATTCTAGGAATAAGGAGTTATTTTCTCCAAAAATAACCCTAGCCAAACATTGACAATGCATCAAGGATATCTTTCTATGCTTCATAAGTACATATGTTCTACTTCTAAATCATGTCTTGGAAGTGGTTGTTTTGTTGGAAATTATTCACCAATTGGTTTCATACCAAAGTCTTTTTCTCATTTTCAGCATCCAATACATGAAAAAGATAATGGTTTAAAACAACATAAATATTTGAAATTTTGCAAGAATTGTCTGGCACACTTTGAATATAAATTTTGAAGTCAAGTGCATGATGCTATATAGGATCAAGTGTCATTTTGAATACCAAATGTTTCACAAAAAACTTCTCAACATGCTACCCTGTAGTAAGGATTAAATGACATTATTGCATCAACTATTTCCATAATAAAAGTGCACCTCGGCCATAAGACTAAACAACTACAAATGTTGTAGATCTAACAAGACCACACAATCAAATGTATTCCACAAGGCCAATACTGTATGAAAAATGAAAAGGAGTTTGCAACCAAAAATACCTTAGGAAACTAATTCAATTAGATACACCAAACCATCAGCACAAAGGAAAACCAACCTACTTGGCCCCAATATTTTCAACTGGGTCCTCTAATTCAACCAATAAAAACGCCAAAACCATAGCATTGAGATACATTTCATTACACTGTCAATAACAATAAAATTTGACTCAGCCATAACCCTTTCCTTTTATTGTTGTGAAAAGCTTTATGCATTACTCTAATGTGGCTAGTCCATAGGCCAAGTAGACCACCGGGTAACAAATATGTTTCCTTTCACCTTTGAGTTTTCAAATTATGCCTACCAAATCTAAGACATTTAAGAGGGGGAACTAATACAACGTTAAAAAGAAAACCAGAGCACACATCTACAAATTACCTCCTTAGCCACTGTCACACCATCATTAACTATTTTCGGAGAACCATGCTTGCTCTCCAAGACAACATTTTTCCCTTCGCCCCAAGGGTGACTCCAACAAGATCAGCAAGTTTGTTCACACCGCTTGCAAGACAAATTGACAATGCTTTCAGTAAGTGTGCAATTGAATGCTAGACCATATGCCAAAACAACCCTCCATGAAAAATTAAAATAACACATTAAAATCGAATATAAGTGGACAAGGAAAGATCCACCATAGTGAAGTTTCACATGCTGGTGACCTTCCTTTAAACATAGTTTTTTCTCTGACCTGCAATTTTTTTGTCACTGAGCCATCCTTGTTGAAGTACAACTTCTTTTCCATAGCTCTTGTATTAACTACCTTCTCTCTGTCGCGTAATCTCAGAGTCCCTCTTCTGCTTGAGCGATTAAAGGAAATGGGTGAAAAAACTGAAAGAGAAGACAATTGTCTGCCATAATTATCAAACATTGCACCCAACTTCTTCCCCTTTCCATTGTTACCCAATGAGGTAGATGTGGCAATTGTTGTCATACTTTCCAAAGCAGAGGCCATCTTCTCTTATGCTGAATATAGAATTACAAGATCTTCATACTAGTGTGAACCTTAAAAAACATGACTCCCATTGCTAAAAACCACTTTTAAGTTGTAACAGGAAAACTAAACAACTATCGCAACTTTTGGAAACTTCTGGAGCATTAAGAGAGAAACAACCAAAGAGAAATACAAACACAATCCTCATTTTAATGAGACCGGAATATATATTTGCATTAAGATAATAGAAATAAATCACGACTATATTAAGGCCAACACAAGACAATCTTTAACCAGTGTCTCTCGCGGCCTTCAGGTTGCCATGCTAGAGGTTGCATATTTTTAATTTAAATTCTTGACCTCTCGTGCCCATCTATGAATGCATCCAATGGGATATCTACAACAAATGCTCCTTTATATCCCCAAAAACAAATTCCCTACTACAAGAGCACCAGTATTGATGGATCACCCCACACCATCCCACCCACTAGAAACGGTGAAAAAGGAAACCCGAGAAAACTTCTGAAATATCTCAAGATGACTATGTGGGTGGTTCTTATGAATCAACCAACCATTCATAACATGCTCATCAATCAAAACCATGAGTATTATGTGACAATATTCAAGCAGGCACTGAATCGGATTTCTGAAGCTATGTTAGAGAAACCCTAAACTCTCACTGAAAATAGGTGAAATGTGGCACCACTCAGAGATTGACATGTGCCAATATGTACAAGTGGTAGAAAATTGGCATGCTCATACAATGAGGTGATGCAGGAATGACATGAGGGAGAAAATATCAGAAAAGCCCCAAATCTGGAGAACTAAAGCTCATCACCAACCTAAGATTGATAACTTTACATGATGTAACCTATGAAATCGTAAATGGAGAAATCATAGTAACAATAAAGTAACCTATGTAACAATAAAGTCGGATTCATCCTGGGAGTGGTAATGGGAGAAATCATCGTGAACAACAGGAAACATGCATAGTTGCTTACAATCAAATAGATGAAAAAACACATACAAAAAACCTAGATAATAATCATGAACAAGCTTAATATTGAATTATGAACTGTAAAGGAACTTACAAAAATGTGACATTACGAACCTGGTCAAGCACACAAGCAAAAATATCCTGGACATGACCCTGGTTGACAAGTTGTATTGCTCATGATGCAAGAGGATTTGTACCTGCACTGCCAAGTCAATCAAAATCCATCATTATCTATACAATAAATAAAAGTAATTGATGTAGTATTTTTTACTCTAAGATGCATTCTTATGATAATGTTAGAACATATGTTGAAAATGTCAAAACATACCTGAATAAGCTCCTCTTCGTTTCAAGAACAATTTATTGGAGTCGCATGAACTTGAAACAAGCCTCCCACGATCTGAAAGAGTAGCAACTAAGTCAACAGTGACTTTTTTGTTGCTACGCTAGATCAAGGGAGGTTTGCTCTAAGATTAAATCGCTCCAATAAATTATTCTCTACTAAACAAGGCCAACCACGTGAAGGTGGAAGCTCTTATGGACCCTCCCCCTCCCCCTCACATCACTCTCAATTCCCCAATACCCAATCTATATTTCATTTTTTACTTTCATGAGCATAAAAAAAATATTCAATAACTAATAAAAAACAATTCAACAAAAAGTACGCAAGGAAACATTGCAATTAATGCTTGACATAAAAATAGTATGATAAATGAGTTTTTTATATAATGCAAAAAACGTTCCAAGTATGGTAACGTTTGTCTTATAATAATACAATATTTTACATTATCGAATTTCTTTTTCTTCTTCCTATTTCTAAAGCTCCTAATTACATCATCAATATCATCATGCTCTGCTCCTGTTTCGTGCCTTTCGACCCGCACTACTGACCTAGTTGCGTAGTCACGATGTCTGGTCTCATCCAGTGATGGGGCATCGCCTACAAAAAGAGATAATATTAAATTTTAATTGTCAGTTTTTAAATATCATTGAACTAGTTCGGTAATATTAATAAAAAAAATTGCAATGAGATTATTTACCTGGTGCACCAGTTGTCGCCGCTGACCTAGTTGCGTAGTCACGATGTCTAGTCTCATCCAGTGACGGGGCATTGCCTACAAAAACAGATAATATTAAATTTTAATTGTCAGTTTTTAAATATCATTGAACTAGTTCGATAATATTAATAAAAAAATTGCAATGAGATTATTTACCTGGTGCACCAGTTGTCGCCGCTGACCTAGTTGCATAGTCACGATGTCTGGTCTCATCCAGTGACGGGGCATCGCCTACAAAAACAGATAATATTAAATTTTAATTGTCAGTTTTTAAATATCATTGAACTAATTCGGTAATATTAATAAAAAAAATTGCAATGAGATTATTTACCTGGTGCACCAGTTATCGCCGCTGACCTAGTTGCGTAGTCACGATGTCTGGTCTCATCCAGTGACAGGGCATCGCCTACAAAAATAGATAATATTAAATTTTAATTGTCAGTTTTTAAATATCATTGAACTAGTTCGGTAATATTAATAAAAAAAATTGCAATGATATTATTTACCTGGTGCACCAGTTGTCGCCGCTGACCTAGTTGCGTAGTCACGATGTATGGTCTCATCCAATGACGAGGCATCGCCTACAAAAACAGATAATATTAAATTTTAATTGATAGTTTTTAAATATCATTGAACTAGTTCGGTAATATTAATAAAAAAAATTGCAATGAGATTATTTACCTGGTGCACCAGTTGTCGCCGTTGGGACTGTTGCCCTGTCTTCCTCTCTGGTTGTAAGATCCTCAAAGGAAACATTCTCTGTCATTTAAACAAAAAACATTATAAGGAAAACCATCAAGGTATAATTAGAAAAAATTATAAGTGGAAATTAATTACCGTCACGGCCCTCACTGATAGTAGCATTGTCAGCTTGGTCCCTACTACAATGATCAGGTTGCACGTGAGGATCATCTACATTTGGCTCTAAAACTGGGTTATTTGCGTCGTCGGTATTGTTGCTCCCCTGATTTAAACAAAGTTGTTAGACATTAAATTTATGGATGAAAACAAACATATTGAAAGGTTAATTTTTTACCTTATCAGGCATTCTGGATCTTGGGACCTGCCCCAAGCTTATGCGACGTTCAACTACGGCTTGATAGCCGAAATGGAAAGCGATATTTTTATCTTCCTCTGTAGTTTCTGTTCCGAAGTCATCACCCTACATTACATATGATTGTGTATTTTTAATCATATTTGATAGGATTACAAAAATGTTGGAAGGCGATACAATTAATTATAATATGTTTAGCTACTTAATTACAATTCTTGCAGCTAATTTCAAGTAGCCACCCTGGCCGAGCTTGTGATGGCCCTTTTTCTCAATCCTAGCTTTGGTTGCCTTTGAGGTGTCAGGCAACCTAGCATCAAAAGATTGAAGTCAGATATGACGTAGCGCACTTTTATTTTAGACATAAAGAAAATTAAAGCTATTGAATTAAAGTTGTAATTTACCTTGCGGGTCCAGTTGGCATTTTTCCTTCTTTCTTTGCCCTTTTCTCTTCTCCGTCATGGATGAGTGCTCTCCACTCACTCTCTGAAACTGCGAGAGGACGCTCATATCTAGGGTTAAATTGCAATTGCGTCCTATAGGTGTCCCTGGTATATTTCAAATATTTGCCGGCTACCTGAGCCACCGCTTTTCTGTCAAATGTGCCGACCCCAAAAGGGCTTCTAGATAATCTAAAAGTTCTTTTTTCAGGTTGGAATTCTGGGAATTCCACCCTGTACGTATGGTTGGGCCAAAAATTACCAACGCATGGCTCTCCAGAATCCTGTAGAACTCATTTTTTCCTACATAGAATAAAACCAAAAGAAAAAGAAGATATTATCATTAATTTAAAAATAAAAATCATGATAAATATGTTTTAGATAAAGTACATGAAATAGTTAAAATAATAAAACTTACCTGGGAGTTGTACGTTCTTTATATGGAAACCTTCATCGTTCACCAAAAACGTGACATTAATGGTCCTCGTGGAGCTGACACTTGTAGCTCCAGGAAACGCAATAATGTAGTTGGCCATATCAGCCTCATCACTGCCAACATGTTCAGCGGTTGGCTGGGTGTCTGCTTGGGCAGGGTGTGTTTCTTGGCTAGCACCTAAAGGAGTAGAAGGTGTACGAGAGGGTTGTTGGGCAATCTCTTGCTCTTGTGTCCCACTACCACCAACACCGGGTTCAGCAAATGCCAGAAAACGCTACATACAAAAGAACTTTTTGTTAGTTTAGTCAATGTAAAAATTAAAAATCAAACTATCACAATTCATCTCATGCATAACAAAAAAAATATCCTTTTGACTTTTTATTATTACCTGATATGTTTCTAGATGGCTCATAAGTTGTTTTATCCTCTCTTCTATTTCAGGTGTTTGAGGCGCGTATATCAAAGTATTAAATTCTGACCTTGCATCTCGTGCCTTTTCTCGCAACAAGAGCGCTGGAGATAGGGATGAAGAAAGCTCTTCCTCATAGAGGGAATCATCAGGCGTACCATGGCTAGGTGTCTGCATATTTGAACAAAATTAATATTATTTCAATTATGTAAATAACTAAAATACCTGAATATAGAGCAATGCTGGCACTTTACATGTTCTTCCGCTGGCCTCTTTCCGCGATCATCCCGTCTCTGGGTTGTTCCTGCACTGCTCTCATCAGTCTACCACATTGCAATAAAATTATAAATGTAAAAACTTGAAAACAATATCTAACTTGAAAACACAAAATGAAAACTGAAATAATTTCTAATAAGACACCTGAAGACAGAGTTAGAGTTTCAAATATGCCTTGCATTGAATTCAGTCCTGGAAACATGTCATTGCACATTAAGGCACCCAAACAAGAGACGAGTTGACAATGAAGACATTATTGAATATATTGTTGGAGCAACTTCTAGTAAACTTGTTGTGAAGACCTTGAGGACATTTTTGGAGCAACATTGTTGAAGCTGATGGTATAGCATTGTTGGAGACGATCTTGAAGGGCTTTGAAGTGAAGCTTTTGGAGCAACTATTGAAAAATCCTTAGAGAATTTAAGTAAGGCACTTTCTATCTTCCATCACCTTTTTCCTTTCAATATCCTTTAAACGATTTTGTTGATATTTAATGTTTGAAATGACGTTATAATTCCTTGATTATATGTGTTTGGGGACTAGAATAATTTCACACAAAACCATGCAAACTTAAAAGTAACTTAACAGATCCATAAAGTAATAATAATCATAATTCCTAATTTCCTATTGTACGATATGATGCAAATTATTCAAACATGAAGCAATGAAGACATGCAATGTCTGAATTTCAAGATCGATGAACCAATACAAGAAGTTAGAAACTACAACTTTGATTCAATACTCTGTGTCCTAACTCCAGGAAGGAATCTAGTTTGTAGTACAGAACATGCATCGTGTATTATCAATTCTTAATTGACAACAAATAAAGGTCATCTACCTCATAAATTCCTTCCCATTTTGTGTTTTTATGTTATATTCCTTATAAAAGTGTCAAATTTCTCTCAAAGTAAGCAACCACTGAATAAAATAAAAATAGTTGAGATATGATTGAGAAATGGTCATTTATTTCTTGAAAGGATCTTCACAATTTCTTTGGTTGTTTTTCATCTCAAGAAACAAGAAATGACCTAAGAAACTATCATGATGTAATATAAGAAACAACACAGTGCAATGGCCATTTTCAAAGCCAAATGATGTCCATTGAGGACATGGCCTTTATTTAGTTCCTGTTTCATAGGAGTTTCGGGTAGAAATGGAACTTTGTTGTACCATTTCCAGTAGTAAAAAGGGAAAACCTTCTTTTTCCATGGGAAATAATTTACCTTTAATTTTTCAAGATAATCTAAATCACAAAACATATGAACTATACTACACACATTCTTGGATAATTTGAAAGTAGAAAAGGAATACCCTACACAAGTGATGCACACATGTACATTTGAACACTAATAGATTTTTGTAGTTGAAATGTAATGCTTGTTTTCATTTAAATGTAGGATTTTTAAAGCAAGGAGAAATAATGGCTGCCAAATTAATAAGCGTTTCTTTGGGAAAAATTTAAATCTTGTATTGGGTGATGAAGATAATAGAGGGTATTGAATATTGATTCTTGACATCTAGAGATAACCCTACAGCCTAACACAATCTAATGGAATTGACCAAAAAAACCCAAATAGAGTCAACCCTACTATAGGAGGAAGGGCCTGCAGTAAGAACTTACCATTTTGCAAGAGCTGAGGGTGAATTTTGTTCTGCAAGAGCTGAGGGCGAATGTAGGGCGAATTTTGTTCTGCAAGAGCTAAGGGCGAATGCTAGGTGAATGCTGTTCTGCAAGAGCTCAGGGCAAATGCTGAGGGTGAATGCTGTTCTGCAAGAGCTCAGGGTGAATGCTGAGGGCGAATGCTGTTCTGCAAGAGCTGAGGGCGAATGCTGAGGGCGAATGTTGTTCTGCAAGAGAAGAGGGCGAATGCGCACGTGATATCAGACGTTAATGTAGCACACATGTACATTTGAACACTAATAGATTTTTGTAGTTGAAATGCAATACTTGTTTTCATTTAAATGTAGGGTTTTTAAAGCAGGGAGAAATAATGGATGCCAAATTAATAAGCGTTTCTTTGGGAAAAATTGAAATCTTGTATTGGGTGATGAAGATAATAGAGGGTATTGAATCTTGATTCTTGAAATCTAGAGAGAACCCTACAGCCTAACACAATCCAATGGAATTGACCAAAAAAACCCAAATAGAGTCAACCCTACTATAGGAGGAAGGGCCTACAGTAAGAACTTACCATTTTGCAAGAGTTGAGGGTGAATGTTGTTCTGCAAGAGCTGAGGGCGAACGCTGAGGGCGAATGCTGAGGGAAAATGTTGTTCTACAAGAGCTGAGGGCAAATGCTGTTATGCAAGAGCGGAGGGCGAATGCGCGCGTGATATCAGACGTTAATGTAGCTATTGCGACGGATATGAAACAATAAAATAATTTTTATGTAGCATGCATATAATTTTCATATTTGTATTTATCGTGCATATAAGTGTCATTATACCGACGGCGGAAAAGGCATCGCTATTTCGACGAACGCCTCCAAACGTTGCAATTACGACACTTAGACATTGTGTTGCACTTGCGACGTTTAGAGGCAGTCGTCGCAATAGCGACGCATTGGGCCATAGTGTCGCAATTGCGACGTCTTCCTCCAAACGTCGCAATTGCGACACTTTTCTAAGTGTCGGTATTGCGACACTTTTCTATAAACGTCGGTATAGCGACAGTTTTGGGCGGGATGGAAAAAATTTGGGGAAATTTCCGACTTTTGGTCAAAAGCGTCGGAACCAAGTGTCAGAATTTTCGCCAAATGTAGTAGTGATAGCAATACCCTTTCACAAGGTTGACATTCACTTGGGTAAGACCCTCTCACAACACAGACATTTTCTCTGGCAGAGAGTTGTTGCTCTGCAACCCATCTTATTTATCTATGAACAATCGGTTATGCAACTGCTTTTGTTTACATATATCAACAACAACACGAAAATCCTTTTGTTTTAGGGTTCGACATCTGCAAAGCGACATCCACAATAACCTGTTTCAGCATCTCCACCTTCATTGGGGTCCTTGTCTGAACATAGAGGCCATGCACAAGTTACCATATGAAGGCCAAAAGAATTCGACTAAAGTGGGAAGAGATACCTTTATGAATATTCATACCTTTATGAATACGCTATTGATGAAATAGATATCCATAGCATTGAGATTGGCACTATGAAAATCCATTGACCCTTGAAGAGATTCAAGGGTCTTTGTCACTCGTTGCAACACTCTCACCTCCCTCTTGCAACGGATTTCAATGTGAAACATTTTCTCCTGAACCTCCTTCACATGAAGAGCCTGAAACAACATCAAAATGTGTCACAATACATGTTGCTATTTTCACTCTTTTTCATGGTTATGAAAACAATGTTTTATGTTTCAAGGGCACTCATAGAGGTGGAGAATATCTTAAAATTTAATAAAAACCAGTCATATTAAACAATAATATTAGAAAAAAGTTTATAATATTAGTTCTCTGTCTAAGGAATGATGAAATCTCAATTAAAAATGAATATATCTATACTAGATATCATTTTTGAGATTCAACTGCGTTAAGTGAGTCATCATTGTATGACCATTTCCATGAGAGGTTTATCTATGACCATTTCTATGAGAGATAGTAGTAAGTGACTAATTTCTCATGATTTTTTAATAGTCTACTTAGCACTCATTGCATTGGGTGATTATCACACTCATGAAGAAGTGGAATTGAAACTAGTGAAATGAATCACATAGCCTTAATCATCACTTCCAAGCTTGAGCCTGATAACCAGGACTTGAAACATGCTTGAACTAATATCATATTCATCATCAACCTTTTTATGTCTAGCTTCCTTATGGTCGCCATACCCACATCCTTCATTTTCAGATCCCTCTTGTTATCACCCTAGTAATTCTCAGGTTGTGGGATGGGGATTTTTGTAGTTAAGAAAACCAGGGGTAACTAAGAACCACTTTGGGAATTCAGGATCTAGCCTTCCTGAGCTCCGGAGAGGGATCACTCCTTAAAATTTAGCTTTGTTTAGGTAAAGAGTTTTAGGCTAGCTATGAGTAGACAATTTGTTTTGATTTTGGAATGTTGGTACGAATAAATGACTACAAAGAAAACCATAGAAAGTTCTACCTAACCATTGGGCAATGGAGTCAAATTATAGCAAACAAGACTAGAAAACCTAGGCCAAAAGATGCAAATATGCTAAGGGCGAGATAGATGACCTTCAGAGGGTTTTAAAAGGCTATTTTGATGAAGTGGGTGAAATCTGGACTAAGGGAAATTAAGAATCCTTAGATCATAGAAAAAGAAGAGGGAATTTGAGTTCAAATGAAACTAAAGTGCAATCAAGAATTCTAAAGTCTGGAAATCAGTAGAAAACATAAAAATGAAAACTAGTTAATACATAGAGCTTTTGACACTAATTCTGTAATATTCCTCCTAGTTTTTCATTTAGATAGAAATAAACACAGGATGTATGAATGAAACTTAAAGAGGTATACAATGAAAACTTGAAAATACTGTACTCATCTAGTCATCACATGAATCCTTAGCTATGATGTCTATTCGCTTCAATTTCCAGCCTGCTGCTTCAACTTAACTTACATAAAATCCCAATGTTTCAACAAAAATTCTATAGTAATCTTGATTATTTTATTCCACACTGAATACTCCGAATAATGAAGTATTTATACAATTGTACTCATTTAAAAAATATCTAAAGTTTTAAATAATATCTCAAGCAAAAATAGGAAACATTACCCAAGAAGACGGACAACAACAAAACAGTTTGCAAGCTGTCCTCTTTTACAAGGAAAAATAGAACTATTTATCTTATCTAAACTGATTTTTTATGTGCTGTGAGTATAGCTGGCATTAGGTGCATCTTCTCATGGAAGGTGGTTGTAGAACATTCCTTTATTTGAATTTCAACTTTGATACTCTTTATCTCTGCTTTTCACTATTTTACTGTTGTAATTGAAAAATGACCAGCAGTAACAATTTGATTTTAATGATACACTTTGACACTGATTTTTTCACCATAAAGTAACAGTAGAATATGACTTTTTTATGGGATTTTCTTGCCCTTTACCTGTCAAATTCACATTAGATCTGTGAATTCTTTCCATTGTTCAACAGTGGGGATCTTCATATTCTTCAATTTCTTGTAACTTTCATCAGCCTCTGTATATTTAGCAAAGTTTGGCTTTATTGTGAATATATGCTTGATTTCGTTCTCCAAAAAGAATAAATTTTCAAAATATTGAAGAAGTACTTTGCCACTTGGAAATCCTTGAGGCAAAGGCTGTTTAGCTTGCTCCTTAGCATGAGCTCTGATTTTCTAATCATAATATTTTTGTGGGATTAATTTGTCATTCAATGCATGAATGTCTGGTAAACCTGCTTCTGATAATACTTTGTATTTGGCCCAAAATCTTCTGATGGCCAAGTTCATATCTTTACACCTGTCTTCCAAATTATTTATCATGTTTCTCTTATTCAAGACTTTCTTAATTTGAAGGATGGCCTCTGTTTTGTCAGCAATTTTCAACTCTTCTAATTCTTCCCTGTTTTTGCTGTTCAAAAATGCTATGAGTTGAAATGCTTGTGGTGGCTTATTTTCAATTGCTTTATTGGTCTTATCAATTTCTACATTTGCAGACTGTAGAAACTCTTTCTGCTCATAAATTATCTGAATAGAAGGCCATTGTAAGTGAATGCCTTCAATGATTTTTGTCCATAAATGATTTTTTATATAGGCAACCTAATCTGTAAGATTCACCTTCTGTTGAAGAATTTTTACTTGTTCCTGTAGCCTATCAGCCCGATGTTCATGTCCTTTGGAAGTAATTAATACATCTCTTTTATAAGTTTCCAGATTTTTAATGATGCCTTTCAAACTGAGTATTTCTTTATCTTTTAAAGACATGTCTTCCATGGCTCTGATTATTGCAGCTTTGTCCTCTATTGTGTTTATCTGTGAGGTAGATGACGAAGAGACAAAGATGTCATGAGAAGTTATTGGCAATGTAGTTTCCAATACTCCTTGCGGTGCCAAGTGTTCTTCCAATGTAGATGGAACAGCTGTGCTTACAGTTGGGATCACTGTAGGAATGAAAACCTCTTGAGATTTATTTAGATTTTCATTTTCTTGCATGAAAAATTCTATTTGGCTTTCCATTTCTTTTATCTGGGTAGTCATCTTTAGAAAAAGTTGTTTTAGTTCATCATTTTTTGTCTTCTGCTGAAGGATTTCTTTTGCCTGGGGATTTTCACTTTGAGGAAATTTTAGTTGTTTTCTGAGGGCAGCTATGTCTTCATTTTTCTTTTTGATTATAACTTTTGCCCCTTCAATGTTTGTTGGGTCAGCTCCTGCTTCAATTACTATGTCCTCCAATGCTTTGATTCTAAATTTATTGGAATATAATGAGGCTTTATCCAATTTCATTTGAGTCTGAAGGTTTATCAATGTTTTCTCAAGCCTGATAGAATTCATAGTCTTATTGACTATTCTAGAATATAGCATCTCTGTATTGCTCCTATGGAATTCTATTTGGTCCAATTCATGGACATCATCTGCATCAACTTCAAGCTCTGTCTTTGAATAATATGCAATTGTTTTTGGATCAGCCACTGTGGGCTTGAGAAATGACATAACCAATTTATTTGAAGAATAATCAAAAGCTGAGAGGAGTCTATCCTTATTCCCAGTCTTTTCTTTAAGGAACTTGGAATATGCTTCACTTTCAATCTCTTCATTCTTTTCTTTGATTTGTTTGAACCTGATTTGAATATCTGACTCTATGTTGTCAGGTTCTTTAGAAGAAGAGGGCATATCAAGCTTTGTTTGTTTATCCACCATGACTGTGTCTTTCTGCTGTGCTCCAAGTTTGACATTTTGAAGCTCTTTGAGTGATTCAGTTACTATCCTTGTTGCTTCATCATCAGTTTCATGACCATTGTTATCTTCAACATTGATAGCTTTATCCCTTTCTTCATCAGTCAATTTACTTTTCTTGCTATAGGGGATTCTGAATTTTTTATCTAGAACAGTTTCAGCAGTGAAACTATCTTCATTTCTTCTTCTTTTATGAACAATTTCAGCGTCTTTGTGCATTGTAACCACCTGTGTTTGATCAACCCGTTTTCCTTTTCCATTGTTTCCCTACATGCCCTATGAATAATTATTAAATAAAGTATTTGGCTCCCACTCAAATTTATTGGCATATTTTTCAATTTGGGGCTTGGGATCATGCAAGAAAGAAGACAACTTGCATTTCAATCTAATTTGACTTAAAATACCCTGAGGATCATAATTCCACATAAAAATATATGGGAATTTATACTCTTTCAACTTGACATCAATTTCATTTGCTGCTTCTCTGTTATTCAAAATAAATGGCCCAACTTGATTTTTCAGTTTGAACTGAATCTTTTTCCTAGAGGCTATGAAATTGACTTCATCTGCATTCAACAACTGCCTCAAATATTCTAAGGAAATTATCCTTGTTGTCACAAATATAGGCAATTTATATGGAGCCAGGAGTGCACCATATACTCTAATCTCTATGTAATTCTTGTATAAGTACCAATCCCCTGTTTTACAGCTCTTAGATAGCTGTAAGATCCTCTTTGTTTCTTCATTAATTCTAGGGGTATGTTCTTTATTCAGTAGATTCATAGCAGGTACTAGAAACAAGTCATTAAAGTCTGGATAGTTGTATTCCTTGTTCCATTTTCTCAGAATTGATGACCAAAACATAACTGAAAGTACATTCCCTTCTGGATCTATCTTCTGAAACTCAATAGGAAACTTGTCTGCTTGATAATACAACAAGAGATGAAGTAGATATCAGGTATATCTAAAGACTCCTTCTTCTGAAAATTTGGACAACTGGTAGTGCATATTTTTTGCTATGAACTTAGAAACATTTTACACAATGGATGGAGACTGGCCAGGACTCAGAGTAGACAGAAAACCTAGGATAGCAACATCAGTGAATTCATCACTGTTATATCCCAATATGAATGATAGCATGGAGACAATCTATCTAGTTTCATTTGGAAAATCAAAAGTATAAAATGGAGGATTAAGTTTAGGGATATCAACCTGTTTGGGACAAAAAGTCTGGAAGATTTTGAACTTAGAAGAAAAATCAAGTTCTAGGTAATTCTGAGTCAAATCCTCTATTGACAATGAAGCAGCATTGGGGTTAGGGTTCAGTTGCAGCATAGAGTTTATGGATTCTGCATTGATGTAAAATATAACCTCTCTATCTTTATTGAAAATACACCTTTGGTCTGGAAGATAATAGGAATGACACAATCTGACAAAATCAGGGGTTGAATGAGTAAGAGGGACAATGCATTTTGGAAAATTGGAATCCCAGATTGGTATATCTTTATCACGTTTTTCTACTGATTTTCCAAAACACCAGTTATAGACATCAAGTAAATTGAACTCTACTGAAGTGTCCAATATTCTGTAATCAAGGTCAACCAGAGGACTATTTTCTTGTGAAGTAACTGGAAGTTGGACAAGCCTGACAACTTCTGAGGTATCAGAAATGAGTGCAGGGGTTGGTTTATCAAGTTTAGAAGACTCAGGCTGAGGGATTTTAGCAGAGGCTTTCTTCTGAGGTGTTGGGCCTCCTGATTTGGGGGTTACTTGTTTCTTTGTCATTTTTTAACTAAACAGAGCAAGCTTAGACTATTTGCTAAGTTCTTCTTTTGGAAACAAGGGACGTTTGGAGAATTTCTCTGGTAAAATAGGGTTCTGAGCAGGGTTTTGGATAGAAAGAGGGTTTTAATGCTCAGAAGGTAGGTTATGATCAATTCCAGCAGTGAAAATGACTAGGGTATGGATAAAAGTTGAAAAAAACAGAAATGAGGGATTCTGGGGAAAATTTGACAGAGTTTCCCCTGTACTATGGATGTTTTCTGCAATTTCCGTATGGGTAATTTAGACAATTACAAGTAATAATTGAAGAATTGGTGATTTTTCTTTGGAATTGAAGTTTTTTGGTTAATTTTAACGAAAAATACATTTAAAAAGGTATAATTGTGGTAGACTGAGTTGCAGGTTGCGCGCAGTCTTCAATTCTGCTGAACTGGTCTATCAGAGGGTACTGTGGCTCTTCATAGTTGAATTTCAGGGAAACTGGCTTGTTAACTTGTCACTGGTTTAGTGGCAATTTTGAAAATGGTGAAAAGGGCTCTGCATAGGCTCTCAAAGGTTTAATGGCGCACAATGGTGAAAATTTGACAAAAATAGGCTCTGCGGAGGTTTCACAGGTTAAAAGCGCAAATAGGTGAAAAACATCATGAAAATTATAATTTTTATGCATAAACCATAGTTTAAACCACAGTAAAATTATACTTAAACCATAGGTTGGGCGTAAGTAGTTTTTGAATACCACTGGGTGGTATTCACGCAACTTCAGAGCAGTAAGCGATAATTGGCTTTTCGAACGCGATCCAATCATGTCAGGACACGTCGACACATGGTGGTTTCGGAAAACAAACCATATCGCGTGACTTTTCCAAAACATTGGTCATTTACTTTATGGGCATGATATGAGGTATCAACCGTCAGATCTGGCTTTGAAAAGCGAATGGTCACGATCAAAAGGAAAGGTGCAGGGAAAGGTAAGTCATCGGGTTGCATATGGATCGTCCGATCTGGACCTGATGGAAAATCCAACGGTGGTCATGCTACGCAATAGGGGAAGGGAAGGAAATGCATTAAACTGTCACGTTGATTTATAATCATTGGATTAAATGGGATTTGGAGATCGGAGGATTGAAATTCAATTCGATGGAGAAAGGGATATGGTTAATTTTATATATAAAATGACTTTTTTCAATGAAAAAAGTGATCGGGAGGGGTATTCAGGACTTTAACCAAGGTTAGGGACTGTGGTAATGGAATATATATTGCAGGAAAATGGTTAGGTTATAGATTTAACCTTAGGTTAAGGGAGTCGGGGGAGGGATAATAAACAGGGAAATGGGTTTTTCTTCTGAAGTTTAGTTTAAATGAAACTTCGGGATTCTTTTTGTTTTAAACACATATACAATATGTTTAAAATATTTTCGAATATTTTTATTATATGGTTAATTAAACCAGGGTGATTTAACTACCATAGGGGCGGGATACTATATAAAGGATAGTTTTAGCCAAAGGAGGTGTAATGTGGGTTTTTATTTAAACATGTGGGGATTAAATAACTTTTGCTAAAATTATAATAAGTGGGTTTTTGGGTTCATTATATAAAATGGAGTTATATATAATAGGATAAGGTCATTTCTATCGGGAATTAATACATAAATTAAAGTTAATATGAAAATAGGATAAGGTATACTCAAAACACATAAACATAACAAGTAAAGTGAGATTTTAAAAATAATTTGCATTGATCTTATCACTTAAATTATGATATAATGTAATTTTGAGGGTTTAATGCTTTTAAATGATGTAGGAAGTTAATCAAATGGAAATTATAATGCCTTTAAGTAAAAATGGATTTTTACTTAGGATTGTTTTAGGGGAATGAATGCATGAATGGTAAATGATGTGATTTTAGGGATTAATATAGTCATTTTACACTTTCAACTGATCAGTCATAAAACCTTGGGTCTGGTCCCACAAAAGTCAAGGAAATGCCTTGAGCCTTTCTGACTGATATTTTAGAATGTTCCATGACTATGATCAGGGGAAGTTAGTTATTTTGTAGCCCATGATGAATGATATTTACATTGAGACTTTTCACCTTCTTCTACCTACCCAGCTTATCATGCTAACATTTTTTCTTCATTTGTAGTAAGGTGCATTTAGGCTAGCAACCTTCACATCATTTATTCTTTCTGAAAGCAAGTAAAACTATCTAATTCTACACTTATTTCATCCATGAATCCAGATTAAACTGTTGGATTCATTTTATTTCTCTGCTTAACTACTGAATTGTCATGATTAAACTGTATGACAACTCATTATTCTCTATCTACAGCAAGTGAAATTGAAAAATGACAAGTTAAGATTAAACTGTTTATCTCATCATGGACTATGGCATTTATTGACACTCTGCCATAGTCAAAAAGCAAAAAGTAGTGGCATTTATGCTTGCACACTTTCATTTTTTATTCATTTTTCTTTTGGGGTCTTTTATTTTTCTAAGTCCTTTGATTATTCTTTTAGGACTTTTTTACCCTCTTTTTTATTTTTTTGATTTTTTTGAATTTTTTATTTTTTACAAAATAATATGCGAATACAACTTGCAGAAGGCAAAGTATGAACAGATTTACAAAATTACCATCATTCAAGTCAAAATTATGAATCCTATATTATAGGTTGCTAACATCGGCTTCACTTGGGGATGGCTTTTCTTTGTGAAATGCCAAGAACTCTGAGATCAGTAGCCTTATCCATTGACCTTGGTGATCCTGTAAATGTCTTCTGTTTTCTGCAACAATCATATTTATGACATGTTATACTGCAAAGCTCAGGGCCTTCTCTTCGGGCTTCAACTTTGTAGATAATATATTCAATCCAATCTACACTCTGACTATGAATATTTACAATGATAAAGTAAATAAATCTAACTGTTAAGTGACTTGTGAGGAATAGTAATGTTTCAACATCCTTCCATTTACTGGTCCTTCTTGAAGCTCAGTTCCATCCAAATTCCTGATGAAAAAGTAATTATTGCCTCTGTAACCATATATTACATAGGGTCCCTGCCATAGAAAGTCAAACTTCCCATGTTTACCTTTATCCTCTCTTCTTGAATCCCATCTTAAAACTTTATCTCCTATGAAAAAGTCATCTTCCTTAACTATTCTATCAAAAAATATTTTTGATCTTGTCTTGTAAAACTTGTGACTTTCAATAAACTTCATCTCTGGTCTATTGAAGGTATATGGTTTCATTGATTCTTCTTTGAATGTCATTAGTTTCTACCTGTGATTCCTGGATAATCTTCATGACTGGGATACCCAAGGAAGAAGGGAAAACTGCATCTGTACCGTAAACAATCTGATATGGTGAAGTTCCTATAGAATTTTTTGTAGTAATTCTATCAGCCCAAAGGGCATAGACCAGTTTCTTATTCCACGTCTTTTTAGTGTCTTGGAGTAGTTTTTTGATGATGTTGACTAAACTTTTATTTGATGATTCGGCAAGACCATTACCCTGGGGATAATATTTTGTGGAATGACCTAAGGTAATATGGTATTTATGGAAGAAAGCAATCATCTTCTTAGATTTGAAAGCAGCAGCATTGTCTGTGATAATTTTGTGTGGGCATCCAAATCTAGACAAAATATTACTTTCTATGAATGAGATAATAACTGAGACTATAGCTTTCCTAGTGGGAATTGCTTCTATCCACTTAGTAAAGTAATCAGTAGCAGTTAGAATCCATTTGTGTTGACCTGAATATGGAGGATGAATTTCACCTGTGAAGTCTAACCCCCATAGGTGAAATGGTTTTTCAGTGGATATTGGTTTCAGAGGTAATGGTAACAGTTTCTTTTTGCCTTCGAAAAGTTGGCATTGATGGCAAGAGGTAACAAAATTTTTAACATCTGAAAATAAAGATGGCCAGTAAAAACCAGCTCTGAGTATTTTATCAGCTGTGCTCTTCCAGTATAGATGGCCTCCACAGTCACCTACGTGAAATTCCTCAAGGATCTTGTCAGCCTCAGATTTCAATAAAAAATTAAGTAAAATTCCAGTACTTTCTCTCCAATAAAGTGCATTATTTAAGATACAGAAACTCATTTCTTTTTTCTTGATGAATCTTGCCTTGGTTTTGGTCAATCTAGGAGGAGCTTGTAAGTTTGTTAGTACAAAGATTATATCATAGTACCATGGTGAGTCTTGATAGGCCTCACTGATCGATGGAGTCGCCATCTCCTCCTGTTCATCTACTTTTGCAATGAAATTAATATCTAAGGCATTGCAATTTGATTCAGCCATCAGTCTGGCTAAACCTTGTCCTTTAATGAGTTTAGTTGGTTTAATTTCTAGATCATATTCAAGGATTGTGGCTATCCACTTTCCTCTCCTACTATCTGGTCCATCTTGAGTCAAAATGTCTTTAACTACTGCATTAGGGACATATGCAATTATGTGTGAATGAAGTATATACACTCTAAAATATTTTATAGCTTTAACCAGAGCCAAAGCCTGTTTTTATATTATATTGTATTTCAGTGGTGCATCTCTGAGAGCTTTACTAAAAAATGCAATGGGTTGTTCAAATCCTTGATCTTTTTTCTGCAAAAGAGCTGTAGCTATGGTGTGTTCGGATGCAAAGGAAAAGATTATAAAATATTTTGTGTAATCTGGACTGATAAGGACTGGTGCTTTAGTTAAGGCCTGTTTGATAGATTCAAAAGATTGTTTGGCGTTTAGTTTCCATTTAATTGAGGAGTCCTTTTTAAGCATGTTACTAAGATCTTTTATAATCTCAGCTAGATTAGATATGAATCTTCTTAGAAAATTGATATTTCCCAAGAATGCTTGGAGTTCTTTAATGTTCCTAGGTGGTTGAATGTTTAGAATTTTTTCAATACTTGCAGGATCTATTCTAATGCCTTATTTTGAGATGATGTTCCCTAACAATTTGCCTTCTTCTAGCCCAAAAAGAGTCTTTTTAGGGTTAAGAGATATACCATATTTTCTGCATTTAATAAAAACCTGTCTCAGATGATCCAAGTGATCATCATTTGTTTTCGAAAAAACAATAATCATCCAAATAAATGACTAAGAACTCATGAATCTCCTTGGCAAAGGCACTATCTATGGCCCTTTGAAATGTAGCTCCTGCATTTTTTAACCCAAAAAGCATTTTCACAAACATGAAAGTGCCCCATGGAGTAGTAAATGCAGTTTTGGTTTGGTCATCTTTGTGGACTAGAATTTGATTGTAACCAGAGAAACCATCTAATAAAGAGATTCTGGAAGAACCTGCTACCCTTTGTAAAATATGGTCCATTTTTGGCAAGGGGTAGTTAACCTTCAAGGATGCTTTATTAAGATTCCTAAATTCTATGCATAGTCTAATTTCTCCTATCTTTTTTCTGGTTGGCACTAAATTAGATATCCAGTCAGAAAATCTGACTGGTGCAATTATCTGTGCATCAAACATTATTTTGACTTCTTTTTCGATTAAGGGTAACAAAACCGGATTAATCCTTTTGAGTTTCTGTTGAAAAGGTTTTTGATTTTATCTTAAAGGAATTTTATGTTGGATAATGTCTGTGTTGTAAGTTTTTAAGTCTTCATAGCTCCATGCAAAGACATCTTGAAATTATTTTAAAATTTCAATGTATTTAGCCCTTTCATCTGATGATAAGGATTTGGACAATTTGATTATTCTTGGTTTTTCATCTGTCCCTAAGTTATACTCTTCTATATCAGATTTAACAGGCTCCATTTTTGGCCTTTTGGGCACATCGTTGGAGTCAAATAAATCTTGTAGAGGAGTTAAACCTCTGGGTAAAATATTATTCTTTAAATCAATCAAATCTATTTTATCTTCAATCAATTCCTCTATGTCTACTTTTTCCATTTCATCAATGTCACTTTGAATAAAAATAGTAGCCTTTTCAAACTTATGTACATCTAAATTATCTAAACCATCTATTTGACAGAAATTTAAATCTATATCACAAGGTGAATCTATGTTACAGTCGTTATCGATCTGACAATTTTGAAATTCTTTCTCATTATTCAAAAAATGATAAATTTGCTCATCCTCTAAAAAAATTTTCCAATATGTCACATTATCAGGAACAATAGGCCTATGTTTGATCTCAACAGTGTATTTTTGTAATGGTGAAAAAGGGAGTTTACAACTGCTGGCAAAAGTTGCTAAGCATTGGGCCTATATGTTCTGATTTCGAGGGATGATAACAAAATTACCTTCTAACAATTCTTCAAGAAATTCCAATATTGTTTCTCTATATCTTGCAAGTCTGGGGTTGTGAACTGAATACTCTGTGTTTATTTGCTTTATAACTAGTTCAGAATCACCCATGACCATTATTCTTTTTCCTCCTTTTTTTCTAATAATTTGCAGGCCTAAGATTAAAGCTTCGTATTTAGCCATGTTATTGGTGCATTTGAAGTTTAATCTAAAAGCATGTCCTTCAGAATGGCTTGTTTCAATGTTTGTAATCCAAACACCAGCTCTAGCTCCAAATTTAGTAACAGATCCATCAAAATCTAAATGCCACAAAGCTTCATGACCAATATAATCATCCATGATTTTAAGTTTTTATCAGTAATTTCAGTTGGATTTTCATTTTGATCAGAGTTACTGAGAATAAAAGAATCAAGATCAGTGGGAGTCACATAAATTGGATAATTTGTAGATCTGTCTGCACTATTGATCATGTACTTCATCAAGGTTTCTCTATAAATATTTTTAGGCTGTCCAAATACCGAGATAGTAGCATAACTCATATCCAGTTGTAGAGATCCCTGCAACTTTGCTCCCCATGAGCGAGAAAGAAGCACGCCATACTTTGGAGGGATATCAGCTACTACAACATCCATGATCATACTCTTACCAGGATATTGGACTAGGTTAACACACAGATCTTTAATTAAACCAATACATTGGACTTTAGATGAATCAAATGAGAACATGTTCTTATATGATCTAGTTATATCTAGATTCAGAGTTTCCATTATAGCTCTGGGCATTAAGTTGTGGGAAGCTCCAGTATCTAGCATAGTATTGTGTAATATTTGGTCATGTACAGTAAGACTTAAATAAAATGGGGGTACCGACCCATCTGATTGCTTTCCATCTACATTGGGACCAAAAATCAATTCAGGCCTATCTTCATTCATGTTAATTGTATCTTCATTCTCATTCACATTCAATGCATCAGAAATCATAGATCTATACAAATAATTTTTAGCTAGTTCTACTAAGGGAACAACTATTTTTAGCTTGGATATTTCAGACTGCATATTAAATGTTGTCTAAGATCTAATGGTTTGAATCACTTCTTCTTTGGAAACTGTGGTTTGTGATGACTTTTCTTGAGTTTATACTGTTTTTCCTTTGTTTTGAGTTCTTTTCTTATCTTCTGTCTAATTTTCTTGGTTTCTGCTATCTTTAACTGTTTTTTTAGGAATATTTTGAGGGTTAGCAAAAGTATTATCAGTTTTAGGATTCTCAACAAAAGGTTTAGGATTTGATATTTTAAAGTCAGTAGGATTCTTTCCTGGCTCAATGACTGTTGTTGAATTGGTGGCTTTGGGAGAATTAGCTTTTGGAACATCCTTAGAAGATTGTGCCACCTCGTCAGTTATATCTACAATCTTTGGGCCTTGCTGCTTTTTAGGACTGGTTGGGTTCGAATTCTGTTTGCTCTCTTTAAGAAGAATCTGCAAGAATTTTGATTTAGAAGTATCAGTCTTCTTTTTGTTTTGTTCTTGTTGGTTTGGAGCATTATTCTTTATGACAGGTTCATTGGTTTTCTTGCTCCTAAGGTTGTATTGACTGTGAATTTTGTTTATTGCAAAATCATAACCTTGTTTATAATCATAGGATTCTCCAGATTCTACTTTGAACTGTTGCAGTTCAAAGAGTTCCTGGTCCTCCTGGGTGAGGAAAATGGTATTGTTTTCATCAATCCCCATAACAATGTTGATGTCTTCCTCCTCGTCAACATTGTTTTGTGAACTTTCTGCAAAGTTTTCTTGGAATGGGGTTCTTATATTCTGATCAGGGGAAGGTTCTTTACCTTTCCCAGGGTTGTTGTTTTTCTTATAGTTGGGATTCCGGATCTGGGATTGATTGTACCATTGTGGTTTTTTTTCAATTTGATCCAGTCTATCAACTACTTTTTCTAGTGCTTTAGTAATGAAATCAAACTTACCATCTAAGTGAGATGCTTCTTCTTTAATAATAACCCTTCTTTCGTTTCTCATTCTGGCCTTCTTTGCAAATATGTTGATTTCTACACCTACAGTGTTTTGTTGCATTTGTTCTAAACTATTTGCATCCCTTTCCCTAAGTTGGTAAGCCATGTATACATCAAAACAATCAGGGAATTTTTGTAGCACGGAATACGAGGTGGGTTTAAGGTCTGCAGGAATGGCATTGTAAACATTGTTATATCTTGTGCAGAAGTCTTGGACAGACTCATTTGGGGCTCTCTTGACCGCATCAAACTCAAATAGTATTTGCATAGGGTTCTTATTTTTCTCCCATTTATTTAGGAAGGCTCTATGGAATGCAGCTAGGTCTGCTATACTACCAGCTCCTAAACTTTTAAACTAGGTTTTTACTTCTCCAATTAGGCTTTGAGCAAATAACCTCATTTGGACATCAGTTTCATCTATCTCATAGACTTCCCAGAAATCACTCATTCTAGTAATATGTTGCTGTGCAATAATTTGTGAAAGATTATCAAACAGTGGAATATATTTTTCATAGTTCTGGGGCATGTCATGAATATTCAGAGGTAAGCCCAAGGGAGCATATCGGGCTGCCATGGCTTGGATTTTAGCTGCACTGGGAGGTATAGTTGTAGTGATAGGGATAATGCTGGTTACTACAATGGATGTACTTGAAGAGCTCAGCAAAGGGGATGAAAAAGAAGTAGTATGGCTAATGGTAGTTGTAATGGGCTAAGTAAATGATGGATATACTAATTTGGGCTACAAGGGCAGCTCAGGGATGAATGGATCGATTGATGAACTAGCAGTGGATTGTGGGTATGATGAGTATATGATTCTATGGGGCAGAGGCAACTCAGGGCTTATGGGCTCTTGAGGTGAACTGACAGCAGAATCAATAAATGATGTGGCAGCATACAAAGTAGAATCTGATGCTAGAAAGACTATTATATATAGTTCAGAAACTGGGGGTTTAAATTTAGACAAAAAATTTGCTAACTTAACAACTTCTTCAATGTCTTTAATTTTCGAGACACTTACCCTTTTTACTGGACTTTTATTTTCAGTTTGATTTGATTTAGTAGGAACATAAATAATTTTGTGTTTTTCACTCACATAAGAAGTAAAAACTGGATCTAAAACAATTTCTTTTAAATCCGATTCAGATTTTGTTCTAAATAAATATTTTTCAAACTTCAAGTAAAAATAAATGTCTGATAAGCTTACCAATTCTTTGGGTAAAGAATCATCTCTTCTCAGAGGTATCTCTGTTTCAGAACTATTAATTTGTTTTTTCTTCTTTTTTCCTATCTGGTCCGGATTGCCTACTATCTCTGGAGGATTAGGATCAGGGTTGGATCTAGTGTAGTAGAATTTTTTGGGAGCCAAAATGTTTATTGGGTAAAATACCCACAACCTTTAAACTCAATCTTAAAGTAGAAAAGATACGGTTAAAGATCTTCCTTCAAGATTAAAATTAAAACTGGAGAGTGGTTAGTTCCCCAGTGGAGTCGCCAGTATGTTATCACCCTAGTAATTCTCAGGTTGTGGGATGGGGATTTTTGTAGTTAAGAAAACTAGGGGTAACCAAGAACTGCTTTGGGAATTTAGGATCTAGCCTTCCTGAGCTCCGGAGAGGGATCTCTCCTTAAAATTTAGCTTTGTTTAGGTAAAGAGTTTTAGGCTAGCTATGAGTGGACAGTTTGTTTTGATTTTTGGAATGTTGGTAGGAATAAATGACTACAAAGAAAACCACAGAAAGATCTACCTAACCATTCGGAAATGGAGTCAAATTATAGCAAAAAGACTATAAAACCTAGGCCAAAAGATGCAAATATGCTAAGGGCAAGATAAATGACCTTCAGAGGGTTTTAAAAGGCTATTTTGATGAAGTGGGTGAACTCTGGACTAAGGGAATTAAGAATCCTTAGATCATAGAAAAAGAAGAGGGAAGTTGAGTTCAAATGAGACTAAAGAGCAATCAAGAATTCTAAAGTCTAGAAATCAGTAGAAAACATAAAAATGAAAACTAGTTAATACATAGAGCTTTTTACACTAATTCTGTAATATTCCTCCTAGTTTTTCATTTAGATAGAAATAAACACAGGATGTATGAATGAAACTTAAAGAGATATAAAATGAAAACTTGAAAATACTGTACTCATCTAGTCATCGCTTGAATCCTTAGCTCTGATGTCTATTCGCTTCAATTTCCAGCCTACTGCTTCAACTTAACTCACATAAAATCCCAATGTTTCAACAAAAAGTCTATAGTAATCTTGATTATTTTATTCCACACTAAATACTGTGAATAATGAAGTATTTATACAATTGTATTACTTTACAAAATATCTAAATTTTGAGATAATATCTCAAGCAAAAATAGGAAACATTACCCAAGAAGAGGGACAGCAGCAAAACAGTTTGCAAGCTGTCCTCTTTTACAAGGAAAAATAGAACCGTTTATCTTATCTAAACTGATTTTTGATGTGCTGTGAGTATAGCTGGCATTAGGTGCATCTTCTCGTGGAAGGTGGTTGTAGAACATTCCTTTCTTTGAATTTCAACTCTGATACTCTTTATCTCTGGTTTTCACTGTTTTACTTCTGTAATTGAAAAATGACCAATAGTAACAATTTGATTTTACTGATACACTTTGACCCTGATACACTTTGACACTGATTTTTTCACCATAAAGTAACACTAGAATATGAATTTTTTATGGGATTTTCTTGCCCTTTACCTGTCAAATTCACATCAGATCTGTGAATTCTTGCCACTGTTCAGTAGTGGGGATCTTCATATTCTTCAATTTCCTATGACTTTCATCAGCCTTTGTATATTTAGCAAAGTTTGGCTTTACTGTGAATATATGCTTGATTTCGTTCTCCAAAAAGAATAAATTTTCAAAATATTGAAGTAGTACTTTGCCAGTTGGAGATCCTTAAGGCAAAGGCTGTTTATCTTGCTCCTTAGCATGAGCTCTGATTTTCTGATCATAATATTTTTGTGGCATTAATTTTTCATTCAATGCATGAATGTCTGGTAAACCTGCTTCTGATAATACTTTGTATTTGGCCCAAAATCTTGTGATGGCCAAGTTCATATCTTTACACCTGTCCTCCAAATTATTCATCATGTTTATCTTATTCAAGACTTTCTTAATTTCAAGGATGGCTTTTGTTCTGTCAGCAATTTTCAACTCTTCTAATTCTTCCTTGTTTTTGTTGTTCAAAATTGCTATGAGTTGAACTGCTTGTGGTGGCTTATTTTCAATTTCATTCTTGGTCTTATCAATTTCTGCATTTGCAGTTTGTAGCAACTCTTTCTGCTCATAAATTATCTGAATAGAAGGTGATTGTAAGTGAATGCCTTCAATGATTTTTGTCCATAAATGATTTTTTATATAGGCAACCTGATTTTTAATATTCACCTGTTGTTGAAGAATTTTTACTTGTTCCTGTAGCCTATCAGCCCTTTTTTCATGTCCTTTGGAAGTAATTAAGACATCTCTTTTAGAAGTTTCCATATTTTTAATGATGCCTTTCAAACTGAGTATTTCTTTATCTTTTAAAGACATGTCTTCCATGGCTCTGATTATTGCAGCCTTGTCCTCTACTGTGTTTATCTGTGAGGTAGATGAAGAAGAGGCAGAGATGTCATGAGAAGTGATTGACACTGTAGTTGCCAATACTCCTTGCGGTGCCAAGTGTTCTGCCAATGTAGATGGAACAACTGTGCTTACAGTTGGGATCACTGTAGGAATGAAACCTGTTGAGATTTCTTTAGATTTTCATTTTCTTGCATGAAAGCTTCTATTTGGCTTTCCATTTTTTTTATCCGGGTAGTCATCTTTAGAACAAGTTGTTTTAGTTCATCATTTTCTGTCTTTTGCTTAAGGATTTCTTTTGCCGGGGGATTTTCACTTTGAGGAAATTTTAGCTGTTTTCTGAGGGCAGCTATGTCTTCATTTTTCTGTTTGATTATAACTTTTTCCCCTTCAATGTTTGTTGGGTCAGCTCCTGCTTCAATTACTATGTCCTCCAATGCTTTGATTCTCAAGTTATTGGCATATAATGAGGTTTTATCCAATTTCATTTGAGTTTGAAGGTTTATCAATGTTTTCTCAAGCCTGATAGAATTCATAGTCTTATTGACTATGTTAGAATATAGCATCTCTGTATTTCTCCTATGGAATTCTATTTGGTCCAATTCATGGACAGCATCTGCATCAACTTCAAGGTCTGTCTTTGAATAATCTGCAATTGTTTTTGGATCAGCCACTATGGGCTTGAGAAATGACATAACCAATTTATTTGAATAATAATCAAAAGTTGAGAGGAGTCTATCCTTATTCCCAGACTTTTCTTTAAGGAACTTGGAATATGTTTCACTTTTGATCTCTTCATTCTTGTCTTTGATTTGTCTGAACCTGATTCGAATATCTGACTCTGTGTTGTCAGGTTCTTTAGAAGAAGAGGGCATATCAACCTTTGTTTGTTTATCCACCATGACTGTGTCTTTATGTTGTGCTCCAAGTTTGACATTTTGAAGCTCTTTGAGTGTTTCAGTTACTATCCTTGTTGCTTCATCATCAATTTCATCACCATTGTTATCTTCAACATTGATAGCTTTATCCCTTTCTTCATTAGTCAATTTACTTTTCTTACTATAGGGGATTCTAAATATTTTATCTAGAACAGTTTCAGTAGTGAAACTATCTTCCTTTCTGCTTCTTTTATGAACAATTTCAGCTTCTTTGTTCATTGTAACCACCTATGTTTGATCAACCTATTTTCATTTTCCATTGTTTCCCTGCATGCCTTGTGAATCATCATCAAATAAATTATTTGGCTCCCACTCAAGTTTATTGGCATATTTTTCAATTTGGGGCTTGGGATCATGCAAGAAAGCAGACAACTTGCATTTCAATCTGATTTGACTTAAAATACCCTGAGGATCATAATTCCACATAAAACTATATGGGAATTTATACTCTTTCAACATGACATTAATTTCATTTGCTACTTCTCTGTTATTCACAATAAATGGCCCAACTTGATTTTTCGGTTTGAACTTAGCCTTTTTCCTAGAGGCTATGAAATTGACTTCATCTGCATTCAACAACTGCCTCAAATATTCTAAGGCAAATATCCTTGTTGTCACAAATCTAGGAAATTTATATGGAGCCAGGAGTGCACCATATTCTCTAATCTCTATGTAATTCTTGTATAAGTACCAATCCCCTGTTTTACAGCTCTCAGATAGTTGTAAGATCCTCTTTGTTTCTTCATTAATACTAGCGGTCTGTTCTTTATTCAGTATATTCATAGCAGGTACTAGAAACAAGTCATTAAATTCTGCATAGTTGTATTCCCTGTTCCATTTTCTCATAATTGATGGCCAAAACACAACTGAAAGTACATTCCCTTCTGGATCTATCTTCTGAAACTCAATAGGAAGCTTGTCTGCTTGATAATACAAAAAGAGATGAAGTAGATATGAGTTATATCTAAAGACTCCTTATGACAATCTGGACAACTGGTAGTGCATGTTTTCTGCTATGAACTTAGCAAAATTGTACACAATGGATGGAGACTGGCCAGGACTCAGAGTAAACAGAAAACCTAGGATGGCAACATCAGTGAATTCATCACTGTTATGTCCCAATATGAATGATAGCAAGGAGAAAATCTGTCTTATTTCATTTGGAAAATCAAAAGTATCAAATGGAGGATTAAGTTTAGGGATATCGACCTGTTTGGGAAAAAAATTCTCGAGTATTTTGAACTTAGAAGAAAAATCAAGTTCTAGGTAATTCTGAGTCAAATCCTCTATTGACAATGAAGCAGCATTGGGGTCAGTGTTCAGTTGCAGCATAGAGTTTATGGATTCTGCATTGATGTAAAATATAACCTTTCTATCTCTATTGACAATACACCTTTGGTCTGGAAGATAATAGGAATGACACAATTTGTCAAAATCAGGGGCAAAATGAGTAAGAGGAACAATGCATTTTGGCAGATTGGAATCCTAGACTGGTATATCTTTATCACATTTTTCTACTGATTTGCCAAAACACCTGTTATAGACATCAAGTAAATTGAACTCTACTGAAGGGTCCAATATTCTGTAATCAAGGTCAACCAGAGGACTATTTTCTTGTGAAGTAACTGGAGGTTCGACAGGCCTGACAAATTCTGAGGAATCAGTAGTGATTGCAGGGGTTGGTTTATCAAGTTTAGAAGACTCGGGCTGAGGGATTTTAGCAGAGGCTTTCTTCTAAGGTTTTGGGCCTCCTGATTTAGGGGTTACTCGTTTCTTTGTCATTTTTTAACTGAACAAAGCAAGCTTAGACTTTTTGCTAAGTTCTTCTTTTGGAAACAAAAGACGTTTGGAGAATTTCTCTGGTGAAATAGGGTTCTGAGTAGGGTTTTGGATAGAAAGAGGGTTTTAATTCTCAGAAGGTAGGTTATGATCAATTCCAGCAGTGAAAATGACTAGGGTATGGATAAAAGTTGCAAAAAACGGAAATGAGGGATTTTGGGGAAAATTTGACAGAGTTTCCTCTGTACTATGGATGTTTTCTGCAATTTTCGTATGGGTAATTCAGACAATTACAAGCAATAATTGAAGAATTGGTGCTTTTTCTTTTGAAATTGAATTTTTCTGGTTAAGTTTAATGAAAAATACCTTTAAAAAGGTATAATTGTGGTAGACTGAGTTGCAGGTTGTTCACAGTCTTCAATTCCGCTAAACTGGTCTATTAGAGGGTACTGTGGCTCTTCGTAGTTGAATTGCAGAGAAACTGGCTTGTTAGCTGGTCACTGGTTTAATGGCAGGATTGAAAATGGTGAAAAGGGCTCTGCACAGGCTCTCAAAGGTTTAATGGCACACAATGGTGAAAATTCGACGAAAATATGCTCTGTGGAGGTTTCACAGGTTAAAAGAGCGAATAGGTGAAAAACTTAATGAAAATTATGATTTTTATGTATAAACCATAGTTTAAACCCCAGTCAAATTATACTTAAACCATAGGTTGGGCGTAAGTGGTTTCGGAATACTGTTGGGTCGTATCCACGCAGCTTAAGAACAGTAAGCGGTAATTGTCTTTTCGAACGCGACCCAATCATGTCAGGACACATCGACACAGAGTGGTTTCGGAAAACAACCCATATCGCGCGACTTTTCCAACACATTGATCGTTTACTTTATGGGCGCGATATGAGGTATCGGCCGTCAGATCTAGCTTTGAAAAGCGAACGGTCACGGTCAAAAGAAAAGGTGCGGGGAAAGGTAAGTCATCGGGTTGCATATGGATCGTCCGATCTGGACCTGATGGAAAATCCAACGGTGGTCATGCTACGCGATAAGGGAAGGGAAGGAAATGCATTAAATTGTCGCGTTGATTTATAATCGTTGGATTAAATGGGATTTGAAGATCGGAGGATTGAAATTCAATCCGATGGAGAAAGAGATATGGTTAATTTTATATATAAAATGACTTTTTTCAATGAAAAAAGTGATCGGGAGGGGTATTCAGGACTTTAACCAAGGTTAGGGACAGTGGTAATGGAATATATATTGCGGGGAAATGGTTAGGTTATAGATTTAACCTTAGGTTAAGGGAGTCGGGGGAGGGATAATAAACAGGGAAATGGGTTTTTCTTCTGAAGTTTAGTTTAAATGAAACTTCGGGATTCTTTTTGTTTTAAACACATATACAATATGTTTAAAATATTTTCGAATATTTTTATTATATGGTTAATTAAACCAGGGTGATTTAACTACCATAGGGGCGGGATACTATATAAAGGATAGTTTTAGTCAAAGGGGGTGTAATGTGGGTTTTTATTTAAACATGTGGGGGTTAAATAACTCTAGCTAAAGTTATAATAAGTGGGTTTTTGGGTTCATTATATAAAATGGAGTTATATATAATAGGATAAAGTCATTTCTATCAGGAATTAATACATAAATTAAATTTAATATGAAAATATGATAAGGTATACTCAAAACACATAAACATAACAAGTAAAGTGATATTTTAAAGATAATTTTCATTGATCTTATCACTTAACTTATGATATAATGTAATTTTGAGGGTTTAATGCTTTCAAATGATGTAGAAAGTTAATCAAATGGAAATTATAATGCCTTTAAGTAAAAATGGAGTTTTACTTAAGATTATTTTAGGGGAATGAATGCATGAATGGTAAATGATGTGATTTTAGGGATTAATATAGACATTTTACACTTTCAACTCATCAGTCATAGAGCCTTGGGTCCGGTCCCAACAAAAGTCAAGGAAATGTCTTGAGCCTTTCTGACTGATAGTTTAGAATGTTCCATGACTATGGGAAGGGGAAGTTAGTTATTTTGCAGCCCATGATGAATGATATTTACATTGAGACTTTTCACCTTCTTCTACCTACCCAGCTTATCATGCTAACATTTTTTCTTCATTTGTAGTAAGGTGCATTTAAGCTAGCAACCTTCACAGCATTTATTCTTTCTGAAAGCAAGTAAAACTATCTAATTCTACACTTATTTCATCCATGAATCCAGATTAAACTGTTGGATTCATTTTATTTCTCTTCTTAACTACTGAATTGTCATGATTAAACTGTATGACAACTCATTATTCTCTATCTACAAGTGAAATTGAAAAATGACAAGTTAAGATTAAATTGTTTAACTCATCATGGACTATGGCATTTATTGACACTCTCCCATAGTCAAAAAGTAAAAAGTAGTGGCATTTATGTTTGTACACTTTCATTTTTTATTCATTTTTCTTTTGGGGTATTTTATTTTTTCTAAGTCCTTTGATTATTCTTTTAGGAATTTTTTTCCCTCTTCTTGATTTTTTTGATTTTTTTGAATTTTTTATTTTTTACAAAATATGCAAATACAACTTGTAGAAGGCAAAGTATGAACAGATTTACAAAATTTCCATCAATCAAGTCAAAATTATGAATCCTATATTATAGGTTGCTAACACCTCCTTTATGTTGTTGCTCATGTCATATGTATCAAAAGTGGTTTGTACTATAGCAGAGATTGCAATGTTTCTATGATCAATCTTGCTTTTCTTTGATTGTAGAAGTGCGATATGTGCTCGAAGATCGTTAAGTTGCTTCTGCATCTGCTGAACATAGCCAGATGGATTCTTCATCCTTACTCTGTATATCCATATATCAAGATTCAATATATGTATAAAATCATGCAAGGAAATCCATATAGAAAATTTCCTCTGGACTATCAATGCTATCAAGGGTAAATTGGAAAGTGATAAAGAAGGGCAGGCAGTTATCATGCTAACGCTGGTATTTTAAAAGTTTAGAAGCTACTTCACTTATTGCTGTTAATTGGGACAGATGAAGATATATAAGAGAGCATGTGCCTGCTACGCGAAGCTGATTTGGGGGCACCCATGTTCGGTCCAGCTAAACCCTAAACCCTAGATTGCTATGTGTCACACACTAGAAAATCTTAAACGGAATAGCACAGCCAAAATGAATCCCTTAATACATCATTGGAACAGCGTGCTTCATGGTCACAAAATTGCATGGCTTCTAGAATCAAATTGCATGCGTCACACAATTGTTTGTATATCGATTTTCCCACAAAACATTAGTCAACGATATAAAAGAGCGTATGATAATGGATATTCTTGTGACGCAATTGTGTGTATATTCCCACTTAACTATTAGTCAACGATATAAAAGCGCGTATGTTAATGGAGATTCTTGTGACCCATGACGCAATTGTGTGTATATTCGATTTTCTTCTCTGGCGATATGAACTCGATACTCCACTGAATATCTAAGTACTCATACATACGAGGAATCGCACGGGACATGGTTGCTCTGATAATTCTTTTTCAGAGAGAAAAAAAACGCTGTGTTATATTAAATATAAACAGTACATGATCCCCATTGACTCAGCTGTAAAAGAACAGCAGCGAGATTACTACATAATTGCCAAATAGAGATGCTCATGCTAAAGGAGCAGAGAATGAGAGACGGCATCCACATAACAGGGATCGATTCCTCCCTTGCAAAATCTGAGTCTGATAGAAAGAGAAGTACAGTGAAAGTAAAACAGAGATGAAAGTTTTCATCTCAAATCATACTCAGAAAAAGTGATAAACAAAGAGGAAAAAACAGAGTAATATTAAAGACTGTGATGAAGCTTCAAAAATCTGATAGCAATAGATAATGTGCCAAAATTAGAAATTGATGAGACTTGTCAATAGCTTGCTATACGAAGAGCGAAATGTCTCAACAGATCAGGATTCTGGAATTTATAATATTGGCATGCAGCAGAATGCTTAAATGATCAGATAACAAAACTGATAGCCCGCTCGCTTGATATAAAGTCACGCTCGCTTGAGATCCAGAGGTAGCATGCTTTGTGACCGAATGGCCATAATCACAAAGAAGGAATCAGCACACTTGTGATATCAACCTGCAAAAGATAATAAAAACACGCTCGTTTGTATCATTATAATCACGCTCGCCTGAAAATGGAACCCAGACTCGTTGATATAACCCGCTCGCTTGAAAAAGAGCGTCAAGAGAAAAAGAAAACGAAACTGCTTCATTATAATCACCCTATTACCAACACTATATACCGAAGGATTCATGGAAGAGGAATGGAAAATTCAGGGTACTGTCTGCCATCATGAAAACAAGAGATAAACATCAAACCAAACTCAGCTGCAAGTCCCTGTTTAGATAATCTATCGGCCCGGGTATTGATCTCTCGGTAAATATGCGTCAAAGGGGGAGAGTTCATTCGGCACCAAAGATTCTGTGCTCGGTCAATCCACCCCTGAATATGGACATTATTCATATTCAGCCTACGAGCCATCCAGCCAATAACCAGCATAGAATCTCCATAAATACCGGCCAACCGAATTTGATAATCGACTGCAATAAGAAGGCCACCCCAGAGAGACATTATCTCCGCTTTGTTGTTTGACCCAGGGCCACCGTTCCAATAAATGAGAATGCGATCCCGATCTGAGATCTTTATCCAAGCACCGCAACCAGTGATACCATCTGCAGACGCACCATCAAAGTATAAAGCTGGGAGAGAAATTTCATGAGGTCTGAGACGATGGGATGCATCAGAAACTTTAATAATCGGAGGAGGGTTGACAGTCAACCAAGCTTTAATGGCCATAAAAGATCGCTGGATCTGAAATGAGCCATGATCAAAAATGATTTTGTTCCTCGTGATCCAGACTTCCCAGATGAGATAAAAGGGAAGGGATCTGAAAGCACTGTTTAATTGGTCCCATTGATATACAACATAAATGAAATCTGTTGGCCTCTAGTCTGGCCCCAACATAAAAGAGCTGAATAAGTTCCACATCCCGATGACAGACGGGCATGTAAAAAATAAATGATCAACGGTCTCAATGGCATTGTGACAGAGGACACATCGACTGGGTCCATGGAAATCGCGCTTTCTCAAATTGTCCCAAGTCAGTACTTTGCGTTTCCAGACCAGCCAGCCGAATAAAATGATTTTTGTAGGGATATTCCTCTTCCAAAAGGGGAGGAAGATATTAGACGACTGCAATTGAATATCGGATACAATCCCTCTGTAGACATCCTGCACAATTATCATATTGTTCTTGAGGGGGCCGTTCCAGATAATTTTGTCACCTCCGATAGCGTAGCATAGTCCAGCAGAGCGAAGATGATTGCTAAGCATAACCCATTCATCGGCAACCTGGTTCTGCAGATGTAGTTGCTCAGCCGTTTTAAATATGGGCGCGCTATAAGACCAATGATGAATGAGCTGGGAGTAAAACATAATGCCATTGCGGGCCAATGTCAAAATCAGGCGCTGGGAAGGAGCCGACTGAGAATTTAATGGCAAGAAGTTTTGTGAGCCAATTGGAATGTCGCTTCCATTCTGGAATGACCAACATAAGCGTGGTGCCATGATATGCAGAATCATCTTAAAACTTCGCCAAATACATGAAATTTTTGAGGGGAAAGAAAAATTATTGCAGCTGATTTTCAACAACGCATCACCACTGTAATACTTGGCCCTGTTAATGCTGTTCCATATACCTGTGCTATTAACGAAAGCAATATATCCAAATATTTATGACTCGAATAGCGCAAGTGACATAGTTGCTTCTTGACATTCGGACATGAGTAGCAAGTGGCATGCTTCTTCATATAATAACTAGCAACAAAATCATAATGAATGCAGGCACCATGCACACCACACATGGCAATTTTCTTGTGTTTTCTATATTGGTGGTTGTTTTTCATCGTTTTTTCATTTTTTAATATAATTTTATTACGGGGAATAAAACATTGCACATATTGACATTTATTTTTAAAAGCTTTGGGCCAATAACAACATTCACAACCACAAAATTAGGTGTGGCAATATAAATTAAAATTTTGGTAAACATAAAAAAAAATATACTCGTTATATATTCATTTAAATATCTATATAGTTATAGAAAATTTTAATATTCAAATAGGTATGGTAACTTATAACATATAACAATATTTTAATTATAGAGATTTTAAGTGTAATACCATGTGCTAAAACTATAGTTTATTAATACTACATGCTAAGAAAACCATAAATTATATTTATATGACACATGTTAATTTTTTAATTAATTAATTTAATTAAAGTGCATAAAGGATATCATTTTTTTGTCATAAAAATCAATTTTTGATGTGTCATTATTACTAATAATATTCCATAATATTCGATGGAGGTTAAATTAATAATTATTGATAATTAAAGTAAATTTATAGAAGCATATACCAAAACATTTATACCCAATAAATATAATTATTAAATTTTAAAATCTCATTTAAACATTAAAAAAAACTCAAAAAAATCTTACATAATTTATATAGATTTCATTACAAAAATAAATAAACAAACTTTATAATGTAACAACTTCTTATTTATAAAGATTTCATAACTAAGAAGTATAGTTGTGCAAGTTGTAAAGTAGTTTAACTCAGTTAAGTGAGTTAAACTCAGTTGTGCTAGTTGTAACTAAATATACACTAGTGAGAAATCAAGTGAATTAATTATTAATTAATTCACAATCAGTGGTCTCACATGAAACTGAAGGCTTACTATCATTAAATGCATGCATGTCAGATCCAGTGGAGACCCAGTTGAGTTCTAGGTGAAAAGGAAGTAAACTATCAGTTGTGACATTATCCGGTTGCACACATGCAACCACACACACATTGGATGTGCCCATGAGGATTGCGTAGTCAAGGCAGGAAAGATTGCAATAATTCAGGGTTCTTTACCATCAGGGATTGCGCAGTGGAGGCAGGTTGTTTGGAGACAGTAAATTGGCTAAGGAACTTGCCAATTTTTGTATGAAAGTGTGATACAATTAGCTCATGTACCGAGGGCTCTTGGATTGAATATTTGTATGTAATGTTTTCATGATCCATGATATAATATACATTATAAGATAGTGGGGTTTTTAGTTGTAATATTTCCTCGGTGATTGATCTTTCTTCATAATATTTTAATTGGCGATTGTGTTTTTTTAATTCTGCAAATATTTGTAGAAGTGATTCTGTATTTAATACTAGCACATTGTTAGATCAGGAGAATCCAAGATATACATGCATATTCGAATTTGTAGAAAGACTTTCTTGGTGCTACAACTGATTCAAGATCAAAATGGCTTTCAATGGCTCGAGGTTAAAGTATGTACTCGAGGGCAGCTCAAACTACATTGCCTGGAAGGACAGGATGGAGGCAGTTATCGAAGACAATGGATTGAAGGAATTCATTGAAAATGATGTTCCTAAGCTTGTTTCGTCAGATGCTGCCAATCTTGATACATGGTAAAAGAAAGTGGCAAAGGTGAGGAGGATCCTGTTGGAGCGAGTACGAGACCACACTGTCTCAAGCCTCCATGGGAAAGCCACACCATATGCTATGTGGAAGGCTTTGACAGATCTATTCCAAAGCAGCATCAACCATAGGAAATTGGCGCTCAAAGATAAACTCAGAAAGATCAAGATGGAAAAGTGTGACACCATTCCAAAGTATCTCACGAAGTGTGTCCAATCTCAGGATGAACTGGGGAGTGTGGGAATAACTGTTGTTGATGATGATTTGGTGAGCTTGGTTCTCTTGGGAATTCCTAAGAGTTGGCACAGTTATGAAGACTCTATCAACGGAAGGGAAAATTTTCTGGATTGGGAATGACTGTGGTCGGATCTGGTGCAGGAAGAGTTCAAGCAGAACATCAGAGATGGTTCTTCATCAAAGCATGACGATGAAGAGGATTGTGCTTTGGCTTCCAAGGAGAAGAAGGGGAAGGGGAAGAGATTCTATTCTAAATCCGAGTCTAAAGGTAAGAAGCTATATATGTCCAAGGTGAAGTGTTTTCACTGTCGCGAACATGGGCATCTTGCTACTAACTGTCCACAAAAGAAGAAGAACAAGAAGGATGTTGGAGCTGCAGCTGGTGAGGAACTTGCCTCGAAATTTGAGCTTGACTTCTCCTTCATTGCATGCATGGTGTCAAGTGCATTGGGATCGGTTTGGTATTGGATAGTGGCGCTTCCTTTCACATGACAGTAGATAAGGAAATTTTTAGCGATTTAGAGGAGAAAGATCTCCAAATGCATATAGATATGTGAGACAATGGATGGTACAGTGCTATTGGTATTGGTACGATTACCTTTCAGAGGGAGCTGGGTAAACCATTTCAATTAAAATATGTTATGCATGTTCCAGGTCTGAAGAAAAATTTGGTCTCAGTTGCAATGTTGGAGGACAGAGGCTATGGCGTTGTTTTTAGTGGTGGAGAAGCTTTCTTGCGACATAAAATAATGGGTCAAGCCAAGAGGACAGGGATTCGAGTTAAGAATCTCTACATGCTAGAGGTAGATGGCTATGCTACCATGATGGGCAAGGAAGAAAAAGTGGTGAGCCAGGATGAGGGTGAGTTATGGCACAGACGATTGGGTCATCTTCATCATGGAGCCTTGAAATTCATGCAGCAAATATCTACTTGAATTCCAATGGGAACACTTGCTCAGTTAGATCAGTGCAAGGGTTGTACCATGGGGAAGTATGTAAAGTCCACCTTTCATGAGAAGGAGAACCGTGCTTTGGGGATCCTTGAGAGAGTTGACACAAACGTGTGTGGAGCATTCTCGGATGCTTTAACAATAAAACATAAGTACTATGTAATATTTGTTGATGAATTTTCTATTAAACGTTGGATCTTCTTCATGTAGAAGAAATATAAAACATTCTTTATCTTGTGAAGCTAGCTCTAAAAATAGAAGAAAAGAGATATCAACGCCTTAGAAATAAGCCACTTCGAGGGGGCAACCTCCAATACATTACATGAATGAAAAATGCTTGGATGATACAAATTACAAAACCTCCTTTCTATATATAGGAGTCCATGGGGCCATAATGTAATCCTAGTGGAGCCACAATGTAATCCTAGCCAACCTAACAATAATAATTTAAGGGCACAATAATAACAATATGGGGGTTACAAGGGTACAATAATAACAATAAGGGGGTTACACTAACAACAATAAAGGACTATACTAGTAATATAGGGACCTAACATGCCCTCTCCTTCAAAAAAGTGATGTCCTCAATGCTTGAGTAGCTCTGGGTGCTTCTGTATAAAATTCTCATCCTCCCATGTAGAATCTTCAGTGGGTAAGTTCTTCCACTTGATGAGATACTCTGAAATTGATCGATTCCGTAGTTGTCGAGTTCTTGTTTCCATGATTGCTTCTGGTTCCAATATGATTTTCCTTCCTCATCAAGTTCTGGAAATATTGTTTGAACTGGAAGATTTTCACCTATAACCTTCTTTAAGCATGAAACATGGAAAAATGGATGCACTCGTGAAGAAGCAAGAAGCTCCAATTTGTATGCCATAGTACCAATCTTTTGCAACACCTTGTAAGGACCATAGTACTTTGGCGATAATTTATTATCCTTCTTAGCTTGCTTGAGGGAAATTTGTTTGTATGGTTGTAGTCGTAAAAATACCCAATCTCCTACATCAAAACTTCTCTCGCTGCGATGTTGATCTGCCTGTTGTTTCATTCGATTTTGTGCCAAATTCAGGTTATCCTTTAAGAGTTGGAGAACTTCTTGCTGATGCTCGATGTGATCTTCCACTGCTTGAACCTTCGAATTTTCCCTTAAAGATGATGTGATGGATCGTGGATGATATCCATAAAGTGCCATAAATGGGGTCATTTTTGCTGCAGTATGGAAGGAAGTGTTATACCACCATTCAGCAAGAGGTAACCACTTGACCCATTGTATTTGTTTATCAGATACAAAACAACGAAGATATCCTTCCAAACATTTATTTACTATCTCAGTTTGACCATCAGATTGAGGATGATAAGATGAGCTATGAGCTAATTGATTACCCAAACAAGAAAATAACTCCGTCCAAAAATTTCCAGTAAAAATGGGATCTCTGTCGCTCACAATAACCCTTGGGCTTCCATGTAGCTTTTGAATTCTATCCATAAATATAGTAGCAACTGTAATTGTTTTAAATGGATGAGATAATGCACAAAAGTGTGCATACTTGATAAGTCTATCAACTACCACAATGATGACACTCTTTCCTTCGGACTTAGGTAAACTTGTGATAAAATCCATTGAAATCTCCTCCCAACGTTGACTTGGAATGGATAAAGGTTGTAGAAGACCCAAGGTCTTAATTGTCTCAACTTTATTCTTCTAGCAAACCAAACATTCCACCACAAACTTTTGAATATCAGATTTAAGGCCATCCCAAAAAAAATCTTTCTTCACCCTGTGGTAAGTTTTTAAAATCCTGAGTGTCCTCCTAAAGGAGAAGTGTGCAATTCCAAAAGAATCTTTTGTTTTAGTTGGGAATTCTTACAAAGATATAAGCGATCTTTGTACCATAAGGAATCATTTTTCCAACTAAATGTATCAGATGTACTAGGATCTTGCTGCAATTTTTGAATGAGTGTCCATACATCTTTGTCCTTCTTCCATTCATCTCTTACTTCGGTTATCCAATCTGGTTGGATAATAGAAATGGCACAAAGCAATGCTTCCACCTCTTCATTCTTTCTTGAGAGTGCATCTGCAACAACATTAAGCTTCCCTTTTTTGTAGATTATTTCAAAGTCATAACTCAACATCTTTGTGATCTATTTTTTCTTCTCTTCTAAAGATAGTCTTTGTTCCAAAAAGTGTCTAAGACCATCATGACCAGTTTTTACCTTCAAGTGTCTTCCCATTAGGTAAGTTTGCCATTTCTTAGTGCATGCAGTATTGCTAACATTTCCTTCTCATAAATAGGTTTCTATAAATACTTTCCTTTGATTGGACGACTTTCAAAAGAAACGGGTCTTCCTTCCTGCACTAAAACCGCACCAATTCCATTTCCTGAGGCATCACATTCCACAATAAAGGTTTTTGTGAAGTCTGGCATAGCTAAGACCGGTGCGAGGCACATTGCCTCTTTAAGATGTTCAAAGGCCTTAGTTGCTTCAGGAGTCCATGAAAATGCATCTTTCTTCAATAATGTTATTAGAGGTGCTGCTATTCTCCCATAATTCTTAACAAACTTGCGATAATATCCTGTTAACCTGAGAAATCCTCGCAACTGCTTTATGGTTGTGGGGACTTTCCATTCCTTAATGGCTTTAATTTTGTTAGGGTCTACCTTAAAACCCTCATGAGATACAATATGACCCAGATATTCCACCTCTTGTACTCCAAAGAAACATTTGGATGTTTTTGCATATAATTGTTTCTCCTGCAATGGTTTGAGCACCCTGTCAACATGTTCAACATGATCCTTCCAAGACCTGCTGTAGATTAGTATATCATCAAAAAATACTAGCACAAATTTTCTAAGGAAGGGTTTTAAAATGGAATTCATCAACCCTTGAAATGTAGAAAGTGCATTGGTAAGGCCAAAAGGCATGACCAAAAATTCATAATGACCCTCATGAGTTCGAAATGCTGTTTTTGGAATATCTTAAGTCTTCATTCTAATTTGATGATATCCTGAACGAAGATCCAACTTGGTAAAATAAATTGCTCCATGTAATTCATCCAATAATTCATCAATCACAGGAATGGGAAATTTATCTTTAATGGTGAGCTTATTGAGCTCCCTATAATCCGGACACATACGCCATGATCCATCCTTCTTGTGTACCAATACTACAGGAGCAGAGAAAGAACTTTGACTAGGTTGAATTATACCCGCCTCTAACATTTCTGCAATCATACGTTCAATTTCGCTCTTTTGGAAGTAAGGATATCTATAAGGCCTGATGTTTGGAGGAACACTTCCTGGGATCAAATGAATAGCATGATCATGATCACGAATAGGTGGGAGTCCTTTGGGAGTTTCAAACACCTTGGAATGATTGTCCAAGACTTGTTGGAGATCTGCAGAAATAGATGATTTTGATGTCATAACTTCTAGTGAGCATAATTGTGCAATTACGCCTCGTTGTTCTTTCTTTAGAATATTTGTCATGACATTAGAGCTTATTATCCTTCCCGGCTTCCCTTCAATACCCCGTAATTCGACTTCCTTTCCTTCTGAAAAAAATTTCAAGAAAAGTTCTTGAAAATAAAAAGCTACCGTCCCCAAAGATTGTAACCATTGTACTCCTAGTACAACATCAGCACCTCCCATAGGAATGGAAAGCATTGGACTAGTCAATACATATTCCCCCATGGTTAGCTTGATATTATGGCATTTTCCAGAGCAATTTATAGTTCCTCCATTTACAACCATCACTTGACATTTTGGTGCTGGGTATAGGAAACAATTCAATTCCTTGGCTACCTTACAATGAATAAAATTATGGGTGCTACCTGAATCAATCAACACTATTACCTTTTTCTTCTTGATATGTCCTTCTATATTTAGAGTTTGAGGAGTGGTAATTCCTGCTGTTAGTCATCAGTATTTTTACCTGTTATTGATGACTAGTTCCCTTAGCTGAGTTTTCTAGAAACCAATCTAAAAACTATCAATCTGTCATCTAGAAAACACCCCAAAACATTTTTTGTCCTCCTACCCCTTCCTATCAGTCTATGATGATAACAAACCCTAGTTGTCAAGTCCTATCTGGTTTCAGCAAAGTAACCCTGTCCATAGCTGTCATAGCTTAAAGTTATCTATTGTCACTTACCCTTGTTTCTCATGCCATTCACTATCCAACAATTGAAAAAATGTCTGCAACCCCATCCCTGGTCATCTTGTCATTTGAAAATCTGATCATGCCTGAAAAAAAACATTCAGAATCTATCAAAATTGTCCCTAAGTTAGATAGTGGTGTTTAGGGAGTTCTTCCTTGGCTAAGATATCCTAGGCCAAAAGCCTCTGTCTAGTACCAGTCAGCCTTGAATTAGTTCCTATTCTGCAAAACAAGCATTGTTCTATCCATAGGTCGCACACCACTAAGAGGTCACTTTGTGATCCAGGTGGATATCGGTGGCCACCCACCTATTCCATTTGGACCAGCACCATGAATTCTTGCAGATTTTCACATTCAGCACAACTTACTATTTTTAGCAGGTTTTCGGGTCCTCCACTCTCGGAGCCGTTTTGGGGGCTTAATGATCCAGGTGGATATTGGTGGCCACCCACCTATTCCATTTGAACCCCCATCTTCAGTTCTTTCAATTTTCAAGTTACAACAAAACTTACTATTTTTAGCAGTTTTTCGGGTCCTGAACTTCCGGAGCCGTTTTGAGGCCCTAAACGACATTTTTTGGGAAAACGGAGAGCAACATGGGTCCATGGACCGATGTTGCTCGTTCAAAAATTGAAGTCCTCGGATAGATCTTTCTAACGAGCTATTGAGCACGTCAAACGGAGATCGAGTGCCAAAGTTATGCCCCCGGGAAGTTGAACCACCAATTTACCCAAACGGGCGCCCACAGTTTTGGCGCCTCATCTCCTACGGTTAGGTTTTGGACGTTTCAGATTCTACATTGTTTCTCAACAATAAATAGGCCCTCGAGTCTCATTGTAACACAGTTCAGAGGCCTGTAGCCGCCACATCTCTTCTCAGAGATAGCTACCAGCGCCCTAGCTAGTTTTATTTCCATTCTGTCTGTAAGAAAATTTGAGTTCTTTAATATTAATGAAATGAAGTGTTTCCATTTGCATCTCTGTGTTATGGTTATGTGTTTGTGCATTTGCGTTCTGCACAAATCAGGATCGGTGGTATCGGAGCGGTCTTGCTCTTTCTTTGTTTTTCTTTGCATGTCCCCAGCGCGGTCAGGGTATAAGGAGTTAGGGCTCGATCTGGTTGAACCCTTGCAAGATCAGCCTCGCAAACCCCGACGACCTCCCATGGCGGAAGAAAAGAAAGACGAGGGAGCAGGAGATCCTATCAAAATACTGCTCGAGGAGGCTCTCGAGAAACAAAGGAACGTGATGATGGGTAACTTTGCTCAAATCCTTCAACGACTGCCCACATATGGCGCATCTGCATCCAACAGCCACTCTGGAGGCGCCACTCCCTTCAAGGTACAGGTAAACTTTGACATTCCTATATTTGAAGGAAAAATAGATGCAGACGCTGTAGTCAAATGGTTAAATTTGTTGGAAGGGTATTTCTCGGTCCATGACTTCTCTGACCGAGAAAAGATTATTTTTGCACTCCTCAAAGCCGCCCCCATGTCAAAGACTGGTGGGAAACCTACCGTGAGCAAGAGGGCGAAGGGGAACCCTCTCTGTTCTCGACCACACCCACTTGGAATTCGTTCCGAGATGGCATCAAGGAACAATATTACCCTGTGGGGAGCTATGAGGACAAATACATCCAATGGACCACGCTGCGGCAACAAAAGGATCAAGATGTGCACGAACTGACGAATATGTTCCATACCCTGCGCACAAAGTTGGGTATTAAAGATTCAGAGATACATTTGGTGCTCAAGTACCGCGGCTGTCTGCACAAACACATTCATGAGGAAATGGAGTTCCTCGACATTACATCACTTGGCACGGCATATCGCTATGCCGCCAAGATCGAGCAGAAATTTAAGCAGAAGAAGCGAGACTTTGGATCTGCGAATCCGAAAGGTGCCCCGAATCGAAGAACAAGGGGCAAGGCCAAAGCAATACGATTCAGAACAACACCACAAATCCAAAGAAGGACACAGGGAAGTGGTGTGAATTTCATAACAGCCCCACTCACAGCACAAACGAGTGTCGGGCCAAACAGTCTTTGGTGGCTGAACTAAAGGCACCCGAATCAGATGCATTTTCTGATCCCGAGTTAGAACCAGACAAAGGCAATGACAAAGGGAAGCAGATCATTGATGCGGATCCCAGTGCCATTTTTGCCACCACCAAGATCCAGAAGGAGGATCCAGAGGAGGGGGAGCGCCTCTTCCAGTCGCAGATGTGGGTGAAGGGTTCTCCGCTGCAGTTTCTCGTTGATAGCGGAAGCCAAAAGAACCTCATTTCAGCAGACTTCGTGAAGCGGCTCGGCCTACCAACCATAGCACACCCGCAGCCGTATACCATCGGGTGGCTCCACCCAGGGAGAGATCTCCGCATCCGCCAGCAGTGCCGACTTCCATACAGTATCAAGCCATTCACGGATGAGGTATTGTGTGATGTTGCTCCTCTTGATGTAGTTGATGTATTATTGGGCCAACCATACTTGTGGAGGCGACATGTTGTGTATGAGTCTAGGCCTCGTGCTGTTATTATTACTTTGGGAAATAACTTGTACAGGATACCCGAGGTAGTACCGCCTCCTGCCATCTCTTTGACTACTGCAAAACAACGCAGTAAGATTGTTTCCCAGACCAGGAAATTCATTTTCCTTACGACTCACTCACAGGGAAAGAAGAATATTGTGGCCACAACCTCGAAACAGGGCTCCCTTTCACGGCTGCAACAGATGGACAAAGTCATGGAGGAATACGATGACAATTTCTCCTCACTCATAGAGGTTCCTCTACACTGTCAGGACAAGCACTCCATTGATCTGACTCCCAATGCACCACCACCCGATGTTGCCATACATCCTGCAACTACACATACAGAATCCAAACATGTACTGTATGAGGCTGATAAAGAAACCAAATTTACTAAACGCATCCAGCATGTCCACCCGCAAGTCCATGACATCTTCAACACATCTAATACTCAGTTCAACAGAATTTGCCTCATCTCATGGAGGATCTCAACGCAATGGGGACCATTGCTTCCTAAGGAGGGAGGAATGATCCAGGTGGATATCGGTGGCCACCCACCTATTCTATTTGGACCAGCACCATCAATTCTTGCTGATTTTCACATTCAGCACAGCTTACTATTTTTAGCAGGTTTTCGGGTCCTCCACTTTCGGAGCCGTTTTGGGGGCTTAATGATCCAGGTGGATATTGGTGGCCACCCACCTATTCCATTTGAACCCCCATCTTCAGCTCTTTCAATTTTCAAGTTGCAACAAAACTTACTATTTTTAGCAGTTTTTCGGGTCCTGAACTTCCGGAGCCATTTTGAGGCCCTAAACGACATTTTTTGGGAAAACGGAGAGCAACATGGGTCCATGGACCGATGTTGCTCATTCAAAAATTGAAGTCCTCGGATAGATCTTTCTAACGAGCTATTGAGCGCGTCAAACGGAGATCGGGTGCCAAAGTTATGCCCCAGGAAGTTGAACCACCAATTTACCCAAACGGGCGCCCACAGTTTTGGCGCCTCATCTCCTACGGTTAGGTTTTTGGACGTTTCAGATTCTACATTGTTTCTCAACAATAAATAGGCCCTCGAGCCTCATTGTAACACATTTCGGAGGTCTGTAGCCATCACATCTCTTCTCAGAGATTCGCTACCAGCACCCTAGCTATTTTATTTCCATTCTATCTGTAAGAAAATTTCAGTTCTTTGATATTAATGAAATGAAGTGTTTCCGCTGCATCTCTGTATTTATGGTTATGTGTTTATTCTGTTACGTTCCTGCATAAATCCGGATCACTTTGTCTCATGTTAGAAGAAGTTCACAAAGATCCAGATCAAGAAAAGATAAGGATACTCACTATCTGATGAAATATGCTTCGCTCAAGCATAATCTCCTTGAAACACCAAAAGAGCTCTCCAAAGTTCAAAGCCACATGTTTTTACATCTATGCAGGGGTGTAATTGTAATGATGATCGGTGTGCAAAAGAGAAAAAAGGCAAGTTCAAGCAGGTTCCCCTTGTTGAAAATATTTTCCATCAATGATCATATGAAGAGCAGTAAGTAAGAGTAGAAAGTATATATGTTATAAATCCAAAAGCTGCTTGAAGAACAGAGATTACTCATCAAGCCAAAACAAATAACAAGGACTGAGTAATGATGTTCAGCAGTGCTGCATAATATTCCGAAGAGCATCATCATGTAGGGCATAAGAAGACAGTTGCTTCTTATGCTACCTCAAGCCTGGGATGTGAACATTAGTCAAAGGGAAATTTCAAGATACCCCTGAAAACACAGTCAAAGGAAGGTTAGTCAATAATGTTTTTCAGTAAGCATTCTCCATAATACAAATCACATGGTTTCTGGTCTAAGTGTTCACAATGATATTTTACAAAAGGATGTACATCTCAGACTATGCCTCATAATGACAAATGTCAGAATTCAATTTGTTTCCTATTGGTATTCTTCAAGCAGAGACACATATTGCAGAGAAATAACACATGTTTGAAATGGATGAAATTTCATGTGTATGGTGGAACCTCCTTCAAAAAGAAGATGGTTTGAAACAATGATGATAACCTCCTTCATGAAAAGCAGATGGTTAGAAAGACATGTTGTGGCCTCCTTCATAGACAAGCAGAGGGCCAACATGTTCTTAAGTGACTTTAGAAACTATTTTCAGCCACCTCCTCCAAAAATGAAAAGTGGATGCATCAGCAGGGTTTCAAATTGTGTTTGAGTAAGTTTTCTATTGGAAAGACAAGGTTGAGGAATAATGGTGTCACGAATGAAAATGATAAGTTAAAGGAATTTTTCATATTACAGGCAGAAGGTTAACATACTGGTGTTAAAGACCTCTGATCTTGTGATTATGAAAACCTCCCTCCAAGGATAAACCATAGGTTATATTTTTTATTAAAACAAGCCTCTTATGAATGGTGAAATTGATAGACCAAAGCTCGGGTTTTAGTATTGTCTGAAAACTGGTATAAGGAAGCATTCACACAGGTGTATGTGAAAGGGGAATTTTTTATTTTTTCAAATCCCTTATGGTTGATAAAAATAATTCATCCAAGTGATGAATGAAGGGAGAGCGCTAAAGGATACTTCCAGCATAGTCAAAGGATGGAGGGCACATTGTAAAAATGGGTGAATCTTTCACTGTTTGTGATCTAGGTGGATATTGGTGGTCACCCACCTATTCCACTTGGGGCCCCACCATTTTCTCTTTCAATTTTTCAGTTTCAGCACAACTTACTATTTTTAGCAGTTTTTCGGGTCCTGAACTTCCAGAACCGTTTTGAGGCCCTAAACGACGTTTTTTGGGAAAACGGAGAGAAAAATAGATCCATGGACCAATGTTTATTGTTAAAAATTTGTAGTCGTCGGATAGATATTTCTAACGGGGTATGGTACGCGTCAAACAGAGATCGTATGCCAAAGTTACGCTCTTGGGAAGTTGAAACACCAATTTACCCAAACGAGGCCCATAGTTTTGGCTCTTCATCTCCTAGGGTTAGGGTTTTTGGTTGTTTAGGATTTCCCATTGTTTCTAAAAAATAAATAGGCCCTTAAGCCTCATTGTAACTCAGTTCAGAGGCCTGTAGCTGCCACATATCTTCTCAGAGATAGCTACCAGCGCCCTAGCTAGTTTTATTTCCATTCTTTCTGTAAGCAAATTTCAGTTCTTTGATATTAATGAAATGAAGTGTTATTTCCACTTAATATTTGTATTTATGGTTATGTGTTTATTCTGTTGCGTTCCTGCATAAATCTAGATCAGTGGTATCAGAGGGGTCTGCTTTTTCTCAATCCTTCTTTGCATGTCCCCAACGAGGTCGGGGTATAAGGAGTTAAGGCTCGATCTGGTGGAACCTTTGCAAGATCAGCCTCGCAAACCCTGACGGACGCCCATGGGGGACGAAAAGAAAGATGAGGGAGCAGGAGATCCTATCAAAATATTTCTCGAGGAGGCCCTCGAAAAACAAACGATCGCGATGATGGATAAATTTTCCCAGATCCTTTAATGGCTGCTCACCGGCGACGCATCTGCATCCAGCAGCCACTCTGGAGGTGCGACTCCTTTTAAGGTACAAGTAAATTTTTACATTCCCATATTTCAGGGTCAAATAGATGCAGATGTCGTAGATAGATGGTTGAATCTATTAGAAGGATATTTCTTGGTTCATGACTTTTCCGACGAGGAGAAGATTATTTTTGCACTCCTCAAAGCTGCCCCCCATGTCAAGGACTGGTGGGAAACCCACTGTGAGAAAAAGGACGAGACAGAACCCTCTCTATTCTCGGCCGTACCCACTTGGAATTCTTTCCAAGATGCCATCAAGGAACAATACTATCCCGTGGGGAGCTATGAGGACAAATACATACAATGGACCACGCTGCGACAACAAAGGGATCAAGATGTGCATGAGATGACGAATCTGTTCCATACCCTGCGCACCAAGTTGGGTATCAAAGATTCAAAGAAACATCTGGTGCTAAAGTATCGAAGTTTTCTGCACAAATACATTCAGGAGGAAATGGAGTTCCTCGACATCTCCTCGCTTGGTACGGCATATCGGTATGCTGCCAAGATTGAGCAGAAATTCAAACGTAATAGTTAAGACTGGATCCGCGAATCCAGGCAAGGTGCTCCCAAACCGCAGAACAAAGGACAGAGCCAAGGCATGGCGACTCAAGACAACCTGTCGAAGCCACAAGCAAAGAACAACACCGCAAAGCCAAAGAACGACACGGGAAAGTGGCGTGAGTTCCATAAGAGCTCCACTCACAACACAAGTGAGTTTCGGGCCAAGTAGTCGTTGGTGGTCGAGATGCGGGCTTCTGAGTCAGATGCATGCTCTGACTCTGAATCAGAACCTGAAAAGGGGAATGAAAAATGGAAATAGATTATTGATGCGGAGCCCAATGCCATTGTTGCCACTACGAAGATCCAGAAGGAGGAACTGGAAGATCCAGAGGAGGAGGAATGTCTCTTCCACTCCCAGATGTGGGTAAAGGGCTCCTCGATACAGTTCATTGTCGACAATGGGAGCCAAAAGAACCTCATTTTAGCAGACGTCATGAAGCGGTTGGGCTTGCCGACCACAACTCACCCACATCCATACACCATCGGGTGGCTTCACCAAGGACGAGATCTCCTCGTCAGCTAGCAGTGCCGCCTTCCCTATAGCATCAAGCCCTTCATGGATGAGGTATTATGTGATGTTTCTCCTATTGATGTTTCTGATGTATTATTAGGACAACCATACTTTTGGAAGCGTCATGCTGTGTATGAGTCTCGGCCTCGTGCTGTTATTGTTACTTTGGGAAATAAGTTGTACAGGATACCAGAGGTACCACCTCCTGCCGCTATCTCTTTGGTTACTGCAAAACAATGCAATAAGCTCATTTCCCAAACCAGGAAATTCATTTTCCTGATAATCCGCCCCCAGGGAAAGAAGAATAATGTGGCCACGACCTCCAGACAAGGCTCCTCTGCACGACAACAACAAATGGATAAGGTTGTGGAGGAGTACGGGGACATATTCACCTCACCCACAGGGGTTCCTCTGCACTGTCAGGTCAAGCACTCGATTGATCTGACCCCAGGTGCACCGCTACCCAATGGAACGATCTATTGGCGCTCTGTTCTGGAGAACGATGAAATCAAGAGGAAGATTCAGGAGCTGCTTCAGAAAGTTCACATCCGACCAAGTTCATCGTCGTGTGGGAGCCCAATCGTGTTGATACAGAAGAAGGATGGGACGTGGAGACTCTGTATTGACTATCGGGCGCTGAACAAGATCACTATCTGAAATAGGTACCCGATCCCACGGATTGATGACCTTCTGAACCAACTCAAAGGTGGAAAATATTTCAGCAAGATTGACTTGAAGTCGGGGTATCACCAGGTACCAATTGAACCCTCCGATGTGTGGAAGACTGCCTTCAAAGCCAAGGAAGGCCTTTTCGAATGGCTGGTCATGCCTTTCGGGTTAACGAATGCTCCCGCAACCTTCATGAGAATGATGGACAACATCTTGCGGCCATTCACCAACTCATTTTTAGTGGTGTACTTGGATGAAATTTTGATCTTCAGCCAGACTTGGGAAGAGCACCTTCACCACATTCAACAAGTCCTCCAAACACTGCGGCAACACAAGTTGTGTGCCAATTTGGAGAAGCGCACTTTTGGCATGACCCAGGTTCAATATCTGGGATACATTATTGATGAAAGGGGGGTGCATGTGGATCCAGCCAAGATCCAAGTCATTCGGGATTGGCCAGCCCCAACCATTATAACAGAGCTTCGCAACTTTCTGGGTCTTGCTAATTTCTACCGGAGGTTCGTGTTGGGATTCTCTCATATCACTTGGCCCTTGAGTCAAGTCACCAAGGGAGGAGTGAGAGAAAAAAAAATTTGGTCGGAACCTCAACAAAAGGCGTTCACAGAATTGAAAAATCGCCTCTGTTCTGCCCCTGTGCTCACTTTACCAGACTTGCAAAAACCATTTGAGATCGAGAAAGATGCCTCTGACTATGCTATTGGGGCATTTCTTACTCAACAGGGACATCCAGTGGCATATCACAGTGAGACATTGTCTGACACAATTCGCAATTATCCCACTTATGACAAAGAAATGTATTCCATTGTGCAAGCTTGTTGACAATGGAAGCATTACATATTGGGGAAGGAAAAAATCATCCACACAGACCATTGGCCCCTGCAATTCATACAAACACAAGGGAAGTTGCAGAATTATTGCCATCAGAAGTGGTCCACATACTTGCAACAGTTTCATTTGAACATCAAGTACAAGAAGGGTAGCACCAATAATGTTGCAGACTGCCTCAGCTGACCACCGATCGTGGCGCTCACCATCGTGCTCAACTCTTGTGGGCACGAGACTTCTGACTGGCCACTTCTCTATGAGAGTGACCTAGAATTCGGCCACACTTACAAGGCACTCTTGGGGGGTACGCAAGTTCCAAATTTTCACCTCCAAGATGCACTTTTATGTCACTTAGGACACCTTTGTGTTCCTTCAAGCGAGCGTACCAAGATGATATGGGAAGCACACTACAGTCGAGTCGCTGGGCATTTCAGGGTCGATAAAACAGTAGCAATCCTGCAGAAGTATTTCTATTGGCCGAACCTTCGAAAGGATGTCGAGAAGCACATCAAATCCCGCACTGCATGTGCCATTGCCAAAATGACCATCAAGAAGCAAGGCCTATATACTCCACTACCTACCTCTAGTCGACCTTGGGAATCCATCTCCATGGATTACATGTCGGGCCTGCCTTCTACTAAGCAGGGAAATGACTATGTTTTCGTGGTCGTCGACAGATTCTCAAAGATGGCCATTATGGCAGCCTACAAGAAGAATATCATATCAGAAGCCACTGCTAAACTCTTCTTTGAACGAGTGTGGGTGCACTTTGGAATCCCACAATTTATCATATCAAATCAGGATAGCAAGTTCCTCAGCACATTTTTGTCCCGCCTCTGGTCAATGTTGGATACCAAGCTCACCAAGTCCACAGCTTTCCATCCCCAAACAGATGGCCAGACAGAGGTCATCAACAGAATGATTGTACACATTCTACGCGTGTACAATTCAAAGCATCCACGCACATGGGACGAGAACCTCCTCTACGTACAACATAGTTATAATCAGGCTCTCCACAGTTCAATCGACCATAGCCCCTTCAGGTGGGCTTGGGATTCCAGCCACTATGTCCAATTTACATAGACATGCCATTTGCAGCTGCTCAGGCCGATTCAGCTCATGTCCAGTCTGAAGTTGACAAAGCAAGTAGCTTCATCGAGAGCATTCAACACATCTGCCAACAAGTTCATGATATATTGGACAGAGCCAATGCAAAGTACAAGCAACGCCATGATAAACATCGGGTGCCACAAAACATCTAGGTGGGTGACAAATTATGGCTACATTTTCAGAAGGAGCGCCTCACTGGACCCCACCGCAAGCTTCGTCCTCTCTGATACGGGTCGTACACCATCACCAAGGCTGTAGGGAACAATGCCTTCAAGCTCAGTATTCCACCATTCCTTGGTATGCACCCAGTCTTCAATGTGGATTTCCTTCGTCCTTACTTCCCACCTCTACTGGACACCTCGGGCATTGCAAAACAACTCACACCAACAGATTTAAACCCAGACTACATGGAACAGGCCACCACAGATTGTATCATGGACCAAGTTCAGCAAAAATTTCCTCATCTCATGGAGGAACTTAACGCAATGGGGAACATTGCTTCCTAAGGGGGGAGGAATGATACAGGTGGATATTGGTGGTCACCCACCTCTTCCACTTGGGGCCCCACCATTGTCTCTTTCAGTTTTTCAGTTTCAACACAACTTACTATTTTTAGCAGTTTTTCAAGTCCTGAACTTTTAGAGCCGTTTTGAGGCCCTAAATGACATTTTTTGGGAAAATGGAGAGTAACATGGGTCCATGGACAGATGTTGCTCGTTCAAAATTTTTAGTCCTTGGATAGATATTTATAACTAGGTATGGTACGCGTCAAACAGAGATCGTATGCCAAAGTTACGCCCTTAGGAAGTTGAAACACCAATTTACCCAAACGGGGCCCATAGTTTTGGCGCTTCATCTCCTAGGGTTAGGGTTTTGGCTGTTTAGGATTTCCCATTGTTTCTAAATAATAAATAGGCCCTCGAGCCTCATTGTAGCTCATTTCAGAGGCCTGTAGCTGCCACATCTCTTCTCAGAGATAGCTACTAGCGCCCTAGCTAGTTTTATTTCCATTCTGTCTGTAAGCAAATTTCAGTTCTTTGATATTAATGAAATGAAGTGTTATTTCTATTGCATCTTTGTATTTATGGTTATGTGTTTATTCAGTTGCATTCCTGCATAAATTCAGATCAGTTTGTAGACCTTTCTTTCACAGAAGAACAAAAGATCAGCTCTCCAAATTTTTTCACCATGACACAGCTCATTTAAAGGGTTAAAAGGTGTGATGAAGCCATATTTCACTCATATTCAAAAGGCTTCCCCATTAAATGATGAGAGACAGAGTTTTGGGAGACCCAGACAGTTTGTCAAATAGAGGCCTCCTTCAAAAATAAGTAGAGGGCCCACCATTTTTTGAGGATATTAAAAATGACAAGTAGAGGATCAATCATGTGATAAAACCTTCTTTCACTTCACAAACAAATAGATTTGCATAGGGTTTTCGGAAGGCTGCATGTTAGAATCTTTATGAGCCTCTTCAAAAGGATACAAGGTCACAATTATGAAATAAATGAGGTTTTATGGTTTGCAGGACCCCCATCAGCAGATAAATAGAAGGCCTCATGATAGGTCTGGAGGGTCATTAAAAAGGGCTACAACAATAGTTTTTGTGACGATTTCCCTCATTGACTAATCAAGGAAAAAACACAGCTACTCCTTAAAATGACCTATTCGAAAAACAGAGGGTACATTGTAAAAATTGGTGAAGTTTTCACTGTTTGTAGGCCTCCTTCACAAAGAAACAAAGGACCAGCTCCTCAAAATATTTACACAGTAAATCAGCTCATTCAAAGGGTCAAAAGGTGTGATAAAACATGTTTCATTTTCAGTTAAAAATGTCCCCATCGAATGATAAGAAGAGAGCTTTAAAAGACACAGGAAATTTACATTTTGAAATGTTTTTAATCAGAGGATAAAACCTCCCTTCACTTCATAAACAGATAGGTTTGCGTTATGGTTTTGAAGTTGCATTAATGTTTGTTAGGATCACCTCCTTTGTGAAAACACAAAGGCACAAAGCCACTCTAAAAGGCTGCAAAGGCAAAAGGAGGTTTTTCATTTCAAACAGTTAAAAGACCTTGACATAAAACTCAAGTCACCTTTCAAAACACAAAGTGCTGATGATAAAAATGTTTTCAAATTCTTAAAGAGGGAAGAAGATGTTTAAAAAAAAAAAGCGTCACAAAGTGTGAAGGGCACAGAGCTAACATTCATTTTCACTTTGCAAACTGAGCCACTGAGGAAGAAACAGGTATTGAGAATTTTAAAAATAATTTTCGAGCTTGTTTTTCTGCGCTGCGCGCCTATAGGCATCTGGCAGAGGGGTTAATACACAAGCGCAGTGCGCCTGTAGCATAGCGCGGCATTCCTGTGCTGGCGTTCAACATGCACCCAAGGCCGAGTCGACAAACCTAGGCATGACTCGTTTATCCATTCAGAGCTTGCCCAACAACCAAGTTTGAACGTGTTCCTGCCCATTGGGCCAATACTCAAAAGGCGTCAAAGACTTGTTGTTTCAAAGGTATTTACTATCTCTTAGCCAAGTTTTTAGTTTGAGGGAGGGTTTGATAACAAATTTCAAAGGAAAGCAGTGATTGAAAGGTAAAAATATTATCACAGTTTTATTAGAAATCTTTTTATTTGCAAAAGGCTTGTTTATCAAACAGAGGAGTTAGTGCTTGAATAAAACTAACCAAAATTCATCAAAAAAAAAAGGGAAACTTGCATGCTAAAAAAATCAAAGGGAGACAGTGATAAAGGATATGAGGGCTTTTTTCATTTTAAATAAGGTCTTCTTACTATGATTACAAAGGATAGAAACAGTGAAAAGGAGAAGGGTTAATGTGCAAATTTGAAAGAGTTTTTGTGTTGTGAAATAGCTAAGAATACACACAGTCTCTAAAAGAAAGTCAGATTTTGATTAAAATGTCTTCTAATTAGCTTAAAGGAGTCTTTAAAAACAGTGATTTCAAAGAGTGCCTTTTTCTTCAAATAACCACAGAAGAACATCGATGTCAAAGAAGCAGTGATTACAAAGGAAGATAGTGATTAGGGGAAGAGAGTTTTTATTAGTTTGAAAGGGGTTTGTTCACCTTTTTAAACAGTGATTTCAAAAGGGACATGTTTGAAGGGGAAGAGTCTTTGTGCCAAAAAACAAAAGGAGACTTCTCTTCAAAAAATCACAAACATATCTTGTTAAAGGCATCTTTTCCCAAACACAGTGTTGAAGAAGTAAAATTGTTTTCATTGAACAAGTACTTGTTTGCTATCCTCAAAGAAAAACAGTGATTTCCAAAAGTTCCTTTTGCTTCAAATAACCACAGAAGAACATTAATTTCAAAGGAGCAGTGTCTACCAAAGAAGATAATGATTGCGTGAAACAGTTTGTTATCAGTTCACAAGGGTTTTCTCAGTCCCTTAAAAACATTGATATCAAAAGAAAACAGTGATTTCAAAGAAAGCCTTTTTGCTTCAAATAACCACAGAGAAGTAGTAATTACAAAAGAAGGTAGTGAATAGGGGGAAAAGTTCTTATTGTCAAAAACAAAGGGAGCTTGTTTCACTTAACAAATTTTTTTGGCCAACTAAGGACAAACTTAGTCTTGCAAAGAGGAAAAGGTGTTTTGTTTTGAATGAGGGCCCTTTTTCAGTGATCATTTAAAAATTTTGCCTTGGTCGGTCAGTGAAGGCTATTAGAAGAAAAATTCCTCCAAATAAAGACAGCAGGAGCGGGTATCACAATAGGTATGAGCCTATTACAACTCAGGAAGTGAATGAATTTCTTTCAGTACTCTTTAATTTTCATGAAGTAGGGTGCTTAGAATTTTTCCAAAAAGTCCAAGAGGTAAAAAGTCACCTTCCTTTGACACATTTGTTTGCTTTAAGGCTACAAGGGAAGCATATCCATCTAGCAGGTCTAGATTTCAAACTCTCTCCTAGGGCTATCTCCAAAGCTACCAAAATTCCCTATATCGGAGAAAAGTGGTTCAAACAAACATACCTAGTTCTGAATCACTACAAACCCTTCCTAAAACCAGACCATCAGGATGCTTGCCAAGATATTTTCCCTTTTTCCCACTTGTTGACCAGCTATGCCCCTCTCATGAAAATCATCATGAAGTATTTCACATGTGAAGGGAGGTTTTCCCGGATTTATGCCTATCATATCAAGCTTCTTATGCATTTCACAAGAACTCAATTGCTAAACCTACCTTTCTTCCTCTATAGAAGCATTGACAATATGGCCTCTACTGTCCAAAAGAAGCCCTCATCTCAACAACAAGCTTGTCTATTTCATTATTCCCTTATCAAGATCATCATCCTCCATCAACTTGAGAAAAAGGGAGTTTCTTGGGACTCTTTCATTTCCCATCCCGATTTCGCCACTGCCTCTTCATCTCATGCGCCTTCCTCACCATCCACTCATCATATTTCTCCTTCTTCTAGTAAATCCACTCCTAAAAAACAAAAATCTCCTATGTTTGAGAGTGAAGAAGAGAAAAGGAAAACTAGTAGTGAAGAAGAGCAAAGCGACAGGAGGAAAACTAGTGATGAAGAAGGACAAAATGAAGAATCTAAGCATGAAAGTGAGCATAAAGAAGGAAATAATGAAGAGCATGAACAAATTGATGCAGAGCACAATAGTCATAAAGAGGAAAATGATGGCAGTCAACACAACAGTGAGCATGATGGTGATGAGGGATAAAACAGTGAAGGTAAAGAGCACAGCAGCCATGAAGAAAATAGGGACAGAGATGAACAAGGTAGCCCTCAAGAAATCATACAAAGTGGCAGCCAAAATAGTGATGATGAGGTTCATGACAGTCCTCAAAAGGACACTTATGATGAGAAACAAGACAACCCTCAAGCAAATAATGATGATGACAAACAAACACCAAACAGTGAGAATTCCAAAGAGGGCAGCATGGAGAAAAATGACCAAATCAGTGACCATGAGCATAGTGATGATAAAGACAAATAAGGAAATCTTAAAACTGAAGAAAATAGTGACAAAGATGATGATGGAAGCAGCAAGGTAAAAGACCAAGTTGAGCAAACACAAGTAGAAAAACCTCCTCTATCTTCTCCTCCACACAGCCAAGAGCATGTGCTAGCTGCCTCTCCTAGGCAAGGGGCCATGACTCTTCCTCCAAAAGTGGCGAAGCCTAGAAACATTAGATTAGAAAAGAAGAAGACCACTCCAGCAGTGACTAGCAATGTCACAAGAGCGCTGAGGAGTAGAGGCAAGCTGCCTAAAAGAGCATTGTTGAATTACCAAAGAGGAAGAGGACCAAGAAGCCTATCCAAGGCAAGGGGAAAGAAAAAGAGGAGAGTAGTCATGAAAAGGAAATGGTGTTTGATATCATATAGATAGACAGTAATGATAGTGATAATGAAGCTAGAATCCTTGAGGCTCTTTTGAGAAATATAGAAGACTAAATTCATGAACTACAAGCTGATCTAGAAAGCTCAAAAGACTTCATACATGTTCTACAGATGCAAAACAAACAAATGAGTGGTCAAATGGTAGTTTTTAAGGCCCGGGATTTCAAGTACCAAAGGGAAGCCTCCAAAGCACAAGTCAAGCTTGAAGAGATTATGGTTGAATTCAATGATACTGAAGAAGAAGAGCAGCCAATGAGAAAGAGGCCTAGGACTATGGGTCTCAAGAGAGCTTTGGAGAAAAAGAAAGAAGAAGAGGCAGCCCTGGTCTGATCTTATCCTCTCACTCATTTGCTAGCCCAAGAAATTGAGAATGATAAAGAATCATGGCTTGAAAGGGCCAACAATCATTTGGAGGATAATTTAGAGAAAGCTAACAGAGACTTGGGCCTACAAAAGAAGATGATAGGGCACTACAAAAAGCTAAATCAATTTTCCCGAAAGAAATTGAAGGTTGCACAAGAAAAACTCAAAACTGCTCAAAGAAGGCACCCAGTAGAAAAAGTGGAGAAAGGCACATCAGCGCTTGAAATCTTGGCCTCAGCTTCTCCACATGCTTTTGAAAACCCATGAGGGGTTTTCTCGCCAAAATTGAGCAAATTTTGACAAGATTTTGTTTTTTGACATTTTTGGGCCTAATTGCATAAACTCATGGGCGCCGCCATTTTTGTTTGGAGCATCCTCAGCGGTTTATATTGGTATCATTGGATGCATTAAATTCAAGGGTATCTACTCAGAAAATTTCAGATCCAAAAGATGTCTTTTGATCCCCCAAAGAGGCGAAAAACAGTGATTTTTTTACTTTCTGCCTCACATATCAGCAAAGGCTATTTTTTGGTTTTTTTTTTCACTCAGTTCAGTTTTTGACATACTTCAAATGATCAGTTTGGGAAAAATCAAGTATTTTCAGAAATTAGACATCCAGGACTTTCCAACGAGCTATCATGGGCCTCGTTTCAACATCGGGAGGTCCCTCAAAATTTGTCTGCAAAATAGGGAATTTTCTGCTACTACGTTCCTATAGCATTTTGTCAAAAAAGCAGTTTTCTGAAGTGGCTTATCCAAATGTGCGCTAGGCCATTTTTAGCCATTTTCAATAATGTAAAGTCAATATTTTTTCCTTTTTTATCATTTAATAGATATTTAGAAGATATTTTGTGCCTTGGGCTTTGCAAAGCCTCAAGGACAAAATCAGATATTAGTTTTTAGCCTATGAGCTTCTAGTCAATTTTGTGAAGCTTATCTTCTCATTCTCCTATATAACTCATGGAGAATCATTGTAATATTTTTGGTTGAAGAGTTGATAAACAAGCTGGACTGTGAAGAGCTTAAGAACTTGACTGAGCTTAGAGCAATATATGTTATGAGTTTTGATGATCAGACTTGTTTTATGGAGTGAATAGCTTGACTTGCTTGCCTAGATGATGAAGAGGATATATGTGCAAGATTCCATGGCTTGGTAAATGGTATTGTACTTATTTTCAGTTATGTTTTATTAGTTTTTCACCTATGTATCCATGCTTCTTGCTTGTTGTAGGTCAGTAAAGAATAGTTTGAGGCATGCCCATGGAGGCTCATCAAATTTCCTGATTCATTACAGCTTCTATGTTTTCATCCTTCTTGGTCATGTCAAAGGATTCTTAACTGCCCTTTGGTCCACTAGGAACTTTTTATTTATTTCCTTAATGATTAATATGATATTCTATCTTTTTTGATTCATGGTATCCCCTGCTTACTCATAATTGTTTAAAGCTCATTAATGAAATCTCCTTTGAAGTATTGGCTGCCCAGGTTAAATCAGAGAGGTCTTGTTTCGATCTCGCCCTCTGCCTATACTTGCTGACTTATTTCATAGTTCTCATCAGATTGAATGTGTTGCTTAGGAGTTTCCTTTCCACATTTTGAGCTGTTGGTTTGTCTTACATGTGTTCTCAACCACTGAAGGTGATTTTCCCACAGTTAGAGGGTCTTATACCTCTATGCGTCACCTGAATGTTTATTTTATGCATCTATCAGTTGAGTTGGATTTATAGTGATCAACGGTTAGCCCTACCACATGAATACTTGTTGTTTAAACTATTTATGCTTAAGATCCCCTTGTCTTTCACCAACTTGATGTTCATTTCACTTCATAAACCACCTGAAATATCCATTCACTATACTAAATCGGCCTTGCAGTAGACCCTACCCATTGTCTTGACATCCTTGGCCTGATTTTGACCCCATATCCCAGTTTATCTCATTTTCTTGTTCTATTTTGATCCACTTTATCAGTTTTTCCTCCAAACAACTAAAAACAAACAAACACACTTAACAACTAGCCTCAAATCTAAAAAAACTAAGCGAACAAGATCACATCCTTCGCTTCATTAGAGAGAGCCCTATCTGTGTCCAGGAAGGCTAGGTCCTATGGCTCCAAAGATTGGTTTGATATTACTCCGTCATTTGGTCCGTCAATCTGCCAAATCACGGGAACCTAACACCTGCCAATGCATTACACGATATGGTCGGACTCATTTCTTCCTCTTCTAGGGCTGGTTCCTGGTGTATATCCTCTTCTTATTCATTTTCTTCTTCCTCTTCACAATCTATGTAAAATAATTTCTTCTCAGCACACTTATGACCTTTAGTGTATTTTCTATCACAACTGTAGCAAAGACCTTTTTCTCTTTTTTCTTCCAATTTTTGTGGTGTCAACCTTGTAGGTTGTGGAAATCTAGGCGTAGCAACACTTCCTTCTTTATAGAAGTGAGTGGTAGGCTTCCTTGTCGCCATAATTTTACATTCAATTTTTCTTGCCAACCTAAATGCCTTCTCCAATGAATTAGGTTCCAAAATGAGAACTTCATGTTGGATGTTATCCTTTAAAGTACCTATGAAGAGATCAATCATGTGTTCCTTTGGAATATTAGTTACCCTTATATTCAATTTTTTTAAGTCCTCAATGTGCTCCCCCACTAAACCTTTTTGTTTGAGATTTATCAATAGGCTAAAGAAGGTGTTGCTCTTTGTATCCTCATAATGTGCTATCATTTCCTCCGTAAAAATCGACCAAGTGACAATTTTTTTACGTGAGCAAGGCCATCGATACCATAAAAATGTATTTTGTTCTAAATGTAAAGTTGCAATGCGTACCTTTTGTGTGTTTTTCACATTATGGAGATCAAAATATTGTTCCATCTATAGTATCCATGTTACAGGATCCTTTCCATCAAACTTCCTCATATCCATTTTTGGAATATGGTGGTTCTTCCTGCCAACATTAGAGTTTATGAAGTCACGATTAACATTTATTTTGTTCTCATCATGAGTTTCCTCTACTATCTTTTCACCATTAGGAAACATTTTTTGTATCAACGTTCTCAAACCTTCCATGTTTGCTTTTAGATCATTCTTCATGTTTCCCATGTTGTCTTTCATTTTTTCATCGATCTTAGCTTCCATGTCATCCATCTTATATTCCACGCCTTTCTTCAAACCATCCATATTATTCTTCAAACCATCCATCTTTGCTTCCATGCCTTTCTTCAAAACTTCCATTTCATTTTTTGTTGCTCTTTGCGAGAGCGACATTTGGTGCACTTTCTCTTGTAATTTTTATAGATCATGTTGCAATTATTCATCTTCATGAGTCATAGTAGAGCCTTTTGAAGGCTTAATGGGTGTTGAATTATTTTTACGGGGAATTTTTTAGAACCCAATACTTATATCTATTCTACAATATTCCCTTGGAATCATTTCAAATTTATTCTTCCAACGAGACTTATGCAATTCGGAAAAAAAAAAAAATACACACATTTTTCTTGCTTTTGAGGAGCTTGATATTGAAATTGTATTATCTTTGTGACTGCGGCTCTTCAATATCTAAAATTTGGCACTGAGGTAGCCTTCTGAATTATCTTTCGAATGCCACAAGTCTGACTTGATTTGGATTCTCCAAGGCAAAGTTATGTCCAATCTCCCACAATGACCTAATTATGGACTAGTTCAGTAGAGCGAACTTGTACGAATTGCCACGTGTCACTATTTAGTCTTTTAGCTTTGAAATTGATAGAAAAGAAACTAAATTCTGTGTGCTTGTGACCAATTTTTACGGCACTCCAATCTGATGCTGAGAGAGAGAGTTATGAAGATTTTCCCACGATCACCTCTTTGAAATGAAATTCAGGAGCCTGAAAAAGCACTACCTTCCACAGATCATATCTCTGAAAATGTTGCGAACCAAGCTCTGAAATTTTGCAACGCGTTTACTTGGGATTTCAGCTTCACGCCCTAAAAATTTCAGATTCTGAACCTTCGTAAAAAAAAATTATAACACAAATTCCACGATGACTTGTTTAGATTAAATTGAGGAGCCTGCAAAAATACCTAACTTCCACAGATCATATCTCCGAAAATATTGCAAACCAAGCTCTGAAATTTTGCGGCGATGTTCCTCAGCATTTAGAATTCGCACCCTAAAAAATTTCAGCCTCTGAAACTTTGTAGAAAAAGAGTTATAGCGAAAATTTCACGATGACCTGTTTGGAGTAGCGAAACCCTAGAATCCAAAGCTCTAATACCAAATGTTGTGAAGCCAGCTCCAAAAATAGAAGAAAAGAGATATCAACACCTTAGAAATAAGCCACTTCGAGGGGAAACCTCCAATACATTACATGAATGAACAATTATTGGATGATACAAATTAAAAAACCTCCTTTCTATATATAGGAGTCCATGGGGCCATAATGTAATCCTAGTGGGGCCACAATGTAATCCTAGCCGACCTAAAAATAATACTTTAAGGGCATGTTGATGCCCCGAAAATCGTTACATCAACATTGGGGGATAACCACCTGGTCCGGACCTTAATACAGCTCCTTTTCCGTTTGGGATGGTGGCTCCGACTGGATATAATGGGACCAGTTTTCCATTAATGAATAAAAGGGGTGGATGAATGATTGGTTTTCTAATAAGTGATAATGAATGGAGGACTTAATCTATAAGCGAAAATGTAAATGACTATTTTATCCCGGGAAGCTTCTATTCTTAAGTGCAACGTTTGGTGATCTGTGTTCGTCGATAGGCATATAGATGACACTATTCAATAAACAAAGACATTTATTTAAATAATAATTGCTTCGTTCAAATAGTTGAACGAAGTAATTGATAAAACATTGTTACACTTATCTTTTTATATTACTGATACATGAATGATTAGAAGAATAGAAAACTGTAAACATCCAGTAGTGGAAAGTATAAAGACTGGTGTTAAAACACATTCATATATTCGATAATAGCAAGAATGATCAAACAACAATTTACATAAAAAGAATAAATTCAGACATAGATAATAGTACCATATGAGCTGCACATCTTTCCCAACCTCAATCGCAATTTGAATTCCTTCTTCCGACTCAGAAATACTTTTAAATAAAGGCAGTAGTGCACATCCACATAAAATCTTCGTTATCAAAATTTGGAAAAGTTGGTCCAGTTTTCATAAAAGAATATGCCTGAAGTACAATAGTGCAACTTCAAGCTTCAGTCATATACAAAAACTTACGACCCTTTCTAAATACATGAAAGGGTCTATAAATACTAAATTAAGCTAACAAACTACAAAATTAAAATGCTACTAAATTGGTATAACCCGATCTTGAATATCTTCCCCACAGCAATCTGGTAATCAGCAGCATGATTCATCACTCTGGCTGTTTGCCTTTTGTCCTGAGTTGGCATATTGCCAGCATTGGTTCCACTTCTTGAGGGCGGCTGAGACGAGAATTAATTTGAGCAGCATAGGTGGCATCGTGTATATCGGGAATGATACACCCGATTGCATCCGTTAAGCATTTGAGGGCGGCTTTCTGGCTGTATGGTTTTACTAGGAACAACCAATAGGTGTCCCAAGTTAAACTTTTAATTCCTGTGATCAATCTCCCATTCTTTTCTAGCTCTTGACAACATGATTGTTCCAATGTCTTGGCTGATAATAATTTACCTGGTGTACATTGAGAGATCATGTTAGATAAATAGAGAGTATCGTTAATCAAGTTAATCAAATTGTTCGTAGATAATTTGCATCTAGAAACCGCTCTCTCTGCTTTCATCAATTGGGACTGCCACTCCATGAATAGAATTTCTTTATGGGATTCTAAGATTTTAGGCAAGTTTGCTGCCTGTCCCTCATTAGTGTTCTGCCAAGTAAGAAAATCCGTTAATGTCTCATCGGCTTGCTCTAAGTCCTACCTGGAATCAACTGATTTGTTTATTATAGATGTTGTTATGTCGCACAGAGGTTCAACTTGGGCAATTTCATGACACAACAATCTTATTTGTGTTATTAGTGCCTTATTAATCTGTATTGCCTCTGCTCTGAAATTGGCAGGCTGGGGAAGACTCTTGAACTTCTCTACTTGAGCTGTTAATTGAGCAATTTGCTCATCTTTTTTTTTTACCATCTGTTCATTCATTGCCTTCAACTTTGCTAATGCCTCCGATAATTCTTTCTGTTTCTGAATCGCTTCCGAATCTGCTTTCTGTTGTGCCTCCAATAGCTGTGTTTGTAGTGAAGCGATCGCTTGATCCTTTTCTTTCAACAAATTGCTCACCTCTAATGCCTTATCCATGGTGGCTGCCGAATAGGCACCAGCATATTGGGACAACTTTGTCAGGTCATCGGAGGGGTTGAATTCTTCCTTCCACACTACATTGGCTGTTACTGTTTGTTCAGGGAACAGGGAAGGTTGATCAATCCTTCTCCTTTTCCGTTGTCGCTTTATTAAGGCCTTGTCTTTTGGGCTATAGAAAACATCCAATGGAGGAATATCCTCCACCTGCAAAATAATTTGATCCGAAGGATCCTTGGGAATTATTTCTAATTCTGTAGTCAGGGGTAGAATTCTGGTTCCTTTGCTTGGAACCTTTTTTGATGCTGTATCCTGTGTATTGGCCGCTTTGGATGTATCGGCATCCCTTGAGCTCTCAAGATTGCTTATAATTGAATCAAATTGCTGCCATTCCTGGAGCAATCTTGGGTCAATCTGATTGTCGACATTCACCTCCTTGCTGCTCTGCTCCTGCTGCCTTTCCTGTTCCTGATCACGTATTCTCTCCTGTTCTTTCTTTTGTGCTTCCTCTCTATCTTTCCTCTGTGTTTCCTCTTGTTCTTTCCTCTTTGCTTCCTCTTGTTCTTTCCTCCGGAGTTCCTCCTGCTCTCTTCTTTGGACTTCTTCAAAGATTTCGGATGTAGCAGGAGGTTTGTTGGTAAGCTGCTGCTCAAGCTCGCTTGATTGTATCATCAGGGCAGTGGCTAACAAATGTAGAGGCAGAGTTTGCAACCTCTGCTCTCTAAGTTTGTTAAATTCAACTAACCCGTCGTCATGGTATATTATTTTAGCTATCTCTTGAACCTGAAATATCGACTCGGCCGAGGAGAACAGGTCATCAAACTCGTCTTCCTTATGTTCAAATTTAGTGAGTTTGGCCTGATCTAGAACATTATAGACGACCTTTTTCGGATCAAAGCGTCTGTTAGGCAGAGTGGCGAGATTTAATATATTAATATTTTCCGCCTCTTTCTCTGCGTGTTTATAATCACGCAGAGTATAGACGCCACACCTTAGAGGGAAAGGAGGCCAGACTTGCTTCTTTGAATTCCTGAGAGTCTTTGTAGCTGATGCGGATGTAAGCTGATATGCTATCTCTCGAGCTAAAAGTTTGTCTGGTATATACAAGGGGAGGACATGAGGTCTGGCCTGGCTGCCGAAAACTCTTACATAAGTGAATTTTTCTTCTCCAAACCAGGTTCCTAAGGCTGTCAAGTCAATCTCTGCTTGAGAGGAGATCTTAGGAGTAGGTCTAGCAAAAATTGCATAGTAAATAGGTAGCATGAATCCATTGCAGACTTGATATAGGTGGTGTTTATAATGGGCTTTCCATAATTTCTGGTGATATATATGAATGGGCATGGGGTCCTATGGAGTCCATCTCCACCCTAACACAGGAAACTCGGAATTAAAACAGAGGGTATCTAAAATGTAGCCACTAAAGTAAAATGGAGGGATGATTCTATCAGTAACACGGGATTTGTTTCTGAAGTCAAGAATAGCAGTTGCTAACTTATCCGATAATATATTCCCCCAATCCATGATTTCACTATTACATGCTGCTTCCATCAAAGGTACCATCTCTATGGAAAATTTTGAAGAATCATGTAATCCCCACATTCGACACATCATAGCTCAAACATAACAATAAGGAGAACATAAGGAATTGACGGAGTACTTACCCGAAGACTCATGTTTGTGTTTCGCCGGGTTTTGTCTCCATTCCCGTATAGGCTCTGACTCAGTTTCATTTTCATCTCTAAACTTCTCCAGGAATGCTTTATTATACTTCTTCTCTGGTTCGGGAAAATGGTACATTTGTCTCAAGTCATCAGGTTGAAACGAACCGAAAACTCTGCCATCAATAGTGCAGAATATTCTGTTCGTAATTGGAATTTCTTCAATGGCCCATCTCACTACATCTGTATATGGAAGAATTTGCTCCTGAGCCGCTACCCTGTGCAGGTAGGAATCAGCCAAATCTTTCAGAGTAGCATCAGATTTCTGGCTCGAGCCTGCTGTAGCTTGTACCGATGTTTGCTGAAGTTCCTCGGCTTCAACCAGGTTGTAAATGCTCTGCCAAGTAGTATTACCGAGACCAAGACATGTGGTATCTGAGATTAATCTTTTTTTGTTTGGTCTCGGATCGGCAGCATGTTGTTCTGTTACCACAGAAGCTGAAGCTGTTCCAGGTTTCTTAGATTTCTTCCCCATTTGGTCTGAATTTGCTACTGCGGAGAAGCTCTGCACAAGAGATAAAATGAACGTAATGCGGAGAATAGATGGCGAAAACTAAGTGCAGAAGAATTATGTCAATCAATGAATAATGGAAGATAATCATAAGACTCCCGCGGATATAATCTCTGAAGGAATTTAGGCATAACTGCTCCATTAATTAGCCGTTTAAACCTGTCAATCAATTAAATGCTCATTATATCCTTCATTTGCCGAATAGTCTATTTAAGCGTGGATTTGATTTTTATTTGGCGGTTGGGCGCAAGTGAATCACTATTGGGAAGCGGAGAGGCTTTTTAATAATAATTAATATAATATGCCGAAGCCATATCAATCCTTTTTGAAAGTCGCACTTGGCTTTATCGCGATCAGCGATCGGAGGAAGACTTGGGCAATTTTATTTAAGTTATTGTAGAATCCCCGATCGCCGATAGCGATATCGCTTAACTCGCATCGGAGCTTTTAAGGAAAAGAGTTTCGTTGTATTCATATCACATTCCCTGATTGCCGATAGTGATATCGCATAGGAGCCAGGAGAGGGGCCTTTTCTTGTGATTGTTTTATTTTCCCGATTGCCGATGATTTATTAACTCAAAAGGTTTTATAATGTTTCGTTTGTTTTCGGACTTTTTAGAGGAATGATGAGTTAATACCAATTTAATCTAAAAGGGACTCATTTCATATTATAGTTTTCTAAAGCAAAATTTTATGAAATGGGGGGTTGTTGTATAGCACAACAATTGGCGATTCGCTGGGAGAAACAGTTATCTCTGAGAAATATTGGAATATTTGAACTTTTTATATAGAAATCTTTATCAAAAAAGAAAGGAAGATTCTAATATAACTAAGTATACATACATTCTGAATATAATAAAGGCTATTTTTGCTAATTTCTTCTCTTGTTAAAATTAAATACATTCTAAGTCTTAAATTGGCCTCTATTGGTTGATAATGATAAAACAAAACACCTTTCCAACTTAGCCTTTTTTGATTGACTCCTTTGTCATAGGTAGAGCCTCTGCTGCCAGCAAACGTTCAAAGTTTCGACAGGGATACCTTTTAACCATTTGATTGTCCATGACCCCTCCCATCTCAGAGTATGATTAAAAGAATGAATTCAAAATATGTTTTCATATTTTGTATTTGTTTTCTTTTCCATTATTTTGTAAGATAAAAAAGCCATTGTCCTGGTTTGGTTGCCAGCTATTTGACAATGCCATTCACTGGTTGTAATCTAATCGAACAAGCTGGCTCGTGATGAGACCCCTTGTCTTATGCTTATAAGCCATTACCCTGTTTTGGTATTCAGTGTTGGTAATGTCGGTTAGACTATTTTCCAATGATCATGGTAAGCAGGCTTGTGATAAGACCCCTTATCTTGATATAAGATATTTTAGAATTACACTCTGAGTAATCATAAACTTGGATGAATGGGATGGACAATTTTCTCCTTAAGAGAAAATGGATGACAAGGTAAGAGTTGAGGATGCTAAGATTGAATCAGTTTCTGTTTTGATATTGATAACCCTTTTGTGGCCAGTTTGAAAACATTAAAATGATTTACAGTACTTCTAAATCTTGAGAAGATTTCACAAAAATAAAATGAGGTTTTCAGAAATGTGAATATAACTAATTCCATAGAAATTGTCCCCCCTTTTTTTTTTTTAAAGGCTTCTATTTTCAAAAGTAAATATTAAAAGTACTTCTTTAGAGCAACTTTTCAATATAGCAAAGGCCAATAGAAGCTATTTTACAACTTTATTTCTTAACGGTCCTAAAAACATAAATCCTACTAAAATTAAAAGAGAAGGGGTTACCTTCTCAATTGAAGAATTTCTTTAAGATGAGGCCATTAATAGGAAGAGAGTCCCTCTTTCCTGATAGATCTTGTAATATGAATGTCAAATGGCCTATCTTTTTGCTGATCTGAAATGGTCCAAGCCACATCTTTTGGAACTTGGTGTGTTTACCTTTATCCTCATGGGCTTTATCCCATTTCAGAACTAGATCACCAACCTGCAACTGTTTAGAACTAGACGAAGCTGAATCAAATGATGTTTTGATTATCTGCTGATGTTTTGCATGAGTAATTTTGACCTTTTCTCTTTCTTCTTCTAATTTTAAAATTTGATCATGTCTGAGTTGGATAGAAGAAGAGGGGCTTTCTTCAATAAACTGAACTAGGGCTAGAGAAGGAAGTGCTAGATTGGTTGGTAGTATTGCTTCTTTCCCATATACAAGATTGAATGGAGAAGTACCTATAGAGGCCTTCTGCGTTATTCTATCAGCCCATAGTGCGAATATTAAATATTTGTGAAAGTTTTTATGATTCTGTTCAATAGTTCGCTTAATGATTTTAAGTAGATTTTTATTGGTAGACTCTGCTAGACCATTACCCTGGGGATAGTAATTTGCAGAATATTTCAATTTAAATCCTCTTTTAATAGCGAACTCAAACATAGCATTTCCAGAGAAATAAGATGCATTATGAAAAACAAGAGCATTTGGGACACCAAACCTGGTAATGATGAATTGATCTATAAATTCTATAATTCCTTCAGAGTTTGTTGTCTTTAATGGAATTTCTTCAACCCACTTGGTAAAGTAATCAGTAGCAGTAAGGATATACTTATGTTGTTTGGAGGACTGTGGAGTTATTTCCCCAATGATATCCAATCCCCATTGTTCAAAAGGTTGCTCAATGTTGACTGGTTGCAAAGGGAAAGCTGGTTTGCTTTGTCTTCCACTGGAGATTTGACAACTTCGGCATTTCCTTACATATTCGTGAGTATCTCTGAATAAAGTGGGCCGATAATACCGAGCATGAATGATTTTGTGAGCTGTTGTGTCAGCTCCAAAATGTCCTCCGGCTGGTCCATCGTGTAGCTCCTGCAAAACCTTTTGTGCTTCAGGTTTTTCCAGGCATCTTAATAAAACTGAGTCATAATTTTGCCTAAAAAGTACATCATCAATGATTATGAAGTTTTTTGCTTTTAATCTAATGGCCCGTTTGTTTTTATAAGAAAGATTAGGAGGTGCATATCCATTTTTCAAATAAAATATTAAATCTGCGTATTGAGATTCAGAATTGGTGATACTTATCTGGTTGATTTCTTCAATATGTTCTGTATCACCTGATTCCGGAATGTTGGATGCTCCTGCTAATAACCTGCAAAAACCTTGGCCTCTAACAATCTTTGCTGGCTTGATTTCCAAGTCATACTCTTGAAGTGTTGTAACCCAATTTGCCCTTTTTTCACCTAATTCCCTTTGGATCAATAATTGCCTTACTGCAGAAAAAGGAACTATAACTTTTGTATGGGCTTTTAAAAGGAAGGGCCTGTAGTGTTTAATGGCTTTATACACAGCAAAGGCTTGTTTTTCAACTTCGGAGTAATTTAGTTCTGCACCCTGGAAATTTGAACCAAAAAAATGAAATCGGTGCTTCCAAGTCGTGATCATTAATCTGAGTGAGTACCGTTGCATAAGATGAATTGGACGCGATAGTATACAATGTGAAATGATTAGTAAAATTGGGAGTGTTTAAAGCGGGGGCATTGATTATTGATTGTTTGATTAAATCAAATGCTTCCTTTTCCACAGATCCCCATCTAAACACTGAATTTTTCTTAATCATGGTTTGTAATGGTAAAATGATGTGAGAAAACTCGGGAACAAATCTTTTGACAAAGTTGATCTGACCTAAAAATGACTGCATGGATTTTTTGTTATGAGGAAATGGGATTTCAGAAATTTCTTTAATCCTGTCAAGATCAATATAAATACCATCTTTGGAAACAATAAAACCCAAGAGCTTTCCTTGATTTAGAGCAAAGAAGGATTTTTTGGGATTGAGTGAAATACCATACCTTCTACAGCGTTCAAAGATTTGATTCAAATCATGTAAATGGTTGGATCTCTTTTTAGAAAATATAGCAATGTCATCTAAATAGACGACTACTGTTTTGTTGATCAATCCTCTGAAGGCTATATCCATTGCTCTTTGGAATGTAGCTCCTGCGTTAATAAGTCCAAAAGGCATTTTCTGATAGGCGTAAGTTCCCCATTTTGTTCTGAAAGTAGTTTTGAGTCTGTCATCAGGATGGACTAGAATTTGGTTGTATCCTGAAAAACCGTCTAGAAAGGACATTAGCTCAGAACCTGCTACCGAATGGAGTATCTGATCCATGGTAGGTAATGGAAAATTATCTTTTTGGCTTGCCTTATTCAGATTTCTGAAATCTATACAAATCCTGATGTCACCATTTTTCTTCCTAACAGGCACCATATTGGAGACCCAGTTTGAATGCCGGACCAGAAAAATAATCTTTGCTTTCAAGAGTTTATTGAGTTCTGATTTTATCTGACTCTCTAAGTTTGGATGTATTTTCCTCAATTTTTGTTGAACTGGTTTTTGTTCAGAAAGCATTGGAATGGTATGCTGGATGATTGATGTATCATATGTTTTTAAGTCATCATACTTCCAAGCGAAGACATGTTTATTTTTCCTTAATAGTCTAATAAATGCTATCCTTTCTTCCACAGAAAGCCCTAGTCCTAAATTGATATTTTTAGGGTTCTGCTCAGTACCGAGATTTATCAATTCAAATTTTAAGGTAGAACTTTGGAGTTTTGAATTGGTTACCTGTTTAAACCTGTCTTTAATATCATAGAGATCTTCAAGTTTAACCACAGGTTTTGGTATTGAGTTTTCCTCATGCTTTTCTTTCATCTGAAGATCATGATCGTTTTCATCAATGATCTGATCATTGTAGGACTCGTCGAAAGTTAAGAAATGTAAGATGTCTTCATCGTGATTAAACACTCGCCAATTGGTGATATTGTCAGGAATTGATGGCCTAAAAATCAACTCTACTGAAAATCTATCTGGGCTATAATCTACGGAAGGTAGGAGCTTAGAAGCAACATTGGCTAACAAGTCAGCTGCTGCATTCTGGGATCTGGGAATAGGTGAAATATTGAATGCTAAGAAATGAGATATAAGTTCCTAGACTAAAGACTGATAGTGTTTGAGGTGATTAGAGAGACAATGGATTGTATTTCGAACTTGTTTTATAACAATCTCTGAATCTCCAAACACTTTCAAATATTGGACTTTTAGGCCAATAGCTTTATATAGTCCTTGCACCAAGGCCTCATACTCAACTGTATTATTCGTGCATTCAAATTCTAACCTACAAGAAAGAATTGTTTTTTCTCCCTCAGGGCTAACTAGAATACACCCTGCTCCTGATCCTTCACTGGATTTAGAACCGTCAAAATATAAAGACCAAAATAAAGAATTATCAACAATTTTATTTACAGAATTCTCAGTAACATTAACACATCTTGATCTGTCAGTTTGTGAAAAAATTTCTATTTGGGATGTGAAATTGTTTACTAAGAACGGAGATGGTTGGGCAATATAATTGCCAAAGAATGATTCAGAAGAATAATTTCCCAATATATTATTATTAAATGCAATTGGTTGATTTTCCTGTTCGAACTCTGTGACAGTATGGGTCATGTGTTTCTCCCGATTGATTTTTATTTGATTTGGCTTTCCCTTGTAGGGCAGCCACATATGAGACCAATCGGTAGAAATATATCCATGGAGCTTCTCAGACCAATCCCTGCTCAAGATTAAACCATAAAACTCAGGTATATCTCCGATTAAGATATCAATTCTTTGAACTACTCGTGGATCAGCCGATAACCTGATAGTAACAGAATTTATTTCCCCTAAGACTTGGACTTTGGTTCTATCTAACTGCACAATGTGAATTGAAGACTTTTGGGGTTCTATGTTCAGTTTAGAACAAACTGAAGCTGGAATTATATTAGATGATGCCCCTGAGTCAATTAAACAGTTGTGTAGATTTCGATTGTAGATTTCGAAGGTTAAGAGGAAAGGGGGGGTATGGGAATTTGATCTGTCTCCGATTAGAATCGTATCAGTAGCCTCAACTCTACCAGAAGGTGGTTGTCCTGAATCATTTGCAGCTTTAGCACTAGGAAGAGGCGAGGAAGGAACTGCATTTAGTTCCTTAAGAAGCAATTTCTGCTGATGTTTTAATTTACTGAGTTCAAACGTGGTGATGTTTGCCTTAGTCTTCTTCATGTCATCAATAATATTGTAATCCATTGAATCCGATACTACCAACGTCTTTGATGTTGAAGGTATATTTGAGGACGATGGTTGGTTTTGAGGGACTGTTGCAGTCGGCTTCCTTGTGGGTACATTTTCCGTTGTAGTATTAGTACCTGCACTCCTTTTCTTGGAACTTGCCTGGGCAGGTTCAGGGGTACTTTTGCTCCTAGTAGTCACAGGAAAAGCTTCTTGTTCAGTTTCGGTGTCGGAGTTAGGCAATATGAAGTCCCACATTCCATGGCATTCAACGACTTCCTCTTCCTCAATTTCATCGGATGATGTAATTGTTTCATCTTCTTCTTCTTCCTTAGGGTCTGAATCTGCATTGGATATAATATTTGGTGGTTTTGACTCAGTTTTCTTAAAATTCCTATATGGTTTCTTTGTTGAAGTTTCTGCTACTTGCTTTTTAATTTCAACCATTTCATTTGACATTGTTTTGAGGACCTTTTGAAGACCCTCCATATCGTATGGATATTTGGTGTTTTTCTTCTTTGAATCGTCCTTGAAAGACACTTTTTTGGATTTCCTATCTTCGAGAGCAGCTTTCTTTTCCAAAGCGATTATACGTTTTTCCACAACGATGGCTTCTTTCATATTTTTGGCCAAAGTTGGTTTCCCAGCCCTATCTACAAAAATGGCTATATTTGAAGGTAAGGCTGTGATGTACCACTCGCTTCTAACTTGTTCACTTGGCTTGGAATCGGTGGGAATTTTATTCAAGAGCTTATTGAATCGGGAGTTAAATTCCTTAATTGGTTCTCTAGACTCAATTCTTAGATTTGAAAGGTCATTAATGAGCGTGGCCAAGGATCTATCGTCGCCATATTTGGTAAGAAACTGCTCCTGAAAGATATTCCAACTGGTAATGGATCCAGAGGGTAAGGAAAAATACCAAGACCCAGCTGATCCTTGTAACATGTAGGGGAAAAGTCTAACTACAACATCTTCTTCTGTTACTCCTTTTAAAATAACTGACAACATGAAATTATTTATGTGTTCCTCAGCTAATGTTCCAGCGTCTGGATTAAACTTTGGTAACCACTTCTCAGGATAATCAGGTAATGGATGTAATGGTGCAGGCATAGTGATTTCACCAGGACTGTTCCATGGATTTTGAGCCATCTTGGGAGTACCAACGTTTGCCTGTGGTGTTCCAGGTGTTTGGGGAGGAGGTGGTAATGAAGACTGAAAAGGTTGTGATGTTGAAGGTGGTGACCCCTGGTGAACAATAATATGTAATGGGGAAGTGGATGTTTGACTTCGCACTGGAGATGATGAGATGGAAGATGATGGAGAAAAGGTCTCACTATCAGAACCTTCAGTGTTCTTTTTTGCCCTTTTCCTTTGGGGTAAAGGCAACTCTGCTGGTTCAATGCCAAGTTTTTCACTTTGAAGTCTGGTGAGAGGGTGAGGTAGGCGGAATTGCGAAGTCTGACTGCCTTGAGATACTTCATATCTCTGAGGTGATATGGAGAAGCTTTGAAGTTTCTGGATGATAGACTGAACTTCAGGGGACTCCGGACTTAAACGTTCTGAAGTATGGTGTGATTGAGTAGTGATAGTTGATCCCTCTTCTTCTCGTTTGGACACCGGTGTTTCAGAATGCAAATGGGAGGTCTGAGGTGAGGTGGAGGGTGATTTACTCTGAGAATGGTCTGTAGGTTTTGATTTACTCTCCATTCATAGTTGGGCCCTCCTTCTAGCGCCAAAAATTTTGATGCCCCGAAAATCATTACATCAACATCGGGGGATAACCACCCGGTCCGGACCTTAATACAGCTCCTTTTCCGTTTGGGATGGTGGCTCCGACTGGATATAATGGGACCAGTTTCCCAGTAATGAATAAAAGGGGTAGATGAATGATTGGTTTTCTAATAAGTGATAATGAATGGAGGACTTAATCTATAAGCGAAAACGTAAATGACTATTTTATCCCGGGAAGCTTCTATTCTTAAGTGCAATGTTTGGTGATCTGTGTTCGTCGATAGGCATATAGATGACACTATTCAATAAACAAAGACATTTATTTAAATAATAATTACTTCGTTCAAATAGTTGAATGAAGTAATTGATAAAACATTGTTACACTTATCTTTTTATATTACTAATATATGAATGATTAGAAGAATAGCAAACTGTAAACATCCAGTAGTGGAAAGTATAAAGACTGCTGTTAAAACACATTCATATATTCAATAATAGCAAGAATAATCAAACAACAATTTACATAAAAAGAATAAATTCAGACATAGATAATAGTACCATATGAGCTGCAAATCTTTCCCAACGTCAATCGCAATTGGAATTCCTTCTTCCGACTCAGAAATACTTTTAAATAAAGGCAGTAGTGCACATCCACATAAAAGCTTCGTTATCAAAATTTGGAAAAATTGGTCCAGTTTTCATAAAAAAATATCCCTGAAGTACAGTAGTGCAACTTCAGGTCTCAGTCATATACAAAAACTTACGACCCTTTCTAAATACATGAAAGGGTCTATAAATACTAAATTAAGCTAACAAACTACAAAATTAAAATGCTACTAAATTGGTATAACCCGATCTTGAATATCTTCCCCACAGCAATCTGGTAATCAGCAGCATGATTCATCACTCTGGCTGTTTGCCTCTTGTCCTGAGTTGGCATATTTCCAGCATTGGTTCCACTTCTTGAGGGCGGCTGAGACGAAAATTGATTTGAGCAGCATAGGTGGCATCGTGTATATCGGGAATGATACACCCAATTGCATCCGTTAAGAATTTGAGGGCGGCTTTCTAGCTGTATGGTTTTACTAGGAACAACCAATAGATGTCCCAAGTTAAACTTTTAATTCCTGTGATCAATCTCCCATTCTTTTCTAGCTCTTGACAACATGATTGTTCCAATGTCTTGGCTGATAATAATTTACCTGGTGTACATTGAGAGATCATGTTAGATAAATAGAGAGTATCGTTAATCAAGTTAATCAAATTGTTTGTAGATAATTTTCATCTAGAAACCGCTCTCTCTGCTTTCATCAATTGGGACTGCCACTCCATGAATAGAATTTCTTTATGGGATTCTAAGATTTTAGGCAAGTTTGCTGCCTGTCCCTCATTAGTGTTCTGCCAAGTAAGAAAATCCGTTAAAGTCTCATCGGCTTGCTCTAAGTCCTACCTGGCATCAACTGATTTGTTTATTATAGATGTTGTTATGTCGCACAGAGGTTCAACTTGGGAAATTTGATGACACAACAATCTTATTTGTGTTATTAGTGCCTTATTAATCTGTATTGCCTCTGCTCTGAAATTGGCAGGCTGGGGAAGACTCTTGAACTTCTCTAATTGAGCTGTTAATTGAGCAATTTGCTCATCTTTTGTTTTTACCATCTGTTCATTCATTGCTTTCAATTTTGCTAATGCCTCCGATAATTCTTTCTGTTTCTGAATCGCTTCTGAATCTGCTTTCTGTTGTGCCTCCAATAGTTGTGTTTGTAGTGAAGCGATCACTTGATCCTTTTCTTTCAACAAATTGCTCACCTCTGATGCCTTATCCATGGTGGCTGCCGAATAGTCACCAGCATATTGGGACAACTTTGTCAGGTCATCGGAGGGGTTGAATTCTTCCTTCCACGCTACATTGGCTGTTACTGTTTGTTCAGGGAACAGGGAAGGTTGATCAATCCTTCTCCTTTTCCGTTGTCGCTTTATTACAGCCTTGTGTTTTGGGCTATAGAAAACATCCAATGGAGGAATATCCTCCACCTGTAAAATAATTTGATCCGAAGGATCCTTGGGAATTATTTCTAATTCTGTAGTCGAGGGTAGACCGTTGGTTTCTTTGCTTGGAACCTTTTTTGATGTTGTATCCTGTGTATTGGCCGCTTTGGATGTATCGGCATCCCTTGAGCTCTCAAGATTGCTTATAATTGAATCAAATTGTTGCCATTCCTGGAGCAATCTTGGGTCAATCTGAGTGTCGACATTCACCTTCTTGCTGCTCTGCTCCTGTTGTCTTTCCTGTTTCTGATCACATATTCTCTCCTGTTCTTTTCTCTGTGCTTCCTCTTGTTCTTTCCTCTTTGCCTCTTCCTGTACTAACCTCCGGAGTTCCTCCTGCTCTCTTCTTTGGACTTCTTCAGAGATTTCGAATGTAGCAGGAGGTTTGCTGGTAAGCTGCTGCTCAGGCTCGCTTGATTGTATCATCGGGGCAGTGGCTAACAAATCTAGAGGCAGAGTTTGCAACCTCTGCTCTCTAAGTTTGTTAAATTCAACTAACCCGTCGTCATGGTATCTTATTTTAGCTATCTCTTGAACCTGAAATATCGACTCGGCCGAGGAGAACAAGCCATCAAACTCGTCTTCCTTATGTTCAAATTTAGTGAGTTTGGCCTGATCTAGAACATTATAGACGACCTTTTTCGGATCAAAGCGTATGTTAGGCAGAGTGGCGAGATTTAATATATTAATCTTTTCCGCCTCTTTCTCTGCGTGTTTATAATCACGCAGAGTATAGACGCCACACCTTAGAGGGAAAGGAGGCCAGACTTGCTTCTTTGAATTCCTGAGAGTCTTTGTAGCCGATGCGGATGTAAGCTGATATGCTATCTCTCGAGCTAAAATTTTGTCTGGTATATACAAGGGGAGGACATGAGGTCTGGCCTGGCTGCAGAAAAATCTTACATAAGTGAATTTTTTCTCTCCGAACCAAGTTCCTAGGGCTCTCAAGTCAATATCTTCTTGAGAGGAGATCTTAGGAGTATGTCTAGCAAAAATTGCATAGTAAATAGGTAGCATGAATCCATTGCAGACTTGATATAGGTGGTGTTTATAATGGGCTTTCCATAATTTCTGGTGATATATATGAATGGGCATGGGATCCTGTGGAGTCCATCTCCACCCTAACACAGGAAACTCGGAATTAAAACAGAGGGTATCTAAAATGTAGGCACTAAAGTAAAATGGAGGGATGAATCTATCAGTAACACGGGATTTGTTTCTGAAGTCAAGAATAGCAGTTGCTAAATTATCCGATAATATATTCCCCCAATCCATGATTTCACTATTACATGCTGCTTCCATCAAAGGTACCATCTCTATGGAAAATTTTGAAGAATCATGCAATCCCCACATTCGACACATCAGAGCTCCAGCATAACAATAAGGAGAACATAAGCAATTTACGGAGTACTTACCCGAAGACTCATGTTTGTGTTTCACCGGGTTCTGTCTCCATTTCCGTATAGGCTCTGACTCAGTTTCATTTTCATCTCTAAACTTCTCCAGGAATGCTTTATTATACTTCTTCTCTGGTTCGGGAAAATGGTACATTTGTCTCAAGTCATTAGGTTGAAACGAACCGAAAACTCTCCCATCAATAGTGCAGAATATTCTGTTCGTAATTGGAATTTCTTCAATGGCCCATCTCACTACATCTGTATATGGAAGAATTTGCTCCCGAGCCGCTACCCTGTGCAGGTAGGAATCAGCCAAATCTTTCAGAGTAGCGTCAGATTTCTGGCTCAAGCCTGCTGTAGCTTGTACCAATGTTTGCTGAGGTTCCTCGGCTTCAACCAGATTGTAAATGCTTTGCCAAGTAGTATTACCGAGACCAAGACATGTGGTATCTGAGATTAATCCTTTTTTGTTTGGTCCCAGATCGGCAGCATGTTGTTCTGTTACCACAGAAGCTGAAGCTGTTCCAGGTTTCTTAGATTTCTTCCCCATTTGGTCTGAATTTGCTACTGCGGAGAAGCTCTGCACAAGAGATAAAATGAACGTAATGTGGAGAATAGATGGCGAAAACTACACAAGAGATAAAATGAATGTAATGTGGAGAATAGATGGCAAAAACTAAGTGCAGAAGAATTATGTCAATCAATGAATAATGGAAGATAATCATAAGACTCCCGTGGATATAATCTCTGAAGGAATTTAGGCATAACTGCTCCATTAATTAGCCGTTTAAACCTGTCAATCAATTAAATGCTCATTATATCCTTCATTTGCCGAATAGTCTATTTAAGTGTGGATTTGATTTTTATTTGGCGGTTGGGCGCAAGTGAATCACTATTGGGAAGCGGAAAGGCTTTTTAATAATAATTAATATAATATGCCGAAGCCATATCAATCCTTTTTGAAAGTCGCAATTGGCTTTATCGCGATCGGCGATCGGAGGAAGACTTGGGCAGTTTTATTTAAGTTATTGTAGAATCCCCGATTGCCGATAGCGATATCGCTTAACTCGCATCGGGAGCTTTTAAGGAAAAGAGTTTCGTTGTATTCATATTGCATTCCCCGATTGCCGATAGTGATATCGCATAGGAGCCAGGAGAGGGGCCTTTTGTTGTGATTGTTTTATTTTCCCGATTGCCGATGATTTATTAACTCAAAAGGTTTTATAATGTTTCGTTTGTTTTCGGACTTTTTAGAGGAATGATGAGTTAATACCAGTTTAATCTAAAAGGGACCCATTTCATATTATAGTTTTCTAAAGCAAAATTTTATGAAATGGGGGGTTGTTGTATAGCACAACAGGGCACAATAATAACAATATAGGGGTTACAGGGGTACAATAATAATAATGAGGGGGTTACACTAACAACAATAAGGGACTATACTATTAATATAGGGACCTAACACTCTACGTTCTGTGAGTTTAAGGCATTGGTGGAGAAAGAGTGAGGGAAGCAAATGAAGGCTCTTAGGAGCGATAATGGTGGAGAATACATCTCTAATTAATTCAAGAACTTCTACAGCAAAGAAGGAATTCGAAGAGAACTCATAGTGCCTCATAACCCACAGCAAAATGGGGTCATGGAGAGGAAGAACAGAATGATCATGGGTGCAGCAGGAATGATGTTGCATGATTAGGGCCTACCAATGCATGTTGTCTTGAGGGGTCCTGACCCAGGTTCAGTGTGCAAGGTTTTCCAACAAACCCCTATACTACTAGCCCTTTCGGTAGTGACCTTCTTGCACAGGTCACAATCTCACCCGAAGTAGTATGGGTGGGTGCTGGAACCAGCATACTGCACCCTGATAAAGGAAGGGTAAGGCAAGCAGGGCTACGTTCTGCTCAGGTTATCTCTACGAAGGACCAAGTATAGGTCCAAGTTCATCCACGTGCACTAGATCTACAATTCTATGCTTTTCATAACCTTAACACAACATTATATATCCGAACAGAACAGATCTAGATATACTTCAATACACAGACTTTCGCAGCAAGATATAACCAAAGAAGAATAGATTCAAGCATTCAATATACAGACCTTCGCAGTGCAAAGACAGAGAAATGCATAAGACAGTAAGTAGCATCAATCCATTCAATAGTACTCACAGATTCATATCCAACAATCTTGCATATTCATTCATTTGTTACCCTTACAATTCCCTTCCAAACCTGCGCACACAGCAGCAGGGTCCGCACACAGCTGGACTAGGATCTCCGCGCACACAACCAGTAGGAGTCCGTTCCCAAAAAACCCCAACAGATCACTTACACAATAGATCGCATCAATAGCTTAGCCAATTCTTACCTCTTACAATCTGAAATGCCTCTCTATTTATAACAATCTAGCTTTGCCATTCCTATGGTCCACAGCCCATGGTTTTTGGACCCCTAGTTTACCCTTTAACCCCATTACAATGCTTTTCAGGGCTTTGACCCACCCCAAAACCCCTGCGCTATACTAAATATAACAAAAATTACCAAAATGGGCCGGTTTTGTAGCTTGTTAGGAGACCCCGTTCCAACAATCCCCCAACACATTCTTGTGATTCGTCTCGAGTCACTTTGGTGGCACACCTTCAACCTGTGCACGTAAGGTAGCCAGAGAGTGAAGGAGGGGTGGAAGCACTTCCTTAATTTGGGCTACTGCGTGTTGCGCAATGTTGATCATTTTCATAGAAGAAGGCCCCTCGAGATCCAGACCAACGCGTTCCAACAACCGGTGGAGGCGTGCAATGGCGGACTACGCATCATGTGCAAGCTGGAGTGCAGCATCAGTCCATGGTTTCAAATTTTTGTACAGAACCTTCTTGGAATGACGAAGGTCCTCAATCTGGTGCATGGCAGCCAGGTGTTGCGCGTGGCTGGGGGGAGGTGTGGAGGCCCGAATTCGAGCTAGAGCATCTTCTGCCTGTGTCAACTCCCTTTTGACATGCTGAAGCGTGGGGTGGTGCAGTGCTTTCGTCCATAGCTGCGTAGCCTCTTCAAAAAATTGGACTCCCTACGCCAGTTGTTCCTGAATAGTGTGTGTGGCGTTAGTAACCACGAAAATTTTTTGGGCGCATTCTTCCGGGGTCAGGTCATACTGCTTGCATCTTTCTTGGTCGCGGCAGTGTACCTCTTGCAGTACGCTGGGAGATAGGCTTCATAGTTCTATAGTGGAGAGCTGTGATAAGTCGACTTGTATGTCCCTAGAACTTGATTTAGAAGTGACAATGTGGGGGAGTAAACATATGTTGCTTCGAGTGGGTGGGGCCTGGAAATGGTGGAGATGTCGTAGTAGGTTTCGGTACCACAGAGTTCCTTCCAAACTCGGTTCGTAGTTAATCCTTCCAGGCGGCCTTCGTGCACTCCTATTGCTGCACTCAGCTTCTTCTGGCCCTCTTATCTGTTCCTCCTGTGCGTTTGGGTCCATACCAGAGAGACGAGCGACATGAATCATAGAAATAAGTAGAAAGAAACATAAGGTAGGTAGCCAATACCACTTGACAGTTGAATAAATAGCCCAAGCCATGCTCTTCCAACCATCCGTGCCCCAATCGAAGTTATTTAATGGCAATGTAGGTCGTATGTGGCGCGTACAATTGATCATAAATGGTGATATTGATAATCTACCACCCTTTTCTTGAATTTTTAAGTGTCTTTTCGCATTAACACTGGATGAGCTGATATTCTTCTTTTGTATCCAAGGTCGCATCGTCGTGATGTCAGGGTGTGGCTGACGTGTTGGAGGTCCTTTCGTACTTCGACAGATGGTTGACACATTGTGAGCCTTTAAGTTGATTGGGAGTCTTTTCGAGGCAGTTATGTCGATCGTGGAAGGATCAATTTTTTGTAGGAACGCTGCGTCAGACATCCCTAGGTGATTTAATTCTTCAATCATCCGTAAATTCTCTCACATTAGGGGAATTTTGAGGTCTAAAATGGGCCTCCTAAGGAAATAATAAAATAATAGCTAAACCAATAAAATAATATTTGTGAATTTTCAATTCACTTTTTGCACCACAATCCATGTAACCATAGTTAAATTCAATTCAAAGGTTGTACCAAAATAAAATTAATAAAAAAATTGTATTGATGTGACTATAAATAAGAATGAGCTTTTAAAGAAAAAGTCATTATCATTGAACAACTAATGCATTTTTCCTTTGTACTTAAATAATTTAAAAATAAAAGTAAATATAAATTTACAAATTCTTAATTATATTATATGCTATTAATTAAAATTTGTATTATTTAAATTGTATAATAACATGTAATTAATATACTATATAAAAATAATATAATATAATATAATATAATATAATAAATGTATAGGGGTATGCATTGTTTCTTTCAAAAAATATGAAATGACAATAATATATTTTTATTCAAAAAGTGTGAAATGACATTTATTATGAGTACTTTACTTTGAATTTAAAAGTACTTAGAGCACTACCATGGTTAACCATGAGTTTTTATCCACCATGAGAATGTGACAAGTAAGTACCTTTAACTCAAGAAATGCCACCTCAACCATTAGGGATGATGTCATTCCCTAAAATGTGATTGGTTCTCATAAAGTGAATTTTGATTGTACATTTTCCTTAGGAGGTTCATTTTAGACCTCAAAATTCCCCTAATGGATACTCATGATTGTAGACAGGTCTGTAATTTGGTTGGGAAAGGGCCGAGCGCACCCTTGAGCGAGCAGGTCATGTTGGAACAGGGTCTCCTAACAAGCTACGAAACTGACCCATTTTGGTTATTTTTGTTATATTTAGTATAGCGTAGGGGTTTTGGGGTGGGTCAAAGCCCCAAAAAGCATTGTAATGGGGTTAAAGGGTAAACTAGGGGTCTGAAAACCATGGGTTGTGGACCATAGGAATGTTAAAGCTATATTGTTATAAATAGAGAGGCATTTCGGATTGTAAGAGGTAAGAATTGGCTAAGCTATTGATGTGATCTGTTGTGTAAGCGATCTGTTGGGGTTTTTGGGGAATGGACTCCTGCTGGCTGTGTGCATGAAGATCCTAGTCCAGCTATGTGCGGACCCTGCTGCTGTGAGCACAGGTTGGGAAGGGAATTGTAAGGGTAACGAATGAATGAATATGCAAGATTGTTGGATCTGAATCTGTGAGTAATATTGAATGGATTGATGCTACTTACTGTCTTATGCATTTCTCTGTCTTTGCGCTACGAAGGTCTGTATACTGAATGCTTGAATCTATTCTTTTTTGGTTATATCTTGCTGCGAAAGTCTGTGTATTGAAGTAAATCTAGATCTGTTATGTTCGGATATATAATGTTGTGTTAAGGTTATGAAAAGCATAGAATTGTAGATCTAGTGCACGTGGATGCAATTGGACCTATACCTGGTCCTGCGCAGAGATAACCTGAGTAGAACACAGCCTTGCTTGCCTTACCCTTCCTTTATCAAGGTGCGGAAACGTGGTTCCAGAACCCACCCATACTACTTTGGGTGAGACTGTGACCTGCGCAAGCAGGTCACTGCCGAAAGGGCCAGTAGTATAGGGGTTTGTTGGCAAACCTTTCACATCGAACCTGGGTCAGGACCCCTCAAGCCAACAAATGGTTCCGTTGCCAGGACCAGAAGAGATATGAGAAAGGGATCAGGTAATGACAAGAGAATAGTGGAAGCCTGAAAGAAAAGAGATCGAGGACTGGTTCGAAAGGCAGATCCAGGAGTTTGCAGTAAGAGAAAACCGAAGCGAAAATTTAACGGCAGAAAGGTGGAAGAATAGGTACGTTCTTACTGAAAGCTACGAAATATTCTTTGTAACCTTTGCAATTGAGCTTCAGGAGTGGTTGGCTAGGCTGGTAGAATTCCATAAGTGCTGGAAGGACGAGCGAGTCAGTTAGTGTACTCTTGATCTGCTTGAACAACTAGAGAGAACCGATAACACTATTACACACATTGTGGATCACTGGGTGGATAGTGTGCTAGGAGGCTTTGTGACAGATTTTTCCATTCACCAATCTGTATCATACTCTGAGGCCGAGCAACGATTCTTCAAAGGATTCTGGGGTAAGTTTTTGAGGACGTTACCATTACTAATCAAGAAGTTGTGCAAAAAGAGCATTATGTGCAGCCATATAGACTGAATGACCTCGGATCCATACGAGAGTGCGACACGCAGTGGTAAGTATTATCAGACCAACCTTGACGAAGGAAGGGTTGCCTATAGCCCAGTTAAGGAACCAGCCACATCACCACCTAGGGCACGCAGGGGTAAGAACACACCTATAAAGTCATTCCTGGATAGTGATATGGCTGCACATTTGAAACTACCTACCTTCAGGGGGGTAGGAGATGAGGACATGGATCAATTTTGTTTTGTTGCAGACTCTGTCTGGACTGCGTAGAACACGGCAATCGATACAATCAAAATGGCGCAACTGTCCTTGGCATTCGAATATAGGGCGCTGGACTGGTATATGTGATATGTTTCTCAGAATGAGACTGCTTCCATTCAGGATATTAAGAATTCTCTGAAGATACAATTCCGCAAACCAAAGTCCTATTCCCAGTTAGTGGCAGACATAAAAGACTTCAAACAGGGTGTGTCTAAGTCAGTGTAGGAGGCTGATCAACGGCTGAAGAAGGCGATTCGGGAAGGAGGGTTTGAGTATGATGATAGACAACACACGGAATGGTTCATCGCCATGTTGTTACCTCATCTGCACACACCAATGAATCAGCAGACCTTTGAATCGCAGGAGAAGGCTGTAGAATCCACTATGAAGTTAGAAGCTGCTCCCCGGGAGGATATCTCAGTATGAGTCCAATAGATCTAGGAACAACTTGGAGCTACGCACCTAGAGATACAGAACCTACGAAAAGAGAGAGACATCTGTGCGGATCTCTGGTGTATACGCTGCCGAGTGTCTGGTCACACAAAGGATCAGTGCCCTCTACTGACTAATTATATCCAAGCTGGAGGACCTAGCTGGCTACGCCCAGGGGTAAGTAGGGAACCTGCCCTGTTGCGACCAGGATCAAGTGGATCTGTGCTATGGTGTGATGATTGTTGGGTAGACGGCCTCCACGATACGAACCATTGCCCTTAGCTGGGTGCGTATGTCCCAAAGCTGAAACAACAATGGTGCCGCTTCTGTTGGTCTGTAGGACATGACAAGCAGAATTTCCGAACATATGACTTGATGATAGATCGCGGGAACTTATATTGGGTACAATCAGACCCTGCGTCGCTTAGACTGACTGCGCACTTTGGAGGATCCCCGGCCCGAAGCAGAGGAGGCCGCGGAGGAAGCGCAGGCCAAGGACAAGGTCAGTTGATCTATTATGATTGTGGAGAAATAGGGCACTTTTCTAGAGAATTCCCTAATCCCACCCGACCATCGTGTAAATACTGCAAACACTTGGACCATGAGATAGAAGACTGCCCGATCTTGATAGCCAGAATGCAGGAAAAGTAGCCTACCCCTACGTAGAACGTACAAAGGGTTAAAAATGAGCTAAGAGAAGCAGATCCAAGTGTAAAGGTCATAACATGTAGTGGGCTAGACACCAAGGAAAGTAAATAGGTACCCTACGAAGAACAGGCACTACCAGCAGCCCCTGCACAATCTCAGAGAGAGGAAGAAATTGGGACCTTCTTGAAGGCGTGTCTGAAATTACTTAGGAACCCGTAGGCCGTAAGAAACCTCCTGGCTTTAATGAACACCTGCACAGCTCACATACCTTGATCCCTGAGACCAAGGACGTGCACAAACTGTACAGCTCTAAGAAATGCACAGGGAAAGAAATGCAGCTAACTGCACAAATCGGGGACTATGAAATGGATCAAGTTATCTTGGATCTTGGATCTGATGCCAATTTTTTACCTAAGAAAACTTGGCAACGAATGGAGAAGCCCAAATTAGAATGGTCCACTATCCAGCTGCGCATGGCGAACCAACAAAAAATCATTCCCTTGGGCAGGTTACCAAAGGTTATGGTTGACATTGCAAGAGCAAGGGTCCTAGCTGACTTTGAAGTAATTGAGATAGTTGAAGATGCGGACCCCTACCCTGCACTCCTCGGACTAGATTGGGAAATGGACATGGGAGGCATTATTAACCTAAATAAATGAAGCATGGTGTTTGAAAGCAGAAGTACGCATGTCATAGTACCCCTGGACCCCGCGGAAGGTGCCTGGTATACTGAGCCTATCCACATGAAGGAAGAATTAGATCATATCTATAATATCACTGTGCAAGATGAATATCAGGTTAACCCCATGGATGAAGGGTTTCTCCATTGGGAAAATGATAGTGAATGCTTTTCTGACTCTGATAAAGAGCTGGAGAATTGGCAGAGCCGGCTACATGAGGTTTCAGCACTTCGCAGCCTTCATACTGTCAGAAGCTTCCGTCACATCTCTACCATGGAATTAACCTTGCCTTGCCAAGAGGCCACAGATGATGCTCCGAAGCCTGCGAAGCCTAAGGGGTCCACGAAATGTAGGTCCAAGGCACTACCACTAACTCGATATAAAGCACCTACGCAGGGACCTGTCTCCTCTGCCCAGACGAAGTACTGGAGTAGGGTAATCTTGCTTATAGAGACCCCCTTAGCCAAATAGGCCCCTAAATCGGTCGACCCACGTGGTGACCTGCTCGCTCAAGGGTGCGCTCGGCCCTTGCCCAACCAGATTACGAACCTGTCTACAATCATGAGTATCCGAGAGAATTTACAGATGACTGAAGAATTAAATCACCTAGGGACGTTTGACGTAGCTGTCCTTCACAAAATTGATCCTCCCACGATCGAAATAGCTGCCTCAAAAATACTCCCGATCAACTTAAAGGCTCACCATGTGTCAACCATCCATTGAAGTGCGAAAGGACCTCTAACACGTTAGCCACACCCTGACATCGCGGCGATGCGACCTTGGATACAAAAGAAGAATATCAGCTCATCTAGAGTTAATGCAAAAAGACACTTATAAACGCAGGCAAAGGGCAGTAGATTATCAATATCACCATTTATGATCAAGGGTACGTGCCACATATGACCTACATTTCCATTAAATAACTTTTATTGGGGCATGGATGGCTGGAAGAGGATGGCTCGGGCTATTTATTCAACTTTCAAGTGGTATTGACTACTTACCTTATGTTTCTTTCTACTTATTTCTACGATTCATGTCGCTCGTCTCTCCGGTATGGACCCCAACGCATAGGAGGAACAGATAAGAGGCCTGGAAGAAGCTGAGTGCAGCAATAGGAGTGCACGAAGGCCACCTGGAAGGATTAGCTGCGAACTAAGTTCGGCAGGAACTCTGCAGTACCAAAACCTGCTATGACATCTCCGCCATTTCTAGGCCCCACCTACTCAAAGAAACATATGTTTACTCCCCCATATTGTCACTTTTGAATCGAGTTCTAGGGACATACAAGTCGACTTAGCACAACTCTATACTATAGAACTACGAAGCCTGTCTGCCAGCGTACTGCAAGAGGTACACCGCCGTATCCAATAAAGACGCAAGCAATATGACTTGACCCCGGAAGAATGTGCCCAGCAAATTGCTGTGGTTACTAACGCCACACACACTATTCAGTAACAACTGGCGTAGGGATCCAAATTGTTTGAAGAGGCTACGCAGCTATGGACGAAAGCACTGCACCACCCCATGCTTCAGCATGTCCAAAGGGAGTTGACACAAGCAGAAGATCCTCTAGATCGACTTCGGGCCTCCACACCTCCCCTCGGCCATGCGCAACGCTTGGCTGCCATGCACCAGATTGAGGACCTTCGTCATTCCAAGAAGGCTGCATACAAAAATTTGAAACCATGGACTGATGCTGCACTCCATCTTGCACATGATGCGTAGTCCACCATTGCACGCCTCCACTGGTTGTTGGAATGCGTTGGTCTGAATCGCGAGGGTCCTGCTTCTCTGACAATGATCAACATTGCACAACAAGCAACGACCCAAAGCAAGGAAGTGTTTCCACCCCTCCTTTGCTCCTTGGCTACCTTACGCACGCAGATTGTGTTGGGGGACTGTTGGAATGGGGTCTCCTAAAAAGCTATGAAACCGGCCCATTTTGGTTATTTTTGTTATATTTAGTATAGCACAAGAGTTTTGGGGTGGGTCAAAGCCCCGAAAAGCATTGTAATGGGGTTAAAGGGTAAAATAGGGGTCCGAAAACCATGGGTTGTGGACCATAGGAATGTTAAAGCTAGATTGTTATAAATAGAGAGGCGTTTTGGATTGTAAGAGGTAAGAATTGGCTAAGCTATTGATGCGATCTGTTGTGTAAGTGATCTGTTGGGGTTTTTGGGGAACAGACTCCTACTGGCTATGTGCGCAGAGATCCTAGTCCAGCTATGTGCGGACCTTGGTGTTGTGTGCACAGGCTGGGAAGGGAATTGTAAGGGTAACGAATGAATGAATATGCAAGATTTTTGGATCTGAATCTGTGATTACTATTGAATGGATTGTTGCTACTTATTGTGTTATGCATTTCTCTGTCTTTGTGCCACGAAGGTCTGTAAATTGAATGCTTGAATCTATTCTGCTTTGGTTATATCTTGCTGTGAAAGTCTGTGTATTGAAGTAAATCTAGATAAATTCTTTTCAGATATATAATGTTGTGTTAAGGTTATGAAAAGCATAGAATTATAGATCTAGTGCACATGGATGCAATTGGACCTATACTTGGTCCTGTGCAAAGATAACTTGAGCAGAACCTAGCCCTGCTTTCCTTACCCTTCCTTTCTCAGGGTGCGGAAACCTGGTTCCAGCACCCACCCATACTACTTCGGGGGAGACTGTGACCTGTGCAAGCAGGTCACTGCCGAAAGGTCTAGTAGTATAGGGGTTTATTGGCAAACCTTGCACAACGAACCTGGGTCAGGACCCCTCAAGCCAATAGGTCACCACATGGGTTGACTGATTTAGGGGCCCATCTGGTTAAGGGGGTATACACAGGATTACCCTACTCCAGTACTTCTTCTGGGCAGGGGAGATAGGTCCCTACGTAGGTGATTTATACCGAGTTAGTGGTAGTGCCTCAGACCTACATTCTATGGACCCCTTAGGATTCGTAGGCTTCAGAGCATCATCTATGGCCTCTTGGCAAGGCAAGGTTCGTTCCATGGTAGAGATGCGACCGAAGATTCTGATGGTCTGAAGGTTGGGAAGTGCCGAAACCTCATGCAGCTGGCTCTGCCAATTCTCCAGCTCTTCATCAGAGTCAGAAAAGCATTCACTTTCCTTTTCCCAATGGAGCAACCCTTCATCCGTGGGGTTAACCCGATCTTCATCTTGCGTAGTGATCTTATAGATATGATCTAATTATTCCTTCGTGTGGATAGGCTCAGTATACTAGGCAACTTCCGCAGGGTCCAGGGGTACTATGACACATGTACTTCCGCTTTAAAATACCATGCTTCATTTCTTTAGGTTAATAATGCCTCCCATGTCCATTGCCCAATCTAGTCCAAGGATTGCAGGGTAAGGGTCCGCATCTTCAACTATCTCAATTACTTCAAAGTCAGCTATGACCCTTGCCCCTGCAACGTCAACCATACCTACCAAAGGGAATGATTTTCTGTTGGTTCGCCATGCGCAGCTAGACAGTGGACCATTCCAATTTGGGCTTCCCCATTCGTTGCCAAGTTTTCTTAGGTAAAACATTGGCATCAGATCCAAGATCCAAGATAACCCGATCCATTTCATAATCCCTGATTTGTGCAGTTAGCCAGATTTCTTTCCCTATGCGTTTCTTAGAGCTGTATAGTTTGTGCACGTCCTTGGTCTAAGGGATCAAGGTGGGCCGAGCTGCATAGGTGTTCATTAAAGCCAGGAGGTTTCTTACGGCTTGTGGGCTCTTGAGTAATTTCAGACACGCCTTCAAGAAGGTCCCAATTTCTTCCTCTCTCTGAGATTGCGCAGGGGCTGCTGGTAGTACCTGTTCTTTGCAGGGTACCTCTTTGCTTTCCTTGGTGTCCAACCCACTACATGTTATGACCTTTACACTTGGATCTGCTTCTATTAGCTTAGTTTTAACCCTATGTATGTTCTACGTAGGGGTGGGTTTCTTTTCTTGCATTATGGCTATCAAGATCGGGCAGTCTTCTACCTCATGGTCCAACTGTTTGCAGTATTTACACGACGTTCAGGTGGGATTAGGGCATTATCTGGCAAAGTTCCTTATTTATCCACAATTATAATAGATCATTTGACCTTGTCCTTGGCCTGCGCTTCCTCCACGGCCTCCTCTGCCTCGAGCTGGGGATCCTCCAAAGTGCGCAGTCAGTCTAGGTGACGCAGGGTATGATTGCACCCGATATAAGTTCCCGCGATCTATCATCAACTCATATGTTCAGAAATTATGCTCATCATGTCCTACGGACCGACAGAATCGGCACCATTGTTGTTTTGGATTTGGGACATACGCACCCAGCCGAGGGCAATGGTTCGTATCATGGAGGCCTACTACCCGACAAATCATCACACCATAGCGTAGATCCACTTAATCCTGGTCATAATAGGGTAGGTTCCCTACTTACCCCTGGGTGCAGCGGGCTAGGTCCTCCAGCTTGGATATAATCAGTCAGTAGACGGCACTGATCCTTTGTGTGACCAAACACTCGACAACGTATACACTAGAGATTCGCGCAAATGTCTCACTCTTTTCGTAGGTTCTGTATCTATAGGTGCATAGCTCCAAGATGTTCCTGGATCTATTGGACTCCTGCTGAGGTATCCTCCCAGGGAGCAGCTTCTAACTTCATAACAACTTCTACAGCCTTCTCCTGCAACTCAAAGGTCTGTTGATTCATTGGTGTGCGTAGGTGAGGTAACAACATGGTGATGGACTATTCCGTGTGTTTTCTATCATCATACTCAAACCCTTCTTACCGAATCGCCTTCTTCGGCCGTTGATCCGCCTCCCACACTAACTCAGACGCACCCTATTTGAAGTCTTTTACATCCGCCACTAACTGGGAATAGGACTTTGGTTTGCAGAATTGTTGCTTCAGAGCATTCTTAATATCCTGAATGGAAGTGGTCCCATTCTGGGCAACATATCGCATATACTAGTCCAGCGCCCTATCTTCGAATGCTAGGGATAGCTGCGCCCTTTTGATTGTATCGCTTTCCACATTCTGTGCAGTCTAGATAGAGTCTGCAATAAACCAAAATTGATCCATGTCCTCATCTCCTACCCCTCTGAAGGTAGGTAGTTTCAGATGTGCAGCCATATCATTATCTAGGGATGACGTTATAGGTGAGTTCTTACCCCTACGTGCCCTAGGTGGTGATGTGGCTGGTTCCTTAACTGGGCTATAGGCGGCCCTTCCTTTGTCAAGGTTGGTCCGATAATACTTACCACTGCGTGTCACAGTCCCATCTGAATATGAGGTCATTCAGTCTGTATGGCTGCACAGAATGCTCTTTTGCATAACAACTTCTTGATCAGTAACAGTAACGTCCTCAAAAACTTACCCCAAAATCCTTTGAAGAATCTCCGCTCAGCCTCATATTATGATACATATTGGTCAATGGCAAAATCTATCACAAAGCCTCCCAACACACTATCCACCCAGTGATCCACCGTGTGTGTAATAGTGTTATCGGTTCTCTCCATCTGTTCAAGCAAATCGGGAGTCCACTGAGTGACTCGCTCGTCCTTTCAACACTTCTTAAATTCTACCAGCCTGGCCAGCCACTCCTGAAGCTCAATTGCAAAGGTTACAAATAATATTTTGTAGCTTTCAGTAAGAACGTACCTATTCTTCCACCTTTCCGCCGTTAATTTTTTGCTTCGGTTTTATCTTACTGCAAACTCATGTATCTGCCTTTCGAACCAGTCCTTGATCTCTTTTCTTTCAGGCTTCCAGTATTCTCTTGTCATTACCCGTTCCCTTTCTCAGATCTCTTCCGGTCTCGGCAACAAAACCATTTTTTGACTTAAGGGGTCCTAACCTAGGTTCGATGTGCAAGGTTTTCCAACAAGCCCCTATACTACTTGCCCTTTCGGCAGTGACCTGCTTGCGCAGGTCACAGTATCACCCAAAGTAGCATGGGTGGGTGCTGGAACCAGGTTTCCACACCCTGAGAAAGGAAGGGTAAGGCAAGAAAGGTTGCGTTCTACTCAGGTTATCTCTGTGCAGGACCAGGTATAGGTCCAATTGCATCCACGTGCACTAGATCTACAATTCTATGCTTTTCATCACCTTAACACAACATTATATATCCAAACAGAACAGATCTAGATTTACTTCAATACACAGACTTTCACAACAAGATATAACCAAAGCAGAATAGATTCAAGCATTCAATATACAGACCTTCGCAGCACAAAGACAGAGAAATGCATAACACAGTAAGTAGCAGCAATCCATTCAATAGTACTCACAGATTCAGATCCAACAATATTGCATATTCATTCATTCGTTACCCTTACAATTCCCTTCCCAACCTGTGCACACAGTAGTAGGGTCTGCACACAGCTGGACTAGGATCTCCATGCACACAGCCAGCAGGAGTCCATTCCCCAAAAACCCCAACAGATATCTTACACAACAGATCACATCAATAGCTTAGCCAATTCTTACCTCTTACAATCTGAAATGCCTCTCTATTTATAACAATCTAGCTTTAACATTCCTATGGTCCGCAACCCATGGTTTTCAGACCCCTAGTTTACCCTTTAACCCCATTATAATTCTTTTCAGGGCTTTGACCCACCCCAAAACCCCTGAGCTATACTAAATATAACAAAAATAGCCAAAATGGGCCAGTTTCGTAGCTTGTTAGGAGACCCTGTTCCAAAAATGCATTCGTGGGCAGAAGCATGCAACACTGCAATTTATGTGTAAAATCGTTTTCCTCATAGAGTACTTGGCATGAGTACACCTGAAGAAGCTTTCACTGGTAAGAAACCATATTTTTCACACTTTAATATTTTTGGCTCATCTGTTTATGTGCATGTGACCAAGGACGCCAGGAAGATGCTGTAGCCGACTGCTGAAGTTGGGATTTTTGTGGGGTACACAGAAACACCCCATAATTATCGTGTGTATTTTCCAAACATAAAAATTACTGTTGTGCAACGGGATATAAAATTTGATGAGGGGAAAGCCATGCGGTTGTTGTTTGAGAGGGAGTTGGACTTGCATGCAGAGGAGGAACTACTGGTTCCCAAAGATGAGTCTCAAGACATGGATCATCCAAATGAGGAGGTTCATGGAGGGGAGGAGTCCACTCACATAGAGACATCCACAAGAAATGATAGAAGGTGTACCACGGAAGCTGATAGGCTGAGGCTTGATGCTGCACAGAATGTAGAAGCCCCTACTTCACAGCACAGAAAAAGACAGTCTCCTGACCGATTTACTGGATACATGACTCTCATGAGAAAATTTATTGTGATTGAACCATCTTCCTTTCAGGAAGCAGTGTAGGAGCCCACATGGGTAGATGCAATGGTGAAGGATTATGAATCCATTGTCAAAAACATTGCTTGGGAAATTGTTCCAAGGCCGATTGATAAATCAGTGGTAGGTTCGAGATGGATCTACAAGGTAAAGCAAGATGCTGATGGGAGTGTGGAGAAATACAAGGCCAGATTTGTGGCCTGGGGCTTCTCACAGATTGAGTGGATAGATTATGAAGAGACCTTTGAACCTTTCGCAAGGTATTCTTCCATAAGGATCATCCTTTCTCTCTCCATGCAGATGGGCTGGCGCATTCTTCAGATGGAAGTGAAAACTACGTTTCTCAATGGGATCATTGAGGAAGAGGTGTAGATAGATCATCCTGAAGGTTTCGATATCTTCAACAGCGAGTCGCATGTGTGCCGACTCAAAATAGAGTATTATGGGATGAAGCAAGCACCTCATGCTTGGTACACTCAAATAGACAACTATTTCACTAGACTGGGCTTCACCAAAAGTGAAGCAGATGCATACCTATAGCAAACTGTTGTGGAGGGTAAGCTTTTAGTCATTGTTATTTATGTTGATGATTTAATATTGCATGGTGATGAGCAACCGATACACTCATGAAAAGAGGATCTTGTAAGGGAGTTCTAAATGAAGGATATGGGCCTCCTTCATTATTTCCTTGGATTGGAAATATGGAAGTGAGATGGTGAAATTTTTGTGTCTCAAGGAAATTATGCATGGGAGATACTGGGTAAGTTTCACATGGAGGGCGGCAAACCCATGGATACTCCTCTTCCTGGAAATTGGAAGAAAGAGGATGCTACTTCTAGAGAGGTAGTGGATGCTACTGTCTATCAAGAATTAGTGAGTTCGCTAATGTATCTAGTGAACACAATATCGGACATTCGCTATGCGGTTAACCAGCTGAGTCAAGCTATGGTTAAGCCTGCTAAGATCTTATGGAAGGCGAGGAAGCATGTCCTGAGATACCAGAGGGGCACATCAGAGTATGGTTTATGGTACATAAAGATGGATGGAGTGAAGTTTCATGGCTTCACGGATGCAGATTGGGCTGGAAGTCCAACAGACAGAAAGAGCACATCAGGGGGGATCTTTAGCATTGGATCTACAATTGTTTCTTGGTACACCAGGAAGCAGAGATCCGTGGCACTCATTTCAGTGGAAGTGGAATACATGGAAGCGACTCAAGCTACATGTGAGGCTATCTAGATGAGAAACATCTTGGTTGGTTTGTTTGGTTCTCATATGGATCCGACAATGATTCATTGTGATAATCAGAGTTGCATTAAACTGTTGATTAATCATGTGTTTCATGATATATCCAAGCATATAGATATCCGGTACCATCATCTCAGAGATTTTGTGTAGAGGAGAATGACGTTTCTTCAGTACATTCCCACGGAAGATCAGGATGCAGATATTCTAACGAAGGCGCTCACCAAGAGAAAATTCGAATACCCTAGAGACAAGATCGGGGTGAAGGATAATCCCTTTCTTGTTGAGAGGGAGTGTTGAGATTCAACAAGAAGATCCTAGTGAAAATTAAGCACCTACACTAGGATGGAGCCTTGGGGTTATTTTTAGGTGTATGTCTATTTATAGATGTATGTGCATAATCTATTTATAGAATGCATGTCTATTTATAGATGCATGTTTACTATTATTATCCCTTAATATTTTTTGGACAATAAACTATAATATATTCTCAATGCGCACTTCAAAATAGTTAACTGAAGTGGAAAATTAATTAGCTAAAGGAATTTCGAGTTAAGAGCTTGGTTGGTGGGACATGCAGTTTGACTTAGTTGTTACTCAGTGATTCGAAGTTGTAACAGAGTTGGAAGTGCAGTTGTGCAAGTTGCAAAGTAGTTTAACTTAAGTGAGTTAAACCCAGTTGCGCTAGTTGTAACTGAAGATACACCAGTGAGAGATCAAGTGAATTAATTATTAATTAATTCACAATCAGTGGTCTCACATCCAACTAAAGATTTGATATTACTAACTGCATGCATGTCAGATCTAGTGGAGACCCAGTTGAGTTCTAGGTGAAAGGGAAGTAAACTATCAGTTGTGATATTATTCGGTTGCACACATGAAACCACACACACATTGGATGTGCCCATGAGGATTTTGTAGTCAAGGCATCAAAGATTGCAATCATTTAGGGTTCTTTACCATCAGGGATTGTGCAGTGGAGGCAGGCTATCTGGAGACAGTAAATTAGCTAAGGAACTTGCCAATTTTTGTATGACAATGTGAGACAATTAGCTCATGTATTGAGGGCTCTTGGATAGGAGTTTTGTATGTAATTGTTTCATGATCCACGATATAATATACAGTAGAAGATAGTGGGGTTTTTAGGTGTAAGATTTCCCCGGTAAATTATCTGTGTTGTGTGTGATTTCTCTTTCTTCATGATATTGTAATTGGCGATTGTGTTTTTTAATTCCGCAAATATTTATAGAATCAATTCTCTATTTAATAGTAGCACATTGTTAGATCAGGAGAATCTAAGATATACATCTATTTTGTATAATTTCTATAGTACACGCAGTACAAAAGCTTCGGCATTACATCATCCTAAGGTGCACAAAATTCATAGCAACTATCAACCCCATGTGATATTTTCTAACCTGTCGTATGATGAACCATAAGTACGCCTGATGGATAGTTATATTGGAGGAATTTTACCTACAGTTCAGCTCTCCCAAGAGTAATAAATCACTCATCCTAGTCGATTTCATCATTGATCTCCAAAATGGGACCCAAGAATCTCCAGTTAATGACTTACTACCTAATGAAAATTTGTTCTTAGTAACGACAAAGGACCCTTGGTATGGCGACATTCTTCTATTTATGCGAACCCAAAAGTTCAAACCTCAGCTTACCTGTGATGACTGAAGGTGCATACACCATCAAGCACCTTGATACCTTCTAATGGGGGACATCCTTTATCGAAGAGGCATCAGCACCATTTTGCGTCGATGCCTCACTCAAGACGAAGCTTAGAAGGCCCTAAATGACTGCCATAGTGGGGCTTGTGGCGGCGATCTCTCCAGGATGGCCACCACCCAAAAATACTTACGTGCTGGTTATTTTTGGCCCACCTTATTCCACAACTTCATAGAATAATTTAAAAGGTGTGAAATATTCCAACGCTTTACTCACAAGGAAAGAGCCCCTCTAGCTCCCCTACACCCAGTCATTATAGCAGGCCCCTTTTGCAAATGGAGCATAAAATTTATGACTTGCAACCCTACGTCATCTGGAAACCACAAATACATCATATTAGTTGTCGAATATTTCACCAAATGGGTAGAATCCATGCCCACATATGATAATACCGCAGAAACGGCTACTCAGTTTCTCTTCAACCATGTCATCGCACAGTTCTGTGTACCTAAGGAGTTATTCTCCAACCATGGAGAGAATTTTTAGAATGAAATATTCCAGGAACTATCCCATCACCTTGGGTTCACGCATGAGTTTGTGTCACCATACTACCCCCAATCTAATGGCCAATTAGAAGTTATTAACAAAGTTCTCAAAACATTATTACAATGCATCTTAAATAACCCTAAAACTAGCTGGCAGCATTTGATGTTTTTAGCCTTTTTGGCATACTGCACAACAATCAAATCCTCAACAAGTTTCACACCTTTCCAATTGGTATATGGAGTGGAGGTCGTGCTTCCCATTGAGCACGAAATCCCCAATTTAAACACAACCATCGAACGTCTCACTGATACTCAGACTCTAGAGAAACGGTTGTTACAATTAGAAATCATCAACGAAATTCAACGATAATCTATCCAACACAACGAGGTTCAGAAGTAAAGAGTGAAATAATCCTTCGATTGCAACATCACCCCTCATCACTTTTTTAGGGGGAGCCAGTCCTTCCCTACAATGTTGCAAAAGAACCCTTAGTACTCAGGAAGTTCGAAACGTTATGGAAGGGTCCTTACATCATCAAAAACTGTCTCCTCAAATGAGAATACATTTTTTCAAAGCCCGACGATACATGCCTAGCCAATCCCGTCAATGGGCTCTACCTCAAAAAATTTCACCCATAAAGTGGAAAGCCTCAATACCCTAGAGATAAAATGAATGTAGCATAAATTTTTATGATGTTCACAATCATCACGAACTTGTTCTAAAAACAGTGTCCTTGTGTCACAGATGAATCATCCACCCATATGCTATTTTGGATTTGCTGATGGAGCCTCTCGATGGTCTAAACATTTAGCCGTAGTTGCCTCAGCCATATACTCTCCTGACCGGTCACCATTCCTCACCAACAGAGTATGTATCAGGTCAGCCACAAATAATCAAGCAGAATATGATGTAGTCATTGGGTTATTCAACGATGCCTCAAACTAGCGCATTATCCATATACATGTCTTTCTTGATTCCCAATTAGTGGTATCACAGTTAAACCAAGTCTTTCAAATACGCGATTCACACCTATCTTGGAATTACTTGCATGCACAATGGTTAGTCTTCCACTTTGATCACATTACATTTACACATATACCAATAGATCAAAATTAGGTAGTTGATCGCATTGCTAACCTTATCCTAGAGAGGAATGCAACTTGTGTAAACAATCATCCATAAAAAAAATCATAATAAGCATAACATCCACCAAAATTACATAACATCCATCATAAACATATAAGAACATATAAAAATAAACATAAACACATCATAAGAGAGGCAAAAATACATATCCCATATATACATCAAAAATATGTGTCCACGTATACAAAAAACAAGTTACTAACTATCACGTCAGTCAAAAAATATACATATCATCAACGCAGTGAAGCATCCTCATAGCGGGTGCTTTCCCTGATCATACAATAAATCTAAGGCTAATCCCCACCTGTTGGGTCTTCTGGACCCACATAAGCATCCGACCCTAGTATAGGAGCAGCAGTTGTAGCAAAAAGTGCTGCTTGGCGCAAAGTCGGGCGATGCACCCTCTCCCGGGCCATCACCGTCTCCAACCATATGTCGGCCATGTCTTCAAATCACCTAGTTGGTAAACCCTGAGTCAGCCTCTCTAACTGATTCCATGAATCTGCCAAATCTTGAGCATGAGCATCAGCCCCCTCAGCCTGGGCCTTAGCAGTCCCTAGTCGACCCTCAACATCGGTTTCTCAGGCCTCTGCCGCCAATACTTAGATATCAACAGTAGCCAGCAACAACTTAGTCACGACTATACATGCCTCGACCGCCTCAGCACACACAAATAGGGGAAAATCCCCACCAATAGCTGCAATGCTGCTACCCTCCCCTGAGGGACCTCCAACACCGACCTGACCCCCAAGCTGGGACTAACCCGCCCCAGGGGGATACCTCCTCCTAAGATGATGGCCTACCAAGCGAGTAGTGGGACGCCCTTTCAACCCCACATCTACAAAGGAAACCAAAAATAAATATCAATGTCACCATAAAATACATCTATATATAGATATATATATATATATATATATATATATATATATATATATATATATATATACATAAAAAAATAGAACTCTCAAAATACAAAAACATAAAAGGTCATACCTTCCAGCCCCCATGCATAGTCAGGAGGGCGACCCATGTCCGGATCCCCCTGGAAGTCCATCCCCGCATATGGAAACTCAAGGAATAACTGCCTCTCCCCCAATACCAGCCAACCTCTCCCACACCACCATGGGGCATCATAGGTTCCCATCGGCGCAACCAAGGATCCCTCCGGGAAGCTAGAGGCACTGCCAAAAGGGTCATAGTATCACGATCTGATCATACATGATTCTACAGAGAATTATCGTATATGCAAAGGTCTTCACCGAACCCCTCTGTGTTTTGGCTAGCTGAGTGACCATACCCTAATAAACATATCGAACCCAATAAAAAAGTGACCAACCTGGAGTTGACACAACACCGCAATACATGGATCAGACACTCGTTGGGTAGATGTCAACCCAGATACGCGAACTGTCATTGCTAAAGTAGCTCTCTCAACAAAATCAATGATAGAGATCACTCAGATCCAACCTCGTGTAATGGGGTTAGGGCCACAGTGCCTCACCTCCTCAACCTAGTAATGAATTTTCACTCCCCCATGAGGGAGTGGACATGGAAGTGCCTCCCCCTAAGGCAAGATACCTGTCACAAAGTAGACATCGGTCTCAAGCTTGATCACCACATGTCTTTAGCACAAGACCATGACATGTCGTCACCTGTTCTAACATTAGACTAGGTAGTGTAAGAATGCATCTCGAGAAATAAGTATGTTGCTCTCCAAGAAGTTGAGAAAACCATTTTGAGCCAACGTCTCTCGAGCACAGGGTTTTTGGGCAACTTCCATGAGGAGATCAAACTAGTCCCACTCTCACCACAACATCTTGTCACCAAAGAAAACACTAAAAAAGTCATTTTTTAAGCAAAAACCCATCAAAATTCTTGAAGAAATGACTTCCCCATGCCTGTTAAACACCTCTGCATGCTAACCACGTGCCTGTATCAAACAAAGGTGTGTGGCGCAATGCACTAAATCTTGACTACCAGTGTGGCCTTCGCGCAAAGAGAAAACTTTGCGCATGGACCACGTGCACCATATTCAATCGCTTGCATAGTCCTACCCAAAAATGGGCATAAAATCCGTACAAAATCACATTTGTACAAACCACCTACACATGAAAATGAAAAAAATAAATACCAGGATGTTTTATCTCCTACCTGACATTGACCGCGCGAATCCTGAGTGCTCAGGATGAGCGTTACAACAAGAAAATATCGGGAAGATAGCTTTTCTCTTACCTCATAACCTCAGAAAGCACAAATGATTTGAAAATGGGTCATATTGGCCTATATATAACCCTTTTTATCATTTTCAAAATCCCATAACTGGAGCTCAGAGTAACCAATCACAAAACCATGATAAACACTGTGATCAACACTTCATCATGTTCAATCTGGACCCCATAAATCTAGGTTCCAGGTAAATTAATTTTCGGGCCCAATGCCCACCTCCACCATACTACATTTCTGGTACGCCCTCTCTTATCACTTCAAAATTCAAGTTATTTCAAAATTCTTGTATTGAAAATATGCACTCACTTTGGGTATTAGCTACAGATGTTGCAGGCACACCAAATTACTATATGTCCCAAACAAAAAAAGTACAAGAGAAGGTATCATTCTATCCTCATTATGATAGGCTTCCCAAAAAGTTTTGCATATTTTGACATCATTTATTCAAAATAAAACCGTATGTTTCATTCACCCAACCATGTTTATCATCACCCCATCTTGCACATGATAAACACCCTTGCAGGTATGTAGAGCCTCACCATCCATGGCATCCATCACTCATGTAGACCATACGCCAAAGCCTGGAGCCATGTCCATAAACTCTAGTTTGGGAACCAATTCATGTTCCTACACCCATCATCAAAAATCAAGTCAAGTTTTACCCATTGCATGTTAAAACCCCTTTCCTGGAATACCATTATCTACAAAGCGGATCAATAAAAACACATCACCGTGTTTAATCACACCATCATAAGCATAGCCCATCTACGACATTTCATCTGCCTCATCACCCTTGCACCGAGACCAACCAATGGTGCCTCCACTGTCAGCAAAGCACACTCCTCACATCATAGTGCGAGATTATTCATGTTTATGTGGCACCTGTCTCTGTGCTTGTACATCTAAACCACTTTCATATTATTTTTGCAAGTGTAAAAAGATTTTTTTAGAAGACTCCCACCCATCCATTTACATTTCTTACCTGGTAGCAGTCCCTAATCACCGTTTTTTGGAGTTGCACATTCTTTTCCACACTCAACCATGATAGTCATAGTAGACAGACACCCACCCTCGATGTCCTAATAATCCCAGGGATTTTCCCATCAGAAATTGTTATGGCTACCACCACTCGCATTTACATCTCCGACCTCAAGCCACGTAACCACCAACATCAATTATAACCACCTCTTGTCATCATGCATCATTAACTTGTCACATTACACCCTACTATATCAAGAAACCCTAGTCCCTTGCATCAATACTTATCTCGATCGGTTGACGCTTCCTTCTTGTTGATTTCAAACAACCATTTTCTAGGAAGGAGGTAGTACCTTAGATGAGTCCTCACCATAATAAGGGAATCCTTGGATTGCACAATGGGAATTAACATTTCCAATTGATGTCATCGATCCTCTTGACATTCGACATCAACACAAGTTTTCATGTCAAAGATGGCATCATACTTCATAACCATTCCACTCTATCAGAACTCGTTTAAGACCCATATATTAGTAAGCATCTCTTTCAACAATGCTTACACAGAAAGGTCCCCAAAAATCAAAGACACGTGCATCAATTGAGAACTTTCTTCAAAGCACGCCATGCATGTGGGTACCACATTCTACCCTTTTTGTTCAAAGAGAAAACGACCCTGAGGGTGTCAACAACCATCGTCATCAACCAGCAGCAGGTCACCTACCACAAATGTGACATGACAGAACCAGTATCTGTCATATTAGCTTAACTAGTCAAACATCATGAGCATGGGACATGTCTACCTCGTAGAAATATTGCTTATTTTATCTCTTGCAAGTTTCCTACAGAGCATGGTGTCTTTTTTACTAAAGACAACGGGTCTCCCAACTCAGTTCTAAAGCAAGTTACTCTCTCTCTCTCTCTATATCTCAAAAGGATCACACAAAAGAGAAAAACATAATGTATTTCAGCTATATAGTTCTTCCTAGACCTCATATATTAGGGGGGAACTATTAACAATAGAAATTCATACAGGAAAAAGACATTAAAATTGCAAAGAAGAAGGTACAAATAAAGATTTTTAGAGAAGAAATACATTAGGAAAGACCAAAAATTTAATTTTCCTAAGGTTCAGATGGAAATTAATGGAAAACACGCCAGCATCAAAGGAATTTTGTGCACAATGCAGCTATTCCTTCAATAGTTGTGTGGTCCTGGAGATGGCGAAATTTCACCATTCGGGACCACTTGGCACACTTGGCCAAGATGATTCTCTACATAGTACTATCAAGGACAGCCAAATTCGAGCCAATTTAAGGAAGTACGTAGCCCACAAAAGAATCTTCTCCCCACTCTTGGGTCACTATCAATCTTGGGCCAAGAGAGGGAAGGGAAGGTAAAAACATTCCTATATAAACTGATGTTTGGAAGAAAAATGGAGACACATTCTTATGCTGGAAAAAAAAATTTCTTAGCAAACCAACTTGCTAATTCCAGCAACAGAGGGATTTGAAGGACTCATATGTTGGCCATCCAACATTTCAGTCCAAGAAAGAGAGGTTCACCGTTTGATCTTGATCGACCATCCTTTGAGAGAGGGAGAAGGTGGTTGTAGGAAATTGAGGGAAGGAACCCCCTTTTTTTGGGTATTTGAGGTCCATAGCTCAAAGGAAATGCGTCAAGAGTTTAGCATTGTATCTTTTTTAGCACTATCACCTAATAAAGGGAGAATTCTCTCCTTGTGTTATTAGGCTGTTTGCTCCATCAAGCATTGGTATTTTGTATATTTTTTGTGTTATTTGTGTTGTATGCTTAGTTTTCCCTCTAAAATTAGTTTACATTATGATAAATCTGTTCCATTGATAGTGAAAAATCATTTTTCTCTGTGACCTTATGCAAGTAGCACCCGTTTTACTAAATAAGTGTGTTTGGTACACCCTTGCACCAAATACACTACCACAGTAGGTTTAAGGGAAATACTAACGTTGCAACCTGCACATGAAAAATTCGTAATGGGATGGTAGTCATATATGAGGTGAGTATTGGCTAAAGGGTTGGATGATAAAGTGAATATACAACATGAATGTAGTTGAAATTACTAGAAGATGTAGATAGCATACTTTAACTAAGTTAAAACTAGAAATTTTCTGGAATTTATGCATCATGGTAAGTAAGGAAATCAAATATGCACTAATCTAGGTATTAATCTGCAAAACCGAAGGACCAATGTTTCATATATTATTATAGTATATTCTTATTAGACAATAGCGAACCCAAAAAAACAGATATACACTGCAACCAAAGGTTTCAATCCAAGATTTGAATTGGTGTTTGGAAACGTGAAGAAGAGATACTTCAGTGAACTCTACCTAAGTAGTAACATTTGAAGCACAGTAGTAGTATTTATGGTTTCAGGTATATGATCTAGAGAAAGGAAGGAAATAATAAATAAAATTACAAAAGACAGATTCGATTGTTCATAATTCTACTATTTTATGGATTAGGTAATAACGAAACCTAGTATACTATACCTTTGATTTCATGTGACGAGAATGATGGGCAACAATTAACAAATTTACTATCTGATCTTAAAGGAAATATATAGAAATAGCAATAATAAATATTGGGAAAAAATAATAAAACTATCCACTTGAGAAATTATTGATAAACTAGATAATATATTTATCGTTGTACATATATCTTAGATATTACAATACAAATGACTTACTAAGTCAAATCTCATATCCATTGATGCCAAGAAAATTATATATATATATATATATATATATATATAATCAGGAAGCCTTTATAACTATTTATATATATATAATCATGAAGCCTTATCTGGATGAAGAGAAACTTAAGCATACACCTCAGAGAAAAGAGACATAATGATTACTACTGTCACTATAGGAATTTAGCTCAGTTAGACGAATCGTATAGCTTTGGGAAAGGATTGGTATGTTCAAAACATTCAATTCCTTGGAATAACATAAAATATGTAGGAAAAATAAGCAGGAAAAAACCTATGATCTATTCAAATAGAGGTTGTACACTCCAAGGTAAATAGTGGCCGCATGGCCAATACAAAGAAAATTATACATATGATTATTCAGAGTGAAATAAAAAAAAGAAAACGAAATGTTTTCTTCATAAAATAATTTACCATAGGTGATTCAATTCGAGGTAACGAGTGTAGACGTCTCTAAGTATCACATTCAAACATCAACCAAAGCTTGCAATCATAATGCATGCGATAATGGATAATGGAAATTCTTACGAAAATCATGCGATAATGGATAATGGAACACAACTGGAATTGAAATTATTACGAAACAAGGAAATTAGAAAGCATGCTATAATGGAACGCTACAGTGGTTATAGAATATCACATAGAAGTGCGCAGACAATTTTCATAAATAATATCTTTTCCATTTAAATCTCATGTCGCTTTTCAGAATTAATCTTCATCAATTAAGAAAGAAATAAGATGAGAAATGAAGGTTCACTCGGTCGAGTAATGACATAAAACTTTGTTGGACAGATACATTTGGTTTCAAACAAGCCATATTATGCATAATATTTCTAAAAGAAAATTTTAACTTCTACGAGTACATAATGGATCATATTGGATGTACATTAAAAAAATGCTTAGGCACCAGGCCACAGAAAAATATTCGCAAGTTTGATGAAGCCAACACCTACATTCCAACATTTTTGTGTAAGGAAAACCACCAGCCATGTTGCATGACTGAAATTTCCTCCAAAACTACAGCCTTGGGGTAAGAGGAGATAAGAGTCACTCTTTGCTACGAGAGGAAAGAAAATAAAAATCCGTACTGCGCGCTGAATTTGGAATAGAGATGAGAAGATAGGTGAGTAAGAAATTTTTTGTGTACAACTTTTCCATAACACCTCTAGAGAATGGGAATCCATACAAGGCTAAGCTTGCAAATTAAATTGCACCATTGGATCGAGGTTGCATAAAATTCCCACTGATCATGGGAGGATTGGTCTAGCAATTATGCAAGAACCACATGGAAGGGATGATGTGGCGACGGGTCATTGGCCTACCTAAGCAACACGAAAGTTTAAATCTTAAAGTATATTGTTGGAGATAAGAATTTGAAAAAAATAAGTCACAATAGTGGAAGTATAAACTTTAATATTTACCATACCGAAGACCATATAAGTACACCAAATTTCATTTGTTACGCATTAGGAATTGGATTAATAATGGGACTTAAGAGACTATCCTTTGCTTCTATGGACAAGTTTTGGTAATGGGGTATAAAGCATTAAAACTCGAGGGGATGATAAAAATATAAAGGCACAGATTGGATTAGAATTAGAGTGAGAATTACTTAAATTTGAATTTAGAGTAGTTTACTCATATATAAAAAATAAAATAAATCTATGCGAGTGAGGTATGTGACTCAACAAGATACTAAGAACCACGGTTCAAGAATGACACTTTCATAGAATAAATATGAATTTTTAAGCATATCCTCATTATTAGAGGGAGGATATTGATGGTGTTATGATGTTTTTTTAACTAGGTATGGGTGTCATTGTCTTAGATATTGTTAGGGGAACCTAAGACTTAGGTCATAAATGAATATTATAGGAATTAAGGTGAACGAAAAACACATGACCTCCTAGAAGGATATTTGGCCTCTAAGTGGAGTTATATGGACCATTACAATTTTTGTGCAAACTTAATGTGTTAGGGATTCCTCAAAATGGTCGCTCCTTTCAAAGAATTCCATGATGTTTTTTTTGGTCTTATGAGAATATGGCATACAGATATGCCCAAACATATTTTTCTTTAGTTGATTACCCAACTTAAAACGGTTTTCTCTCTTCAACCCTTGGGATAATTTTTAAGTTCCATATACCGTTCAAAAAGTCTCTCATAGAGCTATCCAACTATGCACTTTGCAAGAGCACTTAACTTGATCTTTTTCAAACAAATGGACTTCAATGATAGCCCCTTAACTCATGTATTCGACAACCTACCAGCACTACAATACTCTATGTACTTAGAACACATTAGAAACAATAAGAAAAACAAACTCCCTTGACATCAATGACCAAGTTGACATTAATGAAATCATTATGCAATTTGCTCAACAATATCCAAGTCAACAATAACAAGGCAATGTAACCTAATATGGAATTAAACATCTCCATGTTATGATGTAACATAATATTAAATTCATCCCCTTCATCTCTCAATACTATATAACATTCAACTCAATTTCTTAAATTGACAATATGACATAATTTTGTAGTTAACTTCTTAGCTTATTCCTCTTGAAATATAATCAAGTCAACTATTATTTCTAAAAACTAATCATATTCTCTTAGAGAAAAATAATACTAGTATAGCCCCAATATTTTTATTGTTGTGCAACATAGGACCCCTACAACATATTCAATTTCAATTAACCAAAAACAACTATAATCAGTTATAATAAAACAACTCATTATCATTACTAAATATCCATCAAAATCAATAATAAATAATATAACATAAATATATTATTATAATAATATTTAAAACCACTCGACCATAATGAGATAAACATAGTTATGATCATTATAGTGAAAATTCTGTGAAGCTTAAAAGCACTCAAAGGTAAAGAGATAATACCTAAACACACAACATATGAACATTGTATGGAAAATCGTGAACACAAACTAGACTTGCAAGGCACGGTCCGGAAAAAATGATTGTGACCCTTTGCAAGATGTTTCCATGCAGGAACACATTGGAAATATAGTTATAAAGGCCATTTTTAGTCCCTACTGTCACGATATGGCACTATAGTAATCATTATTATTGGCCTAGCATTATTTCTTATTAAGATTTAGTGTTTTTTTAAAGCTTGCTTTCTAATATGTTGTCCTATGTTGTTTGTTGATCAAATTTCATGGTTTTGGCCTCTTCCCGAGGTTGAGATTATATTATATTAGGTTTTTGTCATTCATATTTCAAACCTGTAAACTAATACTGACATTATTCTACCACTATGAAATGCTAGCAAAGTTGGGAAGGGCCACGAATGGGATGCTCCACGAAAGAGAAAATTTGTTGCCACCTGTGGATGCATGTTGATGCGTTATGCCTCTTTTGTGTCTAGAGGAGGTGGTTTTGGTACCACTTTCCATCCCCATACTCCGTAAGTCCATGACATCATGTCATCGTGGAAAAATTGGCTTCAAAGTTGCTCCATTGTAACAGATGATTTCTCTAATTTCGGTAAAATAAACAATTAGGAAGAGGGAGTTTGTATTTGTATCTAATCTATAGAACAAACAAGAAATAACAATAATGGATGAGACTGACCTGTTCACTGGTTCACTGGCCAACTATTTTGAGATATTTAAGGCACACTAAGGAAGACATGGAGAGCTATTATATAAAAAAATAAGGAATTAACTGAAATGCATTAATTCGATGATTTGAATCTCGAAACAACATATTTATTGACATAAGTGGAAGAATATGACTACTCATAACCTGTAAACATAGGTATTTTATTTTTCAAATATGCTTCAAAGGCTTTTGGGTTCGCTGGACCATCTAGGCCTTGGTTATTCCTGTAGAGCGAACTCTAAAATTCACTCCTCGACCAGAACAAGCAACTAGTAATTGAGTTCTGAGCTCCTCTGATTTTTTAGATATATACTTTTTCTTAATGCTCTAAAATATTTCTTTAATTTTTTTATATATAGACTTCTTAATGCCCCTCTGAGTAGTTGGTTCTCTTGAATGTATGTTTTTTATTGGTGGTAAGGTAGAGCCAACCTAGCTTCTCGACTATGAACTAATGACCAGAAGAAGTGACTCTTAATTTGCAACACAGGTAAATATCAGAAAACAATCCATATATTTATGTAATATGGTGAACAATCCTTACATTTTGACAATAATTATACCTGGAGAGTGATCTTGCATCTTTTCCTCTAGTTTTGTTGATTTCTTGTCTCACTAGAGTGATTACATCTTCCATTGTGCATTGTTTGTTGTTATGAAGCTATTTCTAAGTTATGCTTCCCTTTCCAGCATGTAAATTCACAAACAAGGAATAACCATAGATATATATATATATATACACATAATTTCTAAAGAAAAAATACCCTCTTTCACACTCAAGCCTCTCTACTACATCTAGAAAACAAAGATAAAGTGCTTTATGTACTCAGATAAAACGCACATCAGATAGATATATATATAAAGAGAGAGAGATTGAGATTGATAAGTCTTTATAATTTTTTTTTAACAAAAATAAAGTGTTAATAATTCAATTTCAAAAACCTATTATAGTGGCATTCATCAACAAAATCGTAGAACCCTAACAAGAATTCATAAACCCTAGTGTTCCAAAGAGCTTACATTAAAATGTTTGTAGAGAAAAGAAACTTCGAGTTGACTATTTACTAGTTCTTTTCCAAAATGGTAAAACAAACCCTAAAGACCTAAATACCCATGGACATACCAATTCGACAAGTCTCATCTACAATTTGAAAACTGACACAAAAAATAACATTACATACCAAAACATGTATCTGCCTAGAGTTCAAATCCTAAAAGAAAAATGGTGGTGTCTAAAGACACCCGCAAGACTTTTCAAAGAGAAATTTAACTGCCAAAACCATACAAATTCCTCCCTTGCCTCTTCATGACACAGACAAAGTCCATGGTTGTAACAATCTTACGCCTCGTGTGTTTTGTGTAGGTCATGACATCAAGGATCACATTTTCTAAGAAGATCTTCACAACACCCATGGTCTCTTTGTAAATCAGCCCGTTGATACGCTTCACGCCACCACATCTCCCCAGGTGCCTCATTGCAGGCTTCGTGATACCCTGGATATTATCACTAAGAACTTTCTTGTTGCCCTTGGCATCACCCTTGCCACGCCCAAACATGAGGCCATCAAGAAAATAGTAGAGGGTTCAGGAGGAGGGTAGGGTCATCTACAACTCCAACATATTTAATATTTGTCCTCCTTTCTCTTACAACCCCTTTAAGTGAATAACATGCTTTTAAATTGGCATGATCTCCACTAACACCACCCCCCTCTATTACTTGAGCCCACTCCTGAACCTGTCCCATCTTCCAGCAATGTCCATGGATAAATTTCTATTTTTGGATCCTTATACAAAGTGGACTTACATTTTCCAATTGCATTGGCCATTTGGACAGAACATTTTTTAGATATACCTAAACGAACAAAAGAAAAACTACTAGAGTTTACAGAACTCGATTGAGCTACTAGGGCAGATGATGTAGTTACATTACGAGCACAAGAAATTATGAGCATAAGTCTGGTAGTGTTAAATAATTTTATGGTTGGAAACATTTTCTCTTTGCAGCTAATGGCTACATTAAATTCATATTTGTTGCTTTTTTAACGCAAATTTCAATCAACTTCTCTCTTTCATTCTTTTTTCGTGCAACCTTAAAAAAAAAAACAGGGTTTGTATACCCAAATAAAAAATAAAAAACAACATTAAATTAGTATATTAGATCCATAGTATGAATGTAATTTATAAGAACCAAACAATTTAATTTTGTATTTTTATTAGTCCCAGCCTCTGGCATGGGACTATTGTAATCGATTTTGTTAGTTTTCATTAGTCTCGCACAAAAACTGAGTTAGAAATGGAATTTATAATCCAAAGTTTTAATTTTATATTCAATAAACAACCTTTTTTTAACCACTAAGAAATTTCTGGCTGCTATTTCGAGCAGTACAAATTTTACAGATATTATTTGGCCTCATATCGAGGAAATATCTCTACAAACTTAGGGTAAAATCTTCATTTTTTCATATTTTTGATTGATATTTCACTTTCGGAAACTAATGCTAGCATTAGTTTGCTAGTATTAAATACTAGCATTAGTTTGATGTACTGCGAAGATCGGTTAAGCTTTGATGTTTTGTGTCCCTATACCATTGTTTCTGCCTGCATGCCACCGTTTCTACCTGCATGCCACCAGTTATGCATGCATGTAATAGGTGTGATCTTTCGGAACAAGAAAAAGGCCACATCTGTGAACCGCATTACTGCCATAGAGGTTAACCCACGCCATGCATGTGGGTACCACATTCTACCCTTTTTTTTCAAAGAGAAAATGACCCCGAGGGTGTCAACAACCGTTGTCATCAACCAACAGTAGGTCACCTACCACAAATGTGACATGACAGAACCCGTATCTGTCATATTAGCTTAACTAGTCAAACATCACAAGCATGGGACATGTCTACCTCGTAGAAATATTGCTTATTTTATCTCTTACAGGTTTCCTACAGAGCATGGTGTCTTTTTTACTTAAGACAAGGGGTCTCCCAACTCAGTTCTAAAGCAAGTTACTCTCTCTCTCTCTATCTCAAAAGGATCACACAGAAAAGAAAAACGTAACTTATTTCTGCTATACGTTTCTTTCTAGACCTCATACATTAGGGGGAACTATTAACAATAGAAAATCATACAGGAAAAAGACATTAAAAGTGAAAAGAAGAAGGTACAAACAAATATTTTCAGAGAAGAAATACATTAGGAAAGACCAAAAATTTAATTTTTCCTAAGGTTCAAATGGAAATTAATGGACAACACACCAGCATCAAAGGAATTTTGTGCATAGTGCGACTATTCCTTCAATAGTCGTGCGGCCCTAGAGATGGCGAAATGTCACCATTCGGGACCACTTGTCACACTTGGCCAAGATGATTCTCTACCTAGTACTGTCAAGGACAGCCAAATTCGAGCCAATTTAAGGAGGTACGTAGCCCACAAAGGAATCTCCTCCCCACTCTTAGGTCACTATCAACCTTGGGCCAAGAGAGGGAAGGGAAGCTGAAAGCATTCCTATATAAAATGATGTTTGGAAGAAAAATGGAGACACATTGTTATGCTGGAAAAATTTCTTCTTAGCAAACCAGCTTGCAAATTCCAGCAACAGAGGGATTTGAAGGACTCATATGTTGGCCATCCAACATTTCAGTCCAATAAAGGGAGGTTCACTGTTTGATCTTGATCGACCATCCTTTGAGAGAGGGAGAAGGTGGTTGCAGGAAATTGAGGGAAGGAGCCCCCTTGTTTTGGGTATTTGAGCTCCCTAGCTCAAAGGACCTGCGTCAAGAGTTTAGCATTGTATCTTTTTTAGCACTATCACCTAATAAAGGGAGAATTCTCTCCTTGTGTTATTAGGCTGTTTTCTCCATCAAGCATTGGTATTTTGTATATTTTTTGTGTTATTTGTGTTGTATGCTTAGTTTTCCCTTCAAACTTAGTTTACATTATGATAAATATGTTCCATTGATAGTGAAAAATCATTTTTCTCTGTGACCTTATGCAGGTAGCACCCAAATTACTAAAGAAGTGTGTTTGGTACACCCTTGCACCAAATACACTACCACAGTAGGTTTAAGGAAAATACTAACGTTGCAACCTACACATGAAAAAATCGTAATGGGATGGTAGTCATATATGAGCCGAGTATTGGTTAAAGGGTTGGATGATAAAGTGAATATAAAACATTAATGTAGTTGACATTGCTAGACGATGTAGATAGCATACTTTAACTAAGTTAAAACTAGAAATTTTCTGGAATTTATGCATCATGGTAAGTAAGGAAATCAATTGTGCACTAATCTAGGTATTACTCTGCAAAACCGAAGGACATATGTTTCATATATTATTATAGTATATGCTTATTAGACAATAGGGAACCCAAAAAAACAGAAATAAACTACTACCAAAGGTTTCAATCCAAGATTTGAATTGGTGTTTGGAAATGTGAAGAAGAGATACTTCAGTGAACTCTACCTAAGTAGTAACATTTGAAGCACAGTAGTAGTATTTATGATTTCAGGTATATGATCTAGAGAAAGGAAGGAAATAATAAATAAAGTTACAAAACACAGATTCGATTTTTCATAATTCTACTATTTTATGGATTAGGTAATAACAAAACCTAGTATACTATACCTTTGATTTCATGTGACGAGAACGATGGGCAACAATTAACAGATTTACTGTTTGATCTTAAAGGAAAGATATAGAAATAGCAATAATACATTTTGGTAAAAAAGAAGAAAACTATCCACTTGAGTAATTATTGATAAACTAGATAATATATTTATCCTTGTACATATAGCTTAGATATTACAATACAAATGACTTACTAAGTCAAATCTCATATCCATTGATGCCAAGAAAATTATATATATATATATATATATATATATATATATATATATATATATATATATATATATATATATATATATATATATAATCAGGAAGCCTTTATAACTATTTATATATATATAATCATGAAGCCTTATCTCGATGAAGAGAAACTTAAGCATACACCTCAGAGAAAAGAGACATAATGATTACTACTATCACTATAGGAATTTAGCTCAGTTAGCCGAATTGTATAGCTTTGGGAAAGGATTGGTATGTTCAAACCATTCAATTCCTTGGAATAACATAAAATATGTAGGAAAACTAAGCAGGAAAAAACCTATGATCTAATCAAATAGAGGTTGTACACTCCATGGTAAATAGCGACCCCATAGCCAATGCAAAGAAAATTATACATATGATTATTCAGAGTGAAATAAAAAAATAAAAAGAATTTTTTTCTTCAGAAAATAATCTACCATAGGTGATTCAATTCGAGGTAACGAGTGTAGAATGCATGCGATAATGGATAATGGAAATTCTTACAAAAAGCATGTGATAATGGATAATGGAACACAACTGGAATTGAAATTAATACGAAACAAGGAAATTAGAAAGCATGCTATAATGGAACACTACAGTGGTTATAGAATATCACATAGAAGCACGTAGACAATTTTCATAAATAATATCTTTTCCATTTAAATCTTGTGTCGCTTTGCAGAATTAATCTTCATCAATTAAGAAAGAAATAAGACAATGAATGAAGGTTCACTCGGTTGAGTAATGAAATAAAACTTTGTTGGACAGATACATTTGGTTTCAAACAAGCCATATTGTGCATAATATTTTAGAAGAAAATTTTAACTTCTACGAGTACACAATGGATCATATTGAATGTACATTAAAAAAATTCTTAAGCACCAGGCCACAAAAAAATATTCACAAGTTTGATGAAGCCAACACCTACATTGCAGCATTTTCATGTAAGGAAAACCACCAGCCATGTTGCATAACTGAAATTTTCCTCCAAGTACTACAGCCTTGGGGTAAGAGGAGATAGGAGTCACTCTCTGCTGCGAAAGGAAAGAAAATAAAAATACCTACAGCACACTGAATTTGGAATAGAGCTGAGAAGATATGTGAGTAAGAACTTTTTTGTGTACAACTTTTCCATAACACCTATAGAGAATGGGAATCCATACGAGGCTAAGCTTGTGAATAAAATTGCACCATTGGATGGAGGTTGCATAAAATTCCCACTGATTGTGGGAGGATGGGTCTAGAAATTATGCAAGAACCACATGGAAGGGATGGCATGGCCACGGGTCATTGGCCTACCTAAGCAACACGAAAGTTTAAATCTTAAAATATATTGTCGGAGAAAATAATTTGAAAAAAATAAGTCACAATAGTGGAAGTATAAACTTTAATATTTACCATCCCGAAGACCATATAAGTACACCAAGGTTCATTTGTTACGCATTATGAATTGGATTAATAATGGGACTTGAGAGACTATCCTTTTCTTCTATGGACGATTTTTGGTGATGGGGGATAAAGCATTAAAACTCGAGGGGATGATAAAAATAAAAGGCACAGATTGGATTAGATTTAGAGTGAGAGTTACTTAAATTTGAATTTAGAGTAGTTTACTCATATATAAAAAATAAAAGAAATCTATGTGAGTGAGGTATGTGACAACAAGTTACTAAGAACCATGGTTCAAGAATGACACTTTTATAGAATAAATATGATTTTTTAAGCATATCCTCATTATTAGAGGGAGGATATTGATGGTATTATGATGTTTTTTTAACTAGGTATGGGTGTCATTGTCTTAGATTTAGGGCAACCTAAGACTTAGGTCATAAATGAATATTATAGGAATTAAGGTGAACGAAAAACACATGACCTCCTAGAAGGATATTTGGCCTCTAAGTGGAGTTATATGGACCATTACAATTTTTGTGCAAACTTAATGTGTTAGGAATTCCTCAAAATGGTCGCTCCTTTCAAAGAATTCCATGATGTTTTTTTTGTTCTTATGAGAATATGGCATACAGATATGCCCAAACATATTTTTCTTTAGTTGATTACCCAACTTAAAACGGTTTTCTCTCTTCAACCCTTGGGATAATTTTTAAGTTCCATATACCGTTCAAAAAGTCTCTCATAGAGCTATCCAACTATGCACTTTGCAAGAGCACTTAACTTGATCTTTTTCAAACAAATGGACTTCAATGATAGCCCCTTAACTCATGTATTCGAAAACCTACCAGCACTACAATACTCTATGTACTTAGAACACATTAGAAACAATAAGAAAAACAAACTCCCTTGACATCAATGACCAAGTTGACATTAATGAAATCATTATGCAATTTGCTCAACAATATCCAAGTCAACAATAACAAGGCAATGTAACCTAATATGGAATTAAACATCTCCATGTTATGATGTAACATAATATTAAATTCATCCCCTTCATCTCTCAATACTATATAACATTCAACTCAATTTCTTAAATTGACAATATGACATAATTTTTTAGTTAACTTCTTAGCTTATTCCTCTTGAAATATCATCAAGTCAGCTATTATTGCTAAAAAATAATAATATTCTCTTAGAGAAAAATAATACTGGTATAGCCCCAATATTGTTATTGTTGTGAAACATAGGACCCCTACAACATATTTAATTGCAATTAACCAGAAACAACTATAATCAGTTATAATCAAACAACTCATTATCATTACTAAATATCCATCAAAATCAATAATAAATAATATAACATAAATATATTATTATAATAATATTTAAAACCACTCGACCATAATGAGATAAACATAATTATGATCATTATAGTGAAAATTATGTGAAGCTTAAAAGAACTCAAAGATAAAGAGATAATACCTAAACACACAACATATGAACATTGTATGGAAAATCGTGAACACAAACTAGACTTGCAAGGCACGGTCCGGAAAAAATGATTGTGACCCTTTGCAAGATGTTTCCATGTAGGAACACATTGGAAATATAGTTAGAAAGGCCATTATTAGTCCCTATTGTCACCACATGGGGCTATAGTAATCATTATTGTTGGCCTAGCATTATTTCTTATTAAGATTTAGTGTTTTTTTAAAGCTTGCTTTGTAATATGTTGTCCTATGTTGTTTGTTGATCAAGTTTCATGGTTTTGGACTCTTCCCAAGGTCGAGATTATATTATATTAGGTTTGTGTCATTATTATTTCAAACCTGTACACTAATACTAGCATTAGTCTACCACTATGAAATGCTAGCGAAGTTGGGAAGGGCCACCAATGGGATGCTCCACGAAAGAGAAAATTTGTTTCCACCTGTGGATGCATGACACCTGTGGATGCATGTTAATGCGTTGTGCCTCTTTTGTGTCTAGAGGAGGTGTTTTTGGTACCACCTGCCATCCCCATACTCCGTAAGTCCATGACATCATGTCATCATGGACAAATTCACTTCAAAGTTGCTCCATTGTAACAGATGATTTCTCTAATTTATATAAAATAAACAATTAGGAAGAGGGACTTTGTATTTGTATCTAATCAATAGAACAAACAAGCAATAATAATAATGGATGAGACTGACCTATTCACTGGTTCACTGGCCAACTATTTTGAGATATTTAAGGCACACTAAGGAAGATATGGAGAGCTATTATATAAAAAGAAAGGAATTACCTAAAATGCATTAATTTGATGATTTGAATATGGAAACAACATAGTTATTGACATCGGTGTAAGAATATGAATACTCTAACCCTGTAAACATAGGGATTTTCTTTTTCAAATATGCTTCGAAGGCTTTTGGGATCGCCAGACCATCTAGGCCTTGGTTTTTCCTACAGAGCGAATTCTGAAATTCACTCCTCGACCAGAACATGCAACTGGTAATTGAGTTTTGAGCTCCTCTGATTTTTTAGATATATACTTCTTCTTAATTCTCTAAAATATTTCTTTAATTTTTTTATGTATAGACTTCTTAATTCCCCTATGAGTGGTTGGTTCTCTTGAATGTGTGTTTTTTATTGGTGATAAGGTAACCTAGCATCTCGACTATGAAATAATGACAAGAGGAAGTGACTCTTAATTTGCAACACAGTATACACACACACACACACACACACACATAATTTCTAAAGAAAAAATACCCTCTTTCGCACTCAAGCCTCTCCACTACATCTATCAAACAAAGATAAAGTGCTTTATGTACTCAGACAAAACACACATCAAATATATATATATATATATAAAGAGAGAGAGAGATTGAGATTGATAAGTCTTTATATTTTTTTAACAAAAATAAAGTGTTAATATTTCAATTTCAAAAACATATTACAGTGGCATTCATCAACAAAATCGTAGAACCCTAACAAGAATTCATAAACCCTAGTGTTCCAAAGGGCTTACATTAAAATTTTTGTAGAGAAATGAAACTTCGAGTTGACTATTTACCAGTTCTTTTCCAAAATACTAAAACAAACCCTAAAGACCTAAAGACCCATGGAAATACCAATTCGACAAGTCTCATCTACAATTTAAAAACTGACAAAAAAAAGAACATTACATACCAAAACATGTATCTGCCTAGAGTTCAAATCCCAAAAGAAAAATGGTGGTGTCTAAAGACACCCGCAAGACTTTGAAAAGAGAAGTTTAATTTCCAAAACCATACAAAATCCTCCCTTGCCTCTTCATGACATAGACAAAGTCCATGGTTGTAACAGTCTTACGCCTCATGTGTTCTGTGTAGGTCACTACATCAAGGATCACATTTTCTAAGAATATCTTCACAACACCCATGGTCTCTTCATAAATCAGCCCGTTGATACGCTTCACGCCACCACATCTCCCTAGGTGCCTCATTGCAGGCTTCATGATACCCTGGATATTATCACTAAGAACTTTCCTGTCACCCTTGGCATCACCCTTTCCACGGCCAAACATGAGGCCATCAAGAAAATAGTAGAGGGTTCAGGAGGAAGGGAGGGTCATCTACAGCTCCAACATATTTAAGATCTGTCCTCCTTTCTCTTACAACCCCTTTAAGTGGATAGCATGCTTTTAAATTGGCATGATCTCCACTAACACCACCCCCCGCCATTACCTCAACCCACTCCTAAACCTGTCCCATCTTCCAGCAATGTCCATGGATAAATGTCTATTTCTGGATCCTTATACAAAGTGGACTTACATTTTCCAATTGCAATGGCCATTCGGACAGAACCTTTTTTGGATACACCTAAACAACCAGAAGAAAAACTACCAGAGTTTACAGAACTCAATTGAGCTACTAGGGTAGCTGATGTAGTTACATTACGAGCATAAGAAATTGTGAGCATAAGTCTGGTAGTGTTAAATAATTTTATGGTTGGAAACATTTTCTCTTTGCAGCTAATGGCTACATTAAATTCACATTTTTTTCTTTTTTAATGCAACTTTCAATCAACTTCTCTCTTTCATTCTTTTTGCGTGCAACCTTAAAAAAAAAAACAAGGTTCGTATACCCAAATAAAAAATAAAAAACAACATTAAATTAGTATATTAGATCCATAGTATGAATTTAATTTACAAGAACCAAACAATTTGCTTTCGTCTTTTTATTAGTCCCTGCCTCCGGCATGGGACTATTGTAATCGATTTTGTTAGTTTTCATTAGTCTCGCACAAAAACCGAGTTAGAAATGGAATTTATAATCCAAAGTTTTAATTTTATATTCAATAAACATTTTTTTTAACCACTAAGAAATTTCTAGCCGCTATTTCGAGCACTAGAAATTTTAGAGACATTATTGGCCTCATATCGAGGCAAGATCTTGGCAAACTTAGGGTGAAATCTTCATTTTTTCATATTTTTTATTGAGATTTCAGTCTCGGAAGCTAATGCTAGCGTTAGTTTTCTAGTATTAAACTCTAGCATTAGTTTGATGTACTGCGAAGATCGGTTAAACTTTGATGTTTTGCGTCCCTATGCCATTGTTTCTACCTACATGCCATCGTTTCTACCTGCATGCCACCAGTTATGCATGCATGTAATAGGTGTTGATCTTTCGGAACAAGAAAAAGGCCACATCTGTGAACCGCATTGCTGCCGTAGAGGTTAACCCACAAAAATATTCCCTTGTTATCTCTTAGAAGCCCAAAAGCCTAGTGTGTGTTGAGCAAGGCATCTCTCAATTAATCCATGCAAGTTCTTAATTAATCCAACAATGGATCCCTGCCCAAAATATTTTATCCATTCGGGCCTTACTACAATACCCCGACTTACTATTCTTTGAACCTGTCACCTACCTTGCAACTCTGGCAAGGATTGCAGAAAGCTTAGAATCCCGCTTCCAATGGTTGCAAATTTTCAGAATTCAAAGGAATGCAAAATTTTAGATCTATAAGGACTGCAAAATTTCATAATTTTAAGATAAGATAAATGAGAAAGAGCAAGAAAAAAATAGAAATATTTCAGAATTCTAAGAGAAGCAAAATTCTTTCAGATTCCTAAGAGAAGAAAAATGAGAAAGAGCATTGGTTGGACTTGACCTGCCTGTGTTCGACAAAGCATCTTTGGTTCACTGTTGATTCCATGTATTTGGCTCGAGGTCTAGCAATTTCTGCAAAGTGAAAGAAAGGAAAGGGTGTTTAGGTAACTTTTTTGTTCTGTAATTACTTTTTGCAGGCTTGTAATTTGTTGTTTCCACAGTTGCCACTTTCCACAGCTGCCATCTATAAAACTATTCAAATGTCGGTTCTATACATCCATTCAATGCCTTCTATATAGCCATTAAATTTCTATTCTCTCTTCAACCGTTCAATGTATGTTCTCTCTTCAAGCGCATTGGCTTTGTTCTTGGAAAGGGATATTTTTTCTCTGCATTGGATTTGTGCGGAACAGTGATAGGTAGCATATCCAAGAGTAGCCCTTTCGCATCCAAGCAAGTAGCCTTTTCTCAGGGGCATGCTTCTAAAAAGACTTGTTGGAGATACAAGGATGCATCCACTGCAACAACAACTGCAATGCTTAGGCTCAGCCTACACCGACTCCACCGCTCACTACAACAACGTGACTGCAAGACATGTGACAATATGCTTGCCATAGTATGCCATTACTAATTTTTATGATTATATAGTAGAGCTCTAATTTTTTCTTGCATGCAATTCTAAAATTAATTTAAACAATGATTTCTTAATTCTGGACACGGACTCTACCACTCACTGCAACAACGTTAATCCAAAACATGTGACAATAGGCTTGCCATAGTAAGCCAAAACTATTTTTTATGGTTATTGAATAGAGCTCTAAGACATGTGACAATAGGCTTGCCATAGTAAGCCAACACTAAATTTTATGGTTATTGGATAGAGCTCTAATTTTTTCCTACCTGCAATTCTGAAATTAATTTAAATAATGATTTATTAATTTGATTTCTTAATTCTGGAAATTCTGAAATTAATTTAGCCAATGATTTATTAATTCTAGCAATAATTATGGCAATAAGCAATTCAACTTGTCAAGAAGTTTCTTAGCCCTTCATTGCTTCAATTGCTTTCTGCCAATAGCGGATTCATAACTGGAAATAAGTAATTCAACCTGTTAATAAGTTGCTCAGAACTTCATGCTCCGCACACAACGGATTTAGAACTAGCAATAACTAATTCAAATTGTTAAGAATTTGCTAGAAAAACAGAGCTGGAACATGAGAAAGAAGAGTCAGTTCCTATAGAGGAATAAAAAAACAAAAAGTCATTAGAAAGAGAATACTATACCAGGAACTGCTTAACTTTTTTTAATTAAAATTTCAAAAGCTTGTAATCACAACTTCAAAAAATGTTTTTGAGGGCTGTTGATACTTACTAACTTTACAAATAAGTATAAGAAGCATGGGTTGTAGATACTTACACTACAAGTAGACTCAGAATCATTTACAAGATGATACAATTGAATCAAAATACTGAACAAATTCATTGAAATTTTTTATTTAAAAGAAACTATGTTTACACGTTGTACTTATTTGGGAGGGATTAATCTAAAGGTTCAGGCTCCTTGCAACCTCATCCTCGCTGATCTTCTCTCCTTTGATCTTCAAGCTCTCTCTCCCCGTAGTGGAGTGAATTGCTTAGGGAAAATACAATATATTCCCATCCAAACAATTCAGGAGCATTTTGTTTACGGGTTGTAATTATTTGGGAGAGGGATTATGTTTGCATGCTACATTACTTATTCTTATTCACTTACTCATGATGTGATTTTCTGGTTTATAACAATGCTTCTAAATATTTATCAATTCCTTTGAAAGGTGGTGTTATAAGCAATGGATTTACCAATTCATTTGAAAGGTGTCATTGCAGGCAGTGGGAATGTGGCTTGTATCCAAGGCCTAGTTTCATCCCAAATTTTTTTTTTTTACTTCAATTATTAGTACCAAATAAAGAAATAAAAAAACTAACAAGTGTTGGATGCATGGAAGGTAGTTGTCTACACCGCTAGATAATATGAATTCATTCAAAAAGCATCAAAACTAGTTTAGTAATTTACCTTTTGGGCATATTTTTCAAGGCATGCATGGAAGGCACTGTCTACACCGCGAGATAATATGATTTCATTAAAAAAGAATCAAAACCAGTTTAGTATTTTACCTTTTGGGCATAGTTTTATGCAGCCTTGAGTATGTCCAAATTGCATTCACCTTTTTTCTGTTTGCGCAATTTGATACTCATATTTCTAATTTGATAATCATATTTGATATGAACCACATTGGGTGAACAATAACTGATCTGAAAATGAAATTATTTGTACTATTGTTAAAAGTATTCATTTCCGTTAAATTAAGTGTGCAAAGTGTTTGTAAGGTCTTGCAAGTAAAATAAAGTGTTTATGATAAGTTTATGAGTCTTATGTCTGAGTGAGAGTTAATTATTTTTACTTTTTAACATCATAATTCTGAAATACACAACAAGATAAAATCACCATAACATACACAGCAACTGATGAGGCATTTCACCCCTCCTGGGCTACATCTGTCGGGTCCAAGGCTCCCAAATGAGCATGTCCTTGCTCTATTAGATGCACAAATTGGTTATACAGTGATAAGAAGGCATAAACAGGAAAAATTAGCTGTTAATTTGACTTCAGAACACATAAATCAGTATAAATTGACTTTTGTTTCACCTCAAATGGTTAAGCATAGCCCAAACTAGCTCCAACTCCATCTAGGCCTTGATGGCTCTTTAAGCTTCCCTGAAGCAAAAGTACCTGAAGATCAACTCTGTTGGATCTAAAACCTGTCCCAATGGCTCTGGAATGCTCAGAGTAGTTGAAATTGACTAAAATTTCATCCAAAAAGGTTCAGTAATGAAGAAGTTATGATGAAAACAGTATTTTGCCCAATTTTACTAAAAAAGCTCTACTAAATCTAGGCTAATTGCAGATAGCCTCGACAAATTTGGCAAAAATTCAGATTTGGTGGAATGCGCCCATAAATGGCTGAACCACTAGCAGTTACAATAAATGTTTGGTGGGCGACATGTGACCGAACCCACCGAAACCACCGAGAAAACCGCGCGGATAACGGTTAAACATGGCATTTAATGTTTATAATGGGTGGTCACATTTATGTGGCATTAACCGTTTACAAAAACCGCCACCGGAACTTAAGCGCTTTGGTTCCCAGCCCTCCGGTCATGTGGGTTCGAGCTAGCCCCTTTGGTTTTCCACCCAAAACAATTTGAAAGTTCAAATAAGGCGTGACACCATAATATGTTAAGAAATAAATACGTGGTGCATTGGTAAAGATTTGTGCTAGCGAACGGGAGGTCTGGGGTTCAAACCCGTGGACTTACAAAAAAATTTTGATACACCAAATTTTCCATGACCTGGGGCCACGTGGGGGCCTCTGGGCCTGCCCAGTGGCAGCCCCTCATTGGTCCAAAAAAACCAAAGTCAAACCACTGCCCATTCACAGAATGCCAAGTGTTGAAGCCTGATTCGCCCATATATAATATTCCATGTAATATTCTAGGGAATATTTCAAGGAATATTTTTTTAATAATTCCAAATTCAAAAGTCAAGCCTGGTCAAACTGATTTTTTGGAGGATACTAGAAACTTCAAACTTGTATAACTTTCACATACAGTTTCGGATTTGAGTATCGTTCATGTCAACAGGATCGTATCGATGAGGCCTATCCGGTCGTTCTATTTTCAACCAATTCTGAGCAATTCCAAATTTGAGCATTTTTACAACTTAGGACATGATCACCTTATCACACCTCCCAAATGGGAAGCTTTTGGAACCACAAAAGCTCTCTGATTACAGAAAATGAAGATGACGAGACTAATTCTCCACTCTTCCAACCTTGAACCACTGAAATCTTCCTGAATTCATCAAATTGATCTTCTCATAAAAAGATAAATTGCAAATTTTTGAAATTTGCTGAAAAACAACTATATTTTGCAGAATACATACTATTTCTACAATGGTCAAACTTCAAAGAAGACTAAAAATAATATTCACCTTGCCAACTGTCCACATGGCGAATTTTTTCACTGAATGAGCCATGTACTTGCGCTGAATCCCGACCAAGTTTTCTCGCCATACCAAACTGCCATTCTGAAACCAGCATTGACCCATGCTGAAATTTGTGTCCTCCTTGCTTGCATGCATTTCCATATTTTGGATTCTTGCACCACTCTACATTGATACTTTGTTCTTTGCACTAATTGACACCAAGGCACTTTCTACAACTTCTTCTCATCTTCAAAAGACAACTTGCTTTCAAGCTGAAACATATCATCATTTACATCAGCAATAACATGAAAAGTAGCAATATTTTTCTTTAACCATCAAAAAAGTCAGATTTTGACTTGCATTGACAAGCCTTTTCAATTGCCCTGCATGGACTAAAGAAGATTCCAGCTTCTTCCGATGTGCTCTCACAATAAACTCTTTACCATCCTTGAACAAATGGTACTTGTTCTCAAAGCAATGGAAGATCGCTTTTCTATCATATAAATACAGACTACCCAACAAAACACCTGTAATGTCAAGAGGTACCACATCTAATTAAACCCAATCAACATAATGAGTTGTTATGGCGAAGCGCAACATGCACTTTCTTGAGACTTGTAAATTGGCATCCTTGAAAATCCAACCAAGTGGATATGGATTTGGATGTGGAATGGTCTTGAGTTTCAGCTTCTTGACTAAGTCTTCTGAGATGAGTTTTTCTTGAGACCCACTATCAAAAAGTGTGTCTATATTTGTGTGGTTTGAGATTATCCTCACATGAAATAGCTCTATCCTCCTCTTTTCATTTTGAGTTTCTATGTGACAGTTTAAAGTGATAGAACTGGGATTTGTTTCTTGTACAAACTCTTTCCCATATATGTTCTTTAATACCATGGCGATGCTTTTTTTTTCGTCACCTAATTCAGACCCTAAGTCTTGTTCAACAGTTGCAATAGTTTTTCCCTTTTCTTTTGCCTTATCTTTGTTTTTTAATTTCTCTGGTTTCAGCTCCGGATGAAGCTTCCAGCAATGGTCTTCATCGTGGCTTGTTTTGGAACAATTTTTACAAAAGAAATTTCCTTTTTCTTTCCTAGAGTTTGCATTCCTTTTCCTCCCTTTGCCTTTGAATTCACTATCCATATTCCCATAAAAATATTGTTTACCTCTAGCCTCTAAATGCGTAGCTTGCACACAAACTTCGTCTAGACTAGTAGGATTGAACATAAGGATAGTATGTATAAGGTAATTTTGTAAACCACCTATATATTTCAGCAAGGTATCTTGACTATGCAAATCAATTCCAAGTAGTAAAGCCCTTCTTCTAAACTCTTGAGTGTATTCTTGAACACTTTTTCCTTTAAGTTGTCTAAAACTTTTCCAATTCATGATAGCCTTTTGTAAATGAGCTAATGGATCAAATTGATGCTTAATTGCGGAAATAAATTCAGCCCATGATAAAGTGATCTTACCATGTTTTTTAATTTCATCCTTGGTCTTGACTTCCCACCATACCAACGCTTCTCCTTCCATCCTTAGAGAGGCTAACTGAATATCGGTGTCGTCTTCATCAAGGTTTTTTATCCTCAAGTAAACTTCCAACTGTCTGATCCAATTGTCAATTTTCTCTGCACTGACTTCACCGTTAAACATAGGCAACTCAAATTTGACATCAAGCTTTAAAAATGGACTTTTACCAGTGGTTTTAGACTTGTGAGATTGATTCACCGAAGTTGAGGATGATGATGTAGAGGAAGAGGATGAAGATGGGGATGGTGGATCACCATTTCCTCCGTGTCCTTTCTTTGACTTGTCATCACTTTTCTTTCCTCCTAAAGAACCCTCTCCTTCTTTCTAGTTTCTATACCCTTCTCCAACAAGCCTATCATTCCTTTCTTGGTAGAGTATCCTTACCATCTCTGTCATGTCTAGGAAAGATTTTCGGAATAACCGTTCTTCTTCTTTGCGATCCATATCTTCAGGAGCTTCTCCCTCTCTTGAAGACATGCTTGAAGCTTCTTCTATGGCTCTTGGAGGTGGCTCTCTGAACCTTCTTGGTTGTGGATTAGTTTGTGCACTAACCAAGTTTCCTTCACCTCTCTTGAGTTTAAGCCTAGTAAGCATCAAAACTTGAAAACAATCAACTATATCTTTGCACAAAACAAATGCCGAGTTAAACTATAGCTTCTAAGGCTCTAATCCTGAGCTCTGATACCATCTAATCTGAAAATGAAAGTATTTGTACTGTTTTTCAAAGTATTCATTTCCATTAAATTAAGTGTGCAAAGTGTTTGTAAGGTATTGCAAGTATAACAAAGTGTTTATGATAAGTTTCTGAGTCTTATGTGTGAGTGAGAGTTAATTATTTTTGATGTTTAACATCATAATTCTGAAATACACAGCAAGATAAAATCACCATAACATACACAACAATTGATGAGGCAGTTCACCCCTCTTGGGCTACATCTGTCGGGTCCAAGGCTCCCAAATAGGCATGTCCTTGCACTATTGGTTGTTAAAATTGGTTATATAGTGATAAGAAGGAATAAAAAGGAAAAATAAGCTATTAATTTGACTTCAGAACACATAAATCAGTATAAATTGACTTTTGTTTCACCTCAAATGGTTAAGCATAGCCCAAAATAGCTCCAACTCCCTATAGGCCCTCATGGCTCTTTAAGCTTCCCTGAAGAAAAATTACCTAAAGATCAACTTTATTGGCTTTGAAACCTATCTCAATGGCTCTGGAATTCTCAAAGTAGTCGAAATTGACTAAAATTTCGTCCAAAAAGGTTCAGTAATGAATAAGTTATGATGAAAATAGTATTTTGCCCAATTTTACTAAAAAAACTACACTAAATATGGGCTAATTGCAGATAGCCTCGAAACATTTGGCAAAAATTCAGATTTGGTGGAACGTGCCCATAAATGGTGGAACCACTAGCAGTTGCAATAAATTTTTGGTGGGCGGCATGTGACCGAACCCACCGAAACCGCCGAGAAAATCGCGCGGATAATAGTTAAACGTGGCATTTAATGTTTATAATGGGTGGTCACATTTATGTGGCATTAACCATTTACAAAAACCACTGCCAGAAATTAAGCACCTTGGTTCCCAGCCCTCCAGTCGTGTGGGGTCGGGCTAGCCCCTTTGGTTTTTCGCCCGAAACAATTTAAAAGTTCAAATAAGGCACGACACCATAATATGTTAAGAAACAAATATGTGGTGCGTTGGTAAAGATTTGTGCTAGCGGATGAGAGGTCTAGAGTTCAAACCCACGGACTTACAAAAAAAATTTAATACGCCAAATTTTCCACGACCTGGGGCCACGTGGCGGCCTCCGGGCCTGCCATGTGGTAGCCCCTCATTGGTCCAAAAAAAAACCAAAGTCAAACCACTGCCCATTCACAGAATGCCAAGTGTCGAAGCCTGATTCACCCATATGGAATATTCCATGGAATATTTTGAGGAATATTCCAAGGAATATTATTTTTTTAATAATTCCAAAGTCAAAAGTCAACCATGGTCAAACTGATTTTTTGGAGGATAATGGAAACTTCAAACCTACATAAGTTTCACATACAGTGTCAGATTTGAGTGTCGTTTGAGGCGCCAGGATCATATCGACGAGGCCTATCCGACCGTTCTGTTTTCAACCAATTTTGAGAAATTCCAAATTTGAGCATTTTTACAACTTAGGACATGATCACCTGATCAATAACGCTTCCTTTAATGCTCGAAAAATTCATTAAAAGCAACTCCTTCCCTCAAAGAATAGCTTCCAGGTTAATCTGATCTAGCTCCATGAAATTCATCTTCATGACTATATTTTGTGCAATGAGCTAATTTTTCTGAGTGGTTGGATCCATTATGGCTACGATGAATTGAAATTTTAGCCCCTGTGGTCAAAATCCCAAGATTTTCGTTTCATAATTTGAGGAGTGTAGTGGGTATCACGTTTACATAAAGCAAAGCTTCCCACTTTAGTCCATTTTTTAAAATAAAGCCTTTCACTTCTCCAATTCATTGTTGAAATGATAGTGAATTTAGTTGTGGCGAGATTCGTGTTCACTTGGTCGTGATTTCTTTTATCATTGCAAATTGCACGTGATCCATCTTTCTTCTGCAAGTTACATCATCAAACTCTTGGTTTCCCTCTTATGATCCACGTATTATTTTCACCAAAATTCACTCACAATAATCAAAATGATTGAATCGGTCAAATGGCATTGCAACGAAATCAGAATAAAAGCATGCATTGAGAGGTCTGTCATTTATAAGTTTAACCATTTATCACATTTATCACACATTCACTACTGCACACGAAATTATTTTTACATATCTATGAAATGACGTGTTTTATCTTTGTATCAAAATTTGGGAAAAGTCCCATATACATGGTGTATAAGGAATTCAAGTTTTATTTATTGTAAAAAAGTAATTGCTCCAAGTTTGGCTACTCCAACTCCGGCTCAAGGCAGGGACTAGCTACCTTGCAACCATCCTTGTTTAACTAAAAACTATGATTCACAACACAGACATTTTCTCTGACAGGGACTTGTTTCTTTGCAACCCGTCTTGTTTATCTATGAACAATCGGTTATGCAACTGCTTTTGTTTACATATATAAAAAACAACACGAAGATCCTTTTGTTTTAGGGTTCTTCATCTGCAAAGAGGCATTCACAATAACCTATTTCAACATCTCCTCCTTCATTGGGCCCTTGTCTGAACAAATAGGCCGTCCACAAGTTACCATATGAAGGCCAAAAGAATTCGACAAAAGTGGGAAGAGATACTTTTATGAATATTCATACCTTTATGAATATGCTATTGATGAAATAGCTATCCACGGCATTTAGATTGGCACTATGAAAATCCATTGACCCTTGAAAAGATTCAAGGGTCTTTGTCAATCGCTGCAATACTCCCGCCTCCCTCTTGCAATGAATTTTGATGTGAAAAATTTTATCCTTAACCTCCTTCACATGAAGAGCCTCAAACAAAAACATCAAAATGTGTCATAACACACTATTTTCACTCTTTTTTCTTTTTCATGGTTATGAAAACAATGTTTTATGTTTCAAAGGCACTCATAAATTTGGAAAATATTCTAAATTTTGATGAAAACCAGTGAAAACAAACAATGGACCTAGTTGTTGTTGGTCCATCCAAAAAGTAAATGGACCGCGGCTACTATTCGTCCATATATAAGATATACTTATTAAAATTACTTCCCATAAAACCATCTAAAATTATAGAATTAACTTATATATATTTTAATTCTTGATTTAAGAGTATAAAAAATTAAATATAGAGAATAGACTTCTAAAGATAGCAAGATAGTAAGAGAACATTTTAAACTTTTTAAGTTTTCGATGGTGTATGACTCTTTAAGATGGGCAACAGACCTAGTTTCCTACTAGCAAGTTGAGGCCAACAATATTATATTTCAAAGTAACCTTCATTTTGTTAATATTGAATAAATAGGCAAGTACTACTAAATTTACAATATATATATATATATATATATATATATATATATATATATATATATATATATATATATATATACAAAACTTAGCAATACAAATATTTTCTTTAAATTTGTCCATGCTATTAGAGAAAAAGGAAAGGATTATATACTTGAAGCATGTTTGAGCGAATATCATATTCATCTTCAGCCTTTTTATGTCTAACTTCCTTATATTTGCCATACCCACGTCCTTCATTTTCAGATCCCTCCTTTACGTTGTTGCTCATGTCATATGTGTCAAAAGTGGTTTGTATTGTAGCAGAGATTGCAGTGTTTCTATGATCAATCTTGTTTTTCATTGAATGTAGAAGTGCGATATGTGCTCGAAGATCTTTAAGTTGTTTCTGCATCTGTTGAACATACCCAATTATCCCTCTCAGGATGGATTCTTCATCCTTACTCTGTATATCCATATAACAAGATTCATTATATGTATAAAATCATGCAAGGAAATCTATATAGAATTATTATTATTATTTTTATTATTTTTATTTTTATTTATTTTTATTTTTTATTTTTATTTTTTTTATTTTTTATTTTTTTCTGGGCTATCAATACTATAAAGAGTAAATTGGAAAGTGATGAAGAAGGGCATGTAGTTATAATGCTAACACTGGTATTTTAAAGGTTTAGAAGCTACTTCACCTTATTGCTATTAATTGGGATAGATGAGATAAATGAGAGAGCATGTGCCTACTACGTGAAGCTGATTTGGGGGCACCCATGTTCGGTCCAGCTAAGCCCTAAACCCTAGATTGCTATGTATCAGACACCATAAAATATTAAACAGAATAGAACATCCGAAATGAATCCCTTTAATAGACTATTGGGCAAGCATGCTTCATCGTCACAAAATTGCATGGATTCTGTTGGAATTTCTGAATATTCCAAACAACAGAGGAAGAAAATTTCCTCAACTAAACACAGAGATTTTAAAAATAAAAAAAAATTGTGCACGCAGAGAGATGGAGTAAAAACTTTGTTTCTATTAAAATAAATGCTATTGGACTGTTACAAAATAAAAATATTTTCTTCAAAACTATGTTTGTTCTGGATTCACAATACAAAAATAGCTTGGTTGATACAACAACACATCGCCACTCCTTTCTCTCCTCTCTAGTTTTTTATCAACATACAATACCTTTTTCTTACTGCCTTCGGGCATTTATTACACAGTCACAATACTCACAGCATATTACATTACATATATATATATATATATATATATATATGTCAAAATATATCTAATCTATGTTTTAATAAACTAAAACATGAAACTTGATAAAAACAAATACATTAATCCTAATTCTTAAAACTATTGTCGCGGCAAATAAAAACTTCAAAAAAAAAACTTTATGCATTCCGTGGAGTTCAAAAATTATGCAAAATCTTGTTTCTTTGCCCCACGGAATTGTTTTGATTGGTCCGGAGGAAGGTGATGTCACGTTCTCCGGTGGGTCAACTTTTCTCTTCGTTGCTCATAATGGATGTTGCCGGAATGAAGCTCGCTGCGAGTTTAATTCAAATCAAATGTGGTTAATTGAGAATTCATGCTTGGTAGGTGTTGCAAATAAGGATACGTGGTTGCGTGGAGTGAAAATCGGAACTGAATATTTACTGTCGCCGTCCTTCAAGAGCTTCACATCAGAAATTAACTTCTCGTCCTTTTCTGCTCTATGGTAGTTGGAATTAATTTCCAACACTCCCCCTTAATTACAACTGCTGCTTTCTTGCATACCCAGACATTTCCTTAAATAATTAAAACTTTTCTACCTCAATGGTTTTGTCAAAATATCAACAAATTGCTCTTCTGTTCTGCAATGTTGCAAAATAATTTCTCCATTGCTCACTAATTGTTTGATGTAGTGATATTTTGCATCGATGTGTTTCATTCTCTTATGAAACACTGAATTCTTTGATAAAGCTATAGCTGAGCTATTATCACAATAAATTGTTGTGTATTTTACCTGTTCATGACACAAACTTCTCAACATTATCCTCATCCATACTGCTTGACATGCTGCTGTTGTAGATGCCACATATTGTGCCTCTGATGTTGATAAAGCCACAATTGGTTGTTTCTAAGAAGCCCATGAAATGGCTCCTGATCCCATATGAAAAACATATCTAGAGGTGTTTTTCCTGTCATCTATAATTCCAGCCTAATCACTATCAATATATCCAATCAATTCAAAATTTTCTAAAGTGGTGTATAAAATAAAATACCTCTTTGTTCCTGTCACTTACCTCAGAATTATTTTTGTTGCTTGCCAATGTGCCTCCTTTGGCCTCTCCATAAATCTCGAAATTAAACTTACAGCATGCATAATATCAGGCCTAGTTGCAGTCAAATACATAAGGCTACCAACTATAATCTTATACAAACTTGGATCAAAATCCTTGTTGATGTCTTCTTTGCTCAACTTCAATCCCATCACTATAGGAGTAATTTTTGCCTTGCAATTCTGCATGTTAAATCTTTCCAAAACTTCTTTCACATATTTTTCTTGAGACATAAAAATTTTATTTTCATTTTTCTCTACTTATATTCCTAAGAATTATCTCAGCAATCCCATATCAGTCATCTCAAATTCGTCCTTCATGGCTATTTTAAAATTCTTAGTGAGGTAAGAATCATTACCTGTGAATATCACATCATCAACATACAAAACAAAAATGAGCATCTTACCATATTTCTCTTTGATGTATAATGTGGGTTCTCCTTCACATTTTTCAAACCCATTTTTCAGTAGAGATGCATCTATCCTACTGTACCATGCTCTTGGTGCTTGTTTCAGCCCATACAGAGCTTTCTTCAATCTGCATACCTTGTGCTCTTGGCATGCTTTCTCATATCCCAGAGGTTGTTGAACATATACCTCTTCCATCAATACTCCATTTAGAAATGTTTATTTCACATCCATTTGGTAAACTTTCATCTTGTGTTGTGCTACTATGGACAACACTGCTCTTACTGTTTCCTTTCTTGCAATTGGTGCAAATGTTTCTTCATAATATCTTCCTTGTTACTACTTGTAGCCTTTGACAACAAGTCTGGCCTTTCAATCTTACCTTCATCATTTCTTTTGGTTTTATAAACCCATTTCACTCCAGTTACTTCTTTGCCTTTTGGGAGAACAACTAATTCTCATGTATTATTTTTCTCTATTGCATTTATTTATTCATCCATAGCATGTATCCATTTCTTATCTTTTATAGCTTCTTCAAAATGAATAGGATCTTATACATGACAATATAATGCAAATAAAGTGTTCATACCTTCATTTGCTGCCTCTTTCTCATAAATTTCATTCAGACTTCTGAATCTAGTTCCTATGACTTCCTGAACTTGTACTTGTAGAAGCACTCAAATCTGCTCCTTGTGATGTGCTTGGAGAATCACTATCATCACTTCTCAAGGGTGTTCTCATACCAGCTTGTGGTGTCCCTTGCTATCCTTGTATTGGTGGAGGCGATGCTGCTAATGAGGGATTTCTTTCAGCCATTTCTTCCTCATCTTCATCATGAGACAAACAAATTTTTACATTCACTATTTTCTCAATGCTTCCATCCCAAGCTTCTTCCTCAATAAATTGTACATCTCTGCGTATCATAAATTTCTTGGTAGATGAGTTATAAAATATGTATGCTTTGGATTCTTCATTGTATCCAACAAATATTCACTCTCCCCCTTACTTTCCAACTTCTTTCTCAGCTGATCCAGAATGTGTGGATAAGCCACACAACCAAAAAATCTCATGTGGGTGACATGTTGTTTCATGCCACTCCACGCTTCTTCTGGAACTATGTTCATTACACTCTTTTTTGGGCATCTATTCAGCACATATGATGCACAATGTACAAATTCAGCCGAATATTCGTTTGGAAAATGTTTGTCCTTCAACATACTTCTTATCATATCCATGATGGTTCTATTTTCCTTTCAGCAACTCTATTTTGATGTGGTGTATACCTTGCTGTAAATTGCTTGTGTATCCCATTTTCTCTGTAAAAATAGAAATTCTTTTGAGATATATTCTCCTCCTCTGTCTGTTCTTAAGACTTTAATATGCTGCCCACTTTGATTCTCTACAAAATCTTTAAAATGGCAGAATTTCTCAAACACTTCACTTTTCAACTTCAAGAAATAAACCCATGTTTTTCTTGTGTAATCATCAATGAAGGTCAACATATAGTGGCTACCTGCTAATGATGGTGTTTGCATTGGTCCACACAAATCAAAATGGAATATTTCTAAGGGTGCCTTTTCCCTTATGCTCTTTCCTGATGGAAAGCTTTCTCTGTGTTATTTGTCAAAGATGCAACCTGCACATAGGCTGTATAGCTTTTCAATCAATGGTAATCCCTTTACCATTCCTTTTCTGTGCAAAAAATTCAGACCTCCAAAGTTGAGATCGTTAGGGTCCCGTGATTTGGAAGATTGGTATACTAAATGACAGGGTAACATGAAACCGGTCTTTGGAATCCTAGGACCTAGCCTTCCTGGACTCAGAGAAATCTCTCTCTATTTCTTGCAAAGGATGTGTTCTTGTTTGATTTTGATGGTTGATTTTAGGCTAGTTGTTAAGTGTAGGGTTTGTTGATTGTTTTGGTTGGGTAATATGGTCAAGTATAATAGGTGGAGTGAGAGGTCTTTAAATCATTGGGCTATGGAGTCAATGAAAGTCATGAGTGTCTCAATAATGGATCAGAGTACATAACAAGGCCAATCTAGCAAGGTTAATGGATCCTTAAGGTAATGTATAAAGTGGGGTGGACATCAAGTTGGGGAAAAACGAGGTAGGGAAAAAGACAGTGAAGTATCCTTTGTCATTTACCCATGAACAAGAAGGTCTTAAATATGATAAGAAAAAGATACTAATCATGAGATAGGGCAAACCATTTACTTAATGACAATACTTAAACAAATAAATATCCAAGATAAACATTCCAATGAAACAAAGAAAGCAAGAAAGTTTATCTTACTTAGTAATTTCACCTTCAGAATTGGGAAAACATATAAGATAGCACAGTAACTTTAATCAAGCAAAGAGGGAACTCCTAAACATTGTTGATCAAGATATAAATAACTCTAACGCAAACTGATAGGCATGAACAAAGGGAAATATCAGAACAAGACCTCTTTGACTTAACCTAGCAAGAAGTACTTCAAAGAAAGGTTTCAAGACAGATTTTAGATAGCTGCAAATCAGCAGGGCTTACCATGAATCATATTTCTAAACTAGCATATTAATCCATAGATGAAACTAACAAGCATAAATAGGCTTAAAGAGAAGCTAAGAATTCTTTAAACACACCCAACAGAGGAAAACATCAAGGCCATAGCAAACATGAGGACTAAGGTGCTTCAAGGAGCATTTCTCAACCTATACTTTTTTGTTCTATAGAAAAAAAGAAGGATGAAACATAATGATAACAAGAAAACAGGAACAAATTAAGAATACATCACCATTAATCAAGCTAAGGAATCCTGAAAACATGCTTCTCCATCATCAATCCAAGCAAGCCATTCATCAACTTCACAACATTAATTTCTTCTCCAAGCTCGCAAAAACCATGTATTTCTCTCAAAGCTCATCAAATGCCAACATTTATAATGAAGCCCCCCTGCTCTATTTAACTCAGAAAAGGAGGGAAAAAACCCTAGATAGGGTTGGAAAATGTCAAAATCACCCATAAATGTCATTAATGCCCAAGAGACCATGCAAGGCCCAAGGCACAAAATATCCCATGAAATAAATGCTAAAATAACTTCTTGCACCTAATTCTAGAGTGATTTGCCTCAAAAAACACTAAAATGTGATTTTACAATAAATGAGTGTGTTTGTTGACTTTTGGCCAAAAACACACTACACAGTCCATTTGTGCAGCGCCACCTAAGATAGAAAATAGGTACTTTTGCAACCATGTTTTGGACCCCTTCTCGATGTCAGATTTTTCTCTGCGATGGCACGTTGGAAAACCTGTTGATTCCTCTTTCTAGATATGCCTTTTTTTTCTGATTGGGCACCTGTAACCTATACAAAAAGTTAATTTCCCAAGACTACTATTAGCACAGCACCACCTCCAGTAGAAAATAGGCTATGTTGCAGCCAATTTTTGGACCACTTCCTAATGTCGGATTTTTCTCCGTGATGGCCCGTTGGAAATCCTGATGAGTCTAATTTCCAAAAATACTCTTTTTTTTTATCCAGCCTCTATAATCTGTCCAAAATTTCAAAATACCAACACTTCTATTAGCGCAGCGCCAGGCCTGAAAAGGTGGTAGAATGGTGAAAATTTAGGTGTTTTTTGAACTTTTGAGGGGTCAAAACTGCTCCAATTGCTCTAAAATTTTGTGAGAATAGTGTACTAGTGATGAGAAATCCAAAAATACTAGGTTTTACTTTTGAGAATGCTCCAGGGATTAGCATATAACCAGTGGCGCTGCGCTAATGGGCCTCCAAAATATCAAAAAACAAAAATTTGTCCAGATTTCTTCAAAAGTGATGGATGTCTCCCTCATGGGATTTAAGAAGCCTGTAGAAAATCTTGAGGCAAAAGTTTACTTGGCCTTTTCCTCTTTTTAGTGTTTTTTGAATTTCAATGAGGGCCTCTTTTTCATTGTGTTTTGTCTCATTAGTATCAGTGCTACCTTTGGTTTCTGCATTCTCCTTACTGTCTTCATCTTTGTCCTTGTCCTCTTCTTCATTTTCTATCTCTGCCTCCTCACTTTCCTCTTCATTTTCTTCTATATTGGAACTATTTTTTTCACTGTCTTGTTCACTATTTTCACCTCTATTACTTTCATTCTTACTGTTTTTACCTCCATCATTGTCATGCTCACTGCCTTTACCTCCATCACTATCATGCTCACTGCCCCTTTCTTCATTATTGCCACTTTGATCCTCTTTACTTGATACATCAAGAGAAGGGGAAGAAGGGAGGTTTCCTTGAGGTGAGGGCACTTTTTTAGATGAGGAGGGAAATCTTGGTTGATGAGGAGGCTGTGGATTTGTGAATGACTGCCTTGCCCTTGAGCTTGATGAGGTTTAACTTGAACATGAAGTGTAACTACCCTAAGTCACTTTCCCTCAACTGATAATCAATTTGGTCACGAAGGCCAAGAACAGAGGTGAAATATGCATTTTATACATAGGTTTTTCTCAACTAGGGTTTAATCATTTCATAGACACCAAATTAGGAAAAAATTTTGGAGGACAAGGGGGAGAGGCCACCTACCAGCTTTAACTCTTTTGTAGGCCTTTGAATGCAACTAGGAGGATGAATTTTTGGCCTTGGGGAAAGTTTTTTACTTGTCTGAGGAGCCTCTAAATTAGCGCAACACCGAGAAGTCCTACCCATGGATCAGCGCAGTGCCGGGCAGTCATGCACGTGGATTAGCGCAGCGCCGGGCAGTCCTGCCCATGGATTAGTGCAACGCCACTTATTTGTGTAGCGCCAAAAAAGGGTCAACATGAAAACAAGTTTTGATGACCTTCCCGAATTCGTATTTGGGCCTGTGATAGCTCGTTGGAAATATTAACCTGTATAATTTCCAAATATACCATTTTTTCCCTGATTGGAGTTGATTTGGCCTACCAAATGTTGATTTTCCCAAGACTGGTCAAAAAGTGCTGAGTGATGGTGCAGAAATGCAGAGTGCTAGTGCATAAAACTTTTGGATGCCTTCCTTAACTCCCAATTGAGCTCATGATAACTCATTGGAAATAGTTGTCTTTTGACCCATCAAGAAATTCATTTGGACACTCCAGATATGAGAAACCCTGAGTTTCCCAAGGTCACTCCAGCAGTGCAAAAATTCTCCTGTGACACCTGTAGTTTTGACATTTCTCCCAAACCATGATACCTCTGTAAAAAATGAAGGAGTTTTTTCTTCTTGTCCCTATGATGGACAAAAACCTCTCTCACTTTTTCCAAATTTATCTTTGTTTGGTCAGAAACAATTTTTAAACAAAACTTTCCCTAGGTGTGGCAAACGACTTGGCCCTTGGAATGAATTCTTGGAAAATGATGGAAGCATGATGTTTATGAGTTGGTATGGACTTCTTCTTGTTGATATGATCTATAAAATGGATCCTTTTCTCTTATGCCTCCTTTCCATAGCAAACCCTAGCTTAATTGGAAGAGGAAATTAGGGCTTAGTGTAGGGGATTTAGGATTGCCTTGTAGAGGGAGGGGAATGAAGGGGTTAAGGGTTGTATAAATTATTTGGAAAATTTTGGGGGATAGGGATATATGTTATAGAGTAGGGGAAAGTGGAATTTCAATAATTGAGTGAGGGGAAAGGATCCAAAAGGGAAAAACACAAGCCTAGTCTCGAAAAGTGTCAAATTGTAGCAATAGGCTAGGTTTTGTAGAAAAATGATGAGTTTGAGGGATATGAATGATGGAAAGTGTTTATGAAGGTATATTAAGGATAGGAGGAGGTGTAAGAGCATCAGGATATAAGCCTTGTTTATGTTTAACCATGGAGGTCATGAAACGAAGAAAAATTCTCTTAAAAACCTTAGATAGACAATGGAGGAGTTAGGGAAAACAAAATAGAGGGCAGAGGCCAGAGGTGGAAAAATATTGTGATAATGAGTGGAATGAGCCCATGATGGGTCCTTTGGGAGTATTGAGCTGACCTTTACATGATGGGACGATGAAATAGTGAAAATTTATCCTAAGGATAATGAAAGCAATGAGATTTCTAGAACTCACAATGTTCATGAACTTTGTTTCTAGAAATCTAGGATAAGTATTTAGTCATCCATGAGAAGAAAAAATTACTGATGAATAACAAGGGCTCCACTTGGGGAGGGCAGCTCCTTTTCAAGAGGTGTCCAGAACTTAAGATCTCTTGGTTTTACGAAGACCAGTGCCTCATCCATTGGGCATATTTTTACTTCTTTTTCATTTACTGATGCTTCTTTGAAGTTGTGATCTCAATAATCTGAAAAACATGGTTAGCTCAACTTCATCTCTACCTACCCAACCTACTTGCCTAACAATTTTTTTCACTTGGGTGCACTTGGACTGGCAAACCCTTGGCATCATTTTATTTTGAAAGCATAAAAGACTATCTATTTCTACTCTTATTACTTCCAAGAGTTCATATTAGGCTAATGAACTCTCTTATTCTCTACCTAGTCTAATAATTTGTCAAGATTAAGCCATTTGAAAAACTTTATTCTCTATTCTACTGACATGAAATTCAAAACATGATCAAACCAGGATTAGGCAATCTTATTTTCCATGGGTTGTGGCATTCGGACAAGCTGCACACACACATTATTTTTGTATAATGAAAAACTAGAAAACACGAGGGCTATGATTCAGAATTTGTTAGGAATCCATATCTTTTCTCTTTGGTTCAGTTTTGAGCATGTGGAACTAGTATCTTTCATTCATAGTCTATAATTTTTTACAAGTCAAGTTTGAATGATTTGACAAGCTCTTTTTCACTAACTTATCGGAAATAAATTGAAAACATATTCAGCCATGATTAAGCTAGATGACTGAACAAGACTTTTTGGCACAAGTAGTGGCATTTAGACTTGCACACTTTCAACATTACTATTTTTTGGGTATGGGGTTGTACCTCTTTTCAAATCTGCCCTCTTTTTTCACCTTTTCTCTGTTTTTGTGTTTTCATTTTCATAACAATCTATAACTAAAAGATGCTCAAAGGCTGAGCTTATTTGCATGCCTATCTATCCTAATCTAATTTTTACATGATATACATTCAAATGGTGAACTTTCTTTTCCAATACAACCAATCAAGTAGATGATTGCATGAGGGATCTTGGTTCAACTCTTTGAGGGTGCTAACAAAATTAAAAGGCCACTCCCACCTTACTTGTGTTTGAACATTAGTGCCTAAAATATTCTCGAAATTCTGCATCAAACTGCTCATGACGTGTTTTACTCCCTCTTCAAATGTCTCTAACAAATCAGCAAAGGGATCTTGAAACAATACCTGAATGTGAAGATTCGGGAGATAAGATTGATCCAGGACTGCTTCTTTCTCCACTTGGCTGAACTTGGTACTTTTTTGGGAAAGAAACTTTTCCTCTTCCTCATGATCATCTGAACTGGTAGACTCATCATATATTGCGATGTTATCCTCTAGAAAACTTGATGGGTTCTAATAGAGTGGGCTGAGTTCTGTGTGAAAACCACCATGTTGATGAGTAGGAGCACTCCTTGGTAACAAATCTTCTTGAGAAAGAAGTGCAACAACTTTATTGTGATCATCAATTTCTATGTCTTCATCTACAATTTGTAATTCAAAGGAACTTGGTGGCTACAAATCTAGAGTTAAGAAGGATTCCATGTCCCAAATGATTTCCTCAACCATTTCGGGAAAAGGTTTCTCATTGACAACTTTCTCAAGAATTTCATGATGCTCCTCAACCTCAACATCAAAACTGAAAGACTTTTGATTTCCAATTACATGAAAGTTATTTCTGATGGACTGAAGTGAAGCAGAGCAAAGAGCCAGAGACTCCTCATTTACTTGTAAACTCTCAAGGCTTTCCTCATCAGTGTTGTAGGTGACTTGTATTGGCTGCTTACTTTTTTCAAGCTAGTGATAGTGAACTTCATCCCACAAATCAACTGTTGATTGCTCTGCAAGGTTAGTTTCTGTTTGGAGGACATCATCATCAGACTGATCAAACTTTGGAAAATTATCAACATAAGTAACATCACCAATCAAACATATTGTATTGTTAGTTTGTTCTTCTTTGAGTTGATCTACAAGTTCACTTTCTGACTTATGGTAGACAAGATTAGTAGGAGAATGAACAAAATTTTTTTGTTCATGTGAAGGCTTAAAGGCTAGCTGAATGTTTAGCATCTGATTTATTTCCTCTTCAGTCAAAAGAGGAGGAATTTATTTTCTTTCTTTGGATAGAAGTACAACAGTTCTCTTTTTCTTGTGAAGGCTGATTTTGAGGCTGAATGTTTTCTTGAGCCTCACCTAGAAGAGATGGTGAATCATCACTTGTGCCTTCAGAGAGATATTGTGGGTTTTCTTCTATTTCTTGATTGGGTTCTTCCTCAGCTAACTCCTCTAGGCTATCATGATAGCTACCTTGAGAATGAAATTGGTGAATGGCTTCTAAGAGGTCTTCAGGATGCAAATTTTCCAAATCTTCATCATTATCTATAAGGTATTGTATGATATCCTGAGATTGATCACAACAATTTTCAGCTAATGATAGAGATGGGAAATACCCTATATAGTGTTTATAAAATATCTTGTGGAAATCCTTTAAAGAAAACAAGATGCCAGGTTCTAGCCATTCATACCAATTTCTTTCCTTACCTTCTAATGTTACCATAAACATTTTCATGAGGCAGTCCTTGTGCCATTCAATATTTAACCTCCATGTGTATATGAAATTTGATGAGATGTAACAAGGGGTCATCAAATTTTTCATCTTGAAATATAGGTAGGTTTTTTAACCAATTTATTTCAGGCATTTTGTGTGGGAATCCAGGGATATGATCTCTACTCCTTGGGGCATATCTTCGTTGAATTTTTGGATCCATGTTTGTAAATTAGAAAGGGGTCAATGTATCTTTCCAACCAGTCTAGAGTTCTCTCCCAGTGGAGTCTTTAAGTCTATTGAGAGTTGTGGAGTCACCAGGTGGAAGATTTCAACTTTGTTGTCCACCATCAGCATGATTGGAATTGTTTAATGCATTCCGAGGGGAGTCTATAAGAACTAGTGGAGCCAACAGGGCTACTGAAGACTACTAGAGTCGCTAGGTGGAGGATGTTTACTGCTTTAAGGATGTTCTTGTTGTCCATCATCAACAACTAAATACCAATCTAAGGAAGTTTGTGGTTTTTCTGAGGTCCTAAGGTATAATTAGATTGTAACTGACTTAGAAGGTCCCACCGTGATCACCATAATATTAGTGTGGCGATGAGGTGGCGATAAACCACCAGATACTATCTGTCAAGGGTTTTTGAATATTTTAAGAAATATTTAAGCATGAACTTACTCAGAAATTCCCACCGTGATCGCGAGAATGTTAGTGTGGCGATGAGGTGGTAGATTCACTGGATTTTCTAAGTCTAACTGAGGGTCAAATGAGTCTTAAGATGTATCAGGAAACTATATACTCATAAGGTCCCACCGTGGTCGCCAGAATGTTAGTGGTGGCGATGAGGTAGAGATAAACCACCAGATACTATCTGTCAAGGGTTTCTGAATCTTTTAAGGAATATCTAAGAATGAACTTACTCAGAAGGTCCCACCATGATCGCCAGAATGTTAGGGTCCCATGATTTGGCATATTGGTAGACCAAATGACAGTGTAACATGAAACCAGTATTTGGAGTCCTAGGACCTAGCCTTCCTGGACTCAGAGAGGGCTCTCTCTATTGTTTGCAAAGGATGTGTTCTTGTTTTCTTTTGATGGTTGATTTTAGGCTAGTTGTTAAATGTAGGGTGTGTTGATTTTTTTGGTTGGGTAAGATGGTCAAGTAGAATAGGTGGAGTGAGAGGTATTTAAATCAATGGGATATGGAGTCAATGAAAGTCACAAGTTTCTCAATAATGGATCATAGTGCATAACAAGGCCAATTTATCAAGGTTAATGGATCCTTAAAGTAATGTATGAAGTGAGGTGGACATCAAGTTGGGGAAAAACAAGGTAGGGAAAAGGGCAATGAAGTATCCTTTGTCATTTACCCATGAACAATAAGGTCTTAAATATGATAAGAAAAATATACTAATCATGAAATAGGGAAAACCATTTACTCAATGACAATACTTAAACACATAAATATCCAAGATAAACATTCCAATGAAACAAAGAAAGCAAGAAAGTTTATCTTACTTAGTAATTTCACCTTCAGAATTGAGAAAACATATATGATAACACAATAACTTTAATCAAGAAAAGTGGAAACTCCTAAAAATTGTTGATCGAGCTATAAAGAACTCTGAGGAAAACTGATAGGCATGAACAAAGGGCAAGATCAGAACAAGACCTCTTTGACTTAACCTAGCAAGCAGTACTTCAAAGAAAGGTTTCAAGACAGAGTTTAGATAGCTGCAAATAAGCAAGGCTTACCATGAATCATTTTTGTAAACTAGCATATTAATCCATATATGAAACTAACAAGCATAAAGAGGCTTAAAGAGCAGCTAAGAATTCTTTAAACACACCCAGCAGAGGAAAACATCAAGGCTATAGTAAACAGGAGGACTAAGGTGCTTCAAGGAGCATTTCTCAACCTATACTTTTATGTTATATAGCAACAAAGAAGGATGAAACATAATGATAACAAGAAAAAATGAACAAATTAAGAATACATCACTATTAATCAAGCTAAGGAATCCTGCAAACAAGTTTCTCTGTCATCAATCTAAGCAAGTCATTCATCAACTTCACAACACCAATTTCTTCTCCAAGTTCATGAAAACCATGTATTTATCTCAAATCTCATCAAATTCCAACATTTACAATGAAGTCCTCATGCTCTATTTAACTCAGCAAAGGAGGGAAAAAACCCTAGATAGGGTTGGGAAATGTCAAAATCACTCATAAATGTCATTAATGCCCAAGAGACCATGCAAGGACCAAGGCACAAAATATCCCATGAAATAAATGCTAAAATAACTTCTTGCATCTAATTCTAGAGTGATTTGCCTCAAAAAACACTAAAATATGATTTTACAATAAATGAGTGTGTTTTTTTACTTTTGGCCAAAAACACACTACACAGTCCATTTGCGTAGCGCCACCTCAGGCGTAAAATAGGTACTTTTGCAACCAAGTTTTGGACCCCTTCTTGATGTCAGATTTTTCTCTGTGATGGCTCATTGGAAAGCCAACTGAGTCCTATTTCCAGATATGCCTTTTTTTTTTCTTCTGATTGGGCCCTTGTTACCTACTCAAAAATTTAATTTCCCAATACTGCTATTAGCGCAATGCCACCTCTAGTAGAAAATAGGCTTTGTTGCAACCAACTTTTGGACCACTTCCCGATGTCTGATTTTGCTCTGTGATGGCCCATTGAAAAGCCGGATGAGTCTAATTTCCAAAAATTCTCTTTGTTTTCTGATCTAGCATCTGTAACCTATCAAAAATTTCAAAATCTCAAAACTTCTATTAGTGCAGCGCCAGGCCTGAAAAGGAGGCAGAATCGTGAAAATTTAGGTGTTTTTTGACATTTTGAGAGGTCAAAACTGCTCCAATTTCTCTGAAAGTTTATGAGAATAGTGTAATAGTGATGAGAAATCCAAAAACACTAAGTTTTACTTCTGAGGATTCTCCAGGGATTAGCGTAGCGCCAGTGGCACTGAGCTAATGGGCCTCTAAAATCTCAAAAAAAAAAACTTGTCCAAATTTCTTCAAAATTGGTGGATGTCTCCCTCATGGGTTTTAAGAAGCCTGTAGAAAATATTGAGGCAAGATTTCAAGGTTTACTTGGCCTTCTCCTCTCTTTAGTGTTTTTTGAATTTCAATGAGGGCCTCTTTGTCATTGTGGTTTGTCTCATTAGTATTAGTGTTGCCTTTGGTTTTTGCATTCTCCTTATTGTCTTCATCTTTGTCCTTGTACTATTCTTCACTTTCTATCTCTGCCTCCTCACTTTCCTCTTCATTTTCTACTATATTGGCATTGTTTTGTTCACTTTTTTCACCTCCATCACTGTCATGCTCACTTCTTTTACCTCCATCACTATCATGCTCACTGCCCCTTTCTTCATTATTACCACTTTGATCCTCTTTACTTGATACATCAAGAGAAGGGGAAGAAGGGAGGTTTCCTTAAGGTGAGGGCACTTGTGTAGATGAGGGGGGAAAGTTTGGTTGATGAGGAGGCTGTGGATTTGTGAATGACTGCCTTGCCCTTAAGCTTGATGAGGTTTAACTTGAACATGAAGTGTAACTACCCTAAGTCACTTTCCCTCAACTGATAATCAATTTTGTCATGAATGCCAAGAAAAGAGGTGAAATATGAATTTGAGACCTAGGGTTTTCTCAATTAGGGTTTAATCATTTCATAGACACCAAATTATGCAAATTTCTTAGAAGACAAGGGGGAGAGGCCACCTGCCAGCTTTAACTCTTTTTCAGCCCTTTGAATGCAGCTAGGAGGATGAATTTTAGCCTTGGGGCAAGTTTTTTCCTTGTTTGAGGAGCCTCTGCATTAGTGCAGCACCAGGAAGTCCTGCCCATGGATTAGCGCAACGCAGGGCAGTCCTGCCCATGGATTAGCGCAGCGCCACTTATTTGCGCAACACCAAAAAAGGGTCAACTTGCAGACAATTTTTGATGATCTTCCCTAAGTCGGATTTGGGATCGTGCTAGCTCTTTGGAAATATTAACCTATCTAATTTCAAAATATACCATTTTTTCCCTGATTGGAGTTGATTTTCCTTGTCAAAAGTTGAGTTTCCCAAGACTGGTCAAAAAGTGTTGAGTGATGGTGCAGAAATTCTGAGTGCTGGTGCAGACATCTTTTGGAGGCCTTACATAACTCCAAATTGAGCTCATGATAGCTCATTGGAAATATATTCAATTATAGTTGTCTTTTGACCCATCAAGAAAGTCATTTGGACACTCCAGCTATGAGAAACCCTGATTTTCCCCAAGGTCACTCCAGCAGTGCAGAAATTCTCCTGTGACACCTGTATTTTTTAAATTGCTCCCAAACCATAATACTTTTGTAAAACCTGAAGGAGATTTTGCTTCTTGGCCCTATAATGGACAAAAAAGTCTCTCACTTTTTCCAAATTCATCTATGTTTCGTCGGAAACATATTTATAAACAAAACTGGCCTTAGGTGTGGCAAATGACTTGACCCTTGGAATGAATTCTTGGAAAATGGTGGAGGAATGATGTTTATGAGTTGGTATGGACTTATGCTTGCTAATATTATCTATCAAATGGATCCTTTGCTCTTATTCCTCCTTTCCATAGCAAACCCTAGCTTATTTGGAAGAGGAAATTAGAGTTTGGTGTAGGGGATTTAGGATTGCCTTGTAGAGGGAGGGGAATGAAGGGGTTAAGGGTTGTCTAAATTCTTGGGGAAATTTTGGGGGATAGAGATAGATGTTAGAGAGTAGGAGAAAGTGGAATTTCAATAATTGAGTTAGGGGAAAGGGTGCAAAAGGGAAAAATATAGGCCTAGTATCGAAACGTGTCAAATTATAGCAATAGACTAGGTTTTGTAGAAAAATGATGAGTTTGAGGGATAGGAGTGATGGGAAGTGTTTATGAAGGTATATTAAGGATAGGAGGAGGTGTAAGAGCATCGGTATACAAACCTTGTTGATGTTTAACCATGGAGGTCATGAAACTAAGAAAAATGCCCTTTAAAACCTTAGATGGACAATGGAGGAGTTAGGGAAAAAAAAATAGAGGGCTGAGGCCAAAGGTGGAAAAACATAGTGATAATGAGTGGCATGAGCCCATGATGGGTCCTTTGGGAGTAGTGATCTGACCTTGACATGATGGTATGATGAAATAGTGAAAAATTATCCTAAGGATAATGAAGGTAGTGAGATTTCTAGAGCTCACAATGTTCATGAACTTTGTTTCTAGAAATCTAGGATAAGTATTTAGTCATCCACGAGAAGAAAAAATTACCGATGACTAACAGAGATGTCCAAATCTCAAATGCCATAACCAGTTTTCATCTTTTGCTTCTCTTTGGAATGTATATTGTGTCATTGCTGCCATTGCAGCTCCTTTCTTCAAATCTGCTCTCATCTTGAGAGGAAAAATTATGTTTATTGTCATCTTCACTTGTGCAATGCATTGTTTGCTTGGTGGTTTATCTATGATGGTGCATACATCATATTCAAAGAAAACATTGTAGCCTTTCTGAATGAGCTGTCCAATGCTCAAAATGTTACACTTCATACCAGGCACATAGTATATATTTGATATGGATTTCTTTTCTCATTTCTTTGTCAAAACACTCACTCTGCCTTTTTCCATGACAAAGACTTTACTGTCTGTCCCCAATGTTACTTGAGACTTCACATTTTCATCTAACATGGAAAACATAAAAATGTTTCCAGTCATATGGTTGCTACATCCTGAATCTAGAAACCATATATCTTCACTTTTCTCTTCAGCCAAATTACATGCTAAAAACAAGTTCTCTTGAGTGATATTTTATTTTGTAAAAATATCACTTGGTCTATTACCCATTTCACTCTGTTTCTTCCTACATCCATTGGCATAATGACCATACTTCTTACAGTAATTACATTGGACTTGGGATTTGTCATACCTTTATCTATGTGCCTGATTTTGTCCACCTTGTTGGCTGTTGCCTTGGCTTTGATTCTGACTTTGATTGTTGCCCCTTCCACTAGTATTTGTAGGGTTGTTTCTTCCTCCTCTGTTTTGGCTTATGCCTCTTCCTTTTCCTCTGAAGTTTGATCTGCCTCGACCTCTTCTTCTTCCAAAGGACATTTGGGTCTTGAAGGCATGTTCCAAAGATGAGTTTACTGCTCTGCCCAATATTTGTTTGTGTGTCATCAGTGATGCATGAAGCTCATCAACTGTAAACTTTGAGATGTTTTTTCTCTTCAATGGTTGTTACTATCACATCAAACCTTGAGGGTAAACTCCTCAATACTTTCTCCACTATTCTTCTCTCTTCTATGGTCTCTCCATGAGATATCATTTGGGTAACCAACCCAATCAACAATGTGAAGAATGAGTCTATTGTATTAGATTTTTTCATGCAAATTATTTCAAAATCCCTTCTCATTATTTGAAGATTTGTTGTCTTTACCTTCTCCATACCTTGGTAGGCTGTCTGGAGGGTATCTCATGCATCCTTGGACCTTTTGGCTGCTGCAATCCTTGGAAATATGCTTTCTTGTACTACCTGATAGAGATAGAAGAGGGCTTTTGAGTCTTTCCTATTACTCTTTAGCAAATCCTTCTCTGTCTGTGTTAAGACATTATATGCTTGTTCATCTGCTGGTTCTTCTAAACCATCTTTAACTAGCTCCTATAAATTTTGAGAGACAAACATGGCTCTCATTGTGATTGCCCAATAGTTATAGTTCTTCCCATCGAACTGTGGGAGTTGAGTATTTATCATACTCGTGCTTGTGCTGGCTCCTGTCATTGCTAGTTTACTGAACTATGCTAAAAAAAACTTGACTGTGTTTTTAAATAAATTGTCTTTCTGTTGAGAAATAAACTCTATTTCTAAAAACTCTTGAGACTTCTTCTTTTACAATTCTTTGGACTGTATTATTTTAAGCAAACAAAAAAAAACTCTGTTTTCGTAAATATCTTGTTTTGTTGATCTTTCACACTGCGGGAGAAAACTTCAACAACTCTTTCTTCCTTCAGCTTCTTTAGCAAATGTAAAGAGCCTGGAATAGCTCTGATACCATGTTGGAATTTCTGAACATTCCAAACAACAAAGGAAGCAAAGTTCCTCAACTAAACACAAAGATTTTAAAAATAAAACAAATTGTGCACACAGAAAAATGGAGTAAAAACTCTGTTTCCATTAAAAGAAATGCTAATAGACTGTTACAAAATAAAAATATTTTATGTAGAACTAAGCTTCTTCTGGATTCACAATACAAAAATAGCTTAACTGCTACAACAACACAACACCACTCCTTTCTCTGCTCTCTGGCTTTTTTCACAACACAATACATTTTTCTTACTGCCTTAGAGCATTTATTACAGTCACAATACTCACAACATATTACATTTTATATATATATATATATATATATATATATATTATAAACATGAACATTTCATGTTTATAATATATATGTCAAAATATATAAATCTATGTTTTAAAAAACTAAAACATGAAACTTTATAAAAAGGAACACATTAATCTCAAGTCTTAAAACTATTGTTGCAGCAAATAAAAACTTAAAAAATAATTTTTAAGCATTTCTGGGAGTTCAAACATTATACAAAACCCTGTTTTTTGTCCCACGAAATTGTTTTGATTGGTCCAGAGAAAAGTGACGTCACTTTTTCCGGTGGATCAACATTACTCTTCGTTGCTCATAATCGCTCATAATGGATGTTGCCTAAATGAAACTCCCTGCGAATTTAATTCAAATCAAATGTGATTGATGAAAAATTCATGGCTGATAGGTGCTGCTGATAAAGATACGTTTTAATTTCCAACAACTTCTAAAATCAAATTGCATGGATATGTTTATTGTCACGCATGCGGCACACAATTGTTTGTATATCGATTTTCGCATGGATATGTTTATTGTCACCCATGCGGCACACAATTGTTTGTATATCGATTTTCTTCTCTATTAAATTTTCCCACATAACAGTAGTCAAAGATATAAAAGCGCGTATGTTAATGGAGATTCTTGTGACCCATGACGCAATTGTGTGTATATTACCACATAACTATTACTCTACGATATAAAAGCGCGTATGTTAATGGATATTCTTTTGACCCATGACGTAATTGTATGTATATCGATTTTCTACTCTGGCGACATTAACAATTAGTCAACGATTATAATTTGATTTTAATTCACATCCGTTTCATTAATGTCAGAGGTTGTATTTTAATTCCGATAAACCACAATTAAAAATGGAAGTATTCAATTAGTCATCCATACGAGGAATCGCAAGCGGCATCGGAAGTGACATAGTTGCTTCTCGACATAAGGACATGAGTAGATATACAATCAAATCTTACAAGCAGCGGCAAGCGGCATGCTTCTTCACATAATACGTAGCAACAAAATCATAATTAATGCAGGCACCATGCACACCACACATGGCAAATCTTGATTACAACAGGCATTTTCTTATTTTTTCTATATTGGTGGATGTTTGTCATCGTTTTTGCTTCGTTTTAATATAATTTTATTACGGGGAATAAAACATTGCTCATATTAACATTTAGTTTTAAAAGCTTTTGGCCAATAACAACATTTACAACCACAAAATTAGGTGTGGCAATATAAATTAAAATTTTGGTAAACATAAAAAAGATACTGGTTATATATACACTTTATATTATTAAGTTAAAAAATTTATGAAAACTAAATTATTATTTATAAAATTATTTAAATATAGATAGTTTTAAAAAATAAGTATGGTAATTTATAACATATAACAATATTTTAATTATGGAGATTCTAAGTGTAATACTATTTGCTATGATCATAGTTTATTAATACCACATGTCAAGAAAACTATAAATTATGTTTATATAACACATGCTAATTTTTTAATTAATTAATTTAATTAAAGTGTATAAAGGATATAATTATTTTGGTCATAAAAATCAAATTTTGATGTGTTACTGTTACTAATAATATTCTATTATATTTCATGGAGGTTAAATCTCTACCATTAAATTAATAATTTTTGATAATTAAACTAAAATTCTAGAAGCCATATACCAAAACATTTATACCCAATAAATATAATTAATAAATTTAAAAATTAAAAAAAAAAACTCAAAAAAAATCTTATATAATTTATATAGTTTTCATTACAAAAATAAATAAACAAACTTTATAAAGTAACAACTTCTTAGCTATAAAAATATTCATCTAATCAAAGTTGAAAATAAATTTTGATTAGAAAATATTATCAAATTAAAAATAATAGCAATTTGAATCCATACCCTCTATAAAAATATTCATCTAATCAAAGTTGAAAATAAATTTTGATTAGAAAATATTATCAAATTAAAAATAATAGCAATTTGAATCCATACCCTCTTTTCTTCTGGTCATGAAACAATGCCATAAATTAGATGTATCTCACTTTTAAACAATTCATCTACAAACCTTTTTCTTTCTCAAGATAAAATTAGAGAGGGATTTGACATCAAATTGGTGTATGAGACCCCCTTGTTTGTGGGACAAGGGACCCACATCCGCGCAACGATTTGACTGCTAAGTCTATGAAGGCATACATACTCTACCCCCCTCTGGTTTTGAACCTGTGACCTCTTAGGAGGAAACACATGCTCTTAACCATTAGGCCCACTCAAGTTGTATATCATGAAGTTGTGACCTATTGATCATGAATCTCTTTCTATGAAGGATCTAGATAGATATTTAGATATTTTTATCTTTTTGCATCAACAAACTTTTTTCTTTCTCCATACATGTGATTGAGATAAAAAAAAGTTTAAAATAATACGTTCATCATGAATCTCTTTCAATGAAGGATGTAGCTAGATATTTAAGCCTTTTTACTTTTCTCATACTCATGATCTCAAGCATAGAATAGCTAAATACTTGCATAAAAGGAATTCATTTTTGTCTAGTAGAAAGCAAAGATGATGTGTCTTTAATTATTGGTTACATTGCTTAGGCTAATCCTAAAATTTAGAATGTAGGAATTATTAAGAAAAACAACTCTTCTTTTAGAGAAAACATTCAAGGGACAAGATTATGATATTTTTTTTCATTGAAAACAAGTGAATTAAGAAGATTAACTCCTCTCATGACCTTGAGAATCATTCAAAGACTTATTAATGAATTTAGACAACATGGTTTGATGGTGGAGAGTTATGGTCGTAATGGAAAGAACATATGGAGTACCCATGTGGTTCCAGGATTCTACAAGTGTAGACATGATCTAATATCAACAAATGAATTATGATGGACATAGGTGGATAAGACGTCATGTCAAATGTGGGTGGTCTTAATTCACCTCAATCTCATATTTTTCCTCCCTCTACATTCAATCTTGGATCCTTGTTGTGAAGATAACATGGATATGGAAAATACACATTCAATGGCATCCCAAAGGGAATTTAGGGTCGTAGGTAGTCTTATAGTCCTTGTAGTTGCTTTGCAAAGGACTAAAAAAAAAATTGTGAAGAGGGTTGTACACGGGAACACATAGTTATATAATTGGCAAAGGAACTCCAAGCATTGTGTTGCATTGTGGAGTAGCAATGGAGGAGGATGGATCAATGACCCCGATCCAAATGTTTATGAAGATAAATGCACTTTTGGACCAATAAAATGTTGATTTGGAAGAAGCGAACAAAATTGGAAATGTTGGAGATAAAATATGTTTTATTCAAATGGCTATGTGAAAAATCAAACTCGAGTGAAACATTGAATTAGTTGCTATGGACATTAGACTCACTGGGTTGGAAGAAAATCTTGGCATTTGAGAATAAGACATATTCACAAAGCTAGAATATAGCAAGGAACTAGAGTAAAAAATAGTCAAACGTGTCAAGGGAAGTGACTAACAAAACAAAGATAATGATCTTGAACAACCAATCCAAGCTCTTGCAACATGGTCATCTAAACCCAATTAAATATATAGATTGTGAATTTTATAATTCTCTACAATTATAAGTTAATACTAGGTGCATATTAAAGAACCTTCAGTAAGCATATGTTCTGAATAGTTGGAAAAGTGTGTCATATGCATAATTTTTTTTATTTTTATACTATTGAATGCTATTTTTTCGTAGAACATTATGAATGTTGTGAGGGTACTAGCTTGGAATCCATCACTTTATAATAAAAAATATCTACATGTTTCTTAAAAAAAAAATTGTACATTGGAAAGGGAGAATTTACTTTTCTTCAAATAAAACAAGGCACTCACTCAAAGTTGATGGTCGAAAATTGGCAATGGAATGTGCATAAAAATAAGAACACATTACATGCATTCCCATTTCTATAGCTTTGGTGCTCCCCAAACCACCATGCTATCTTAGGTTTTTCAAGAATTTGTATGTGCTCTAACAATGTAGAGTTGTTTCTAAAAGCATGTGCATGTTCCTAAAAGTTCATGTGCATTATTACGAACTAAAGAATATTTCTAAAATGTGTACACACTTTTAAAAGTGTGTGAGTTCTTAGATTTTATGACTAAAGTCTTTGCCTAAAGTACACCCTTCATTATGGATATATCAATGTCATTACATGATTTGAGCATTCATTCTCGGAACTAATAGAGGAAATTTGGCCTTAGATAATAGAGGTTTCTTCTAAGTATTAATGTCCCTAGACTAGCACTTGAAACACCACACTTGACATTTTGATGGCATCCGTCTCTTCCAAGTAGGGATAATTACATTGTTAGGATAATTTAATCACGAGTTATGATTCTCAAGGTTCTCGACATGTTCATGGGAAAAAATTTAGTTATTGGACACTAAAATAATATTTTCTCAAATACATGGCTATAAAAGACACCTCAAACAACCACAAAAAAGCTCTCAAGGCTATCCCTTTCTTTGGTTAGGGACATGAGTGCCATTAGGTGATATTTGATACTAAGTACATGATTCTTTGGGCCCTAGACATCTTTGAATGATCAAACTTAAGCATTTACCATAAAAGAATCCTGTAAGAACCAAAGTTCAAGAATGACACATTTACCCACTAAACATAAATTCATTAGCATATCCTCACTATTAGAGGGGGGGATACTGATGATATTATGGATTTTTTTGAACTAGGTATGGGCGTCATTTTCTTAAATATTGTTTTTTGGGGGGGGGGACCCAAGACTTAGGCCATAACTGAATATTATAGGAATTGAGATGAAAGAAAAACACATGACCTCCAAGAATGATATTTGGACTCAAAGTGGAGTTATATGGACCATTACAATTTTTGTGCAAAATTTATGGGTCAAGGATTCCTCAAAATGGTTTCTCCTTTCAAAGAATTCGATGATGTTTTTTCTTGGTCTTATAAGAACAAGACATCGAGGTATTCCCAGACTCATTGTACTTTAGTTGATTACCAAAATTCAAATTATTATATTTATTCAACCCTTGGGAGAATTTGTAAGTGTCATATACCATTGGAAAAGTATCTCAGAGGACTATCAAACTATGCACTTTGAAAGAGAACTTAACTTTATCTTATGAAAACAATAGGCCTTCAAAGATAGGCCCTTGAGTCTGTATTCAACAACCTACAAGCACTATAATACTCTACATACGCAAAACACGTTAGTAACAATAACAAAAACAACCTCCCCTGGCATCAATGACCAAGTTAACATCAATGAAATCATTATGCAATATCGTCAACAATACCTAAGTCAAGAATAACATCCCAAAGTAACCTAATATTGAATTCAATAGCTCCATGTTGTGATGTAAAAAAATATTAAATTCATCCACTTCATGTCTCACTATTATATAACATTCAACTCAATTTCTTCAGTTGAAAATATGACATAATTTTGAAGCTAACTTCTTTCTTATTCCTCTTGAAATATCATTAAGTCAAATATTATTGCTAAACACTAATAATATATTGTTAGGTCCCTATAATGATATTATAACCCCATATGATTATTATTGTTCACCATAAAACCCCTATAACATATTTAATTACAATCAACTAAAACCAACTATAATCAGCTATAGTCAATTATAATCAAACAACCAATAATCATTAATAAAGACCTATCAAAATCAATAATAAGATAAAAAATTTCATTATCATTATAATAAAAAGTATGTGAATATTAAAATCACTCAAAGATAAAAGAGATAATACCTAAACAAATAACATATCAACATTTTATGGTAAATCCTAAAAACAAACTTTGAAACATGAAGCCTTGCAAGGTGGCGTTCAAACTAAATGATCGTGACCCTTTACAATATTCGTCTATGGAATGCATTGGAAAAGTAGTTATAAAGGCCATTATTTATCAACGAAAAATCGATGATGCAACCACTTTTGTTTACATATATCAACGACAACCACACGAAGACACCTTTGCTTTAGGGTTTTGCATTTACGAAGCGACCTCCAAGATAAGCATAACCTTTTTATATTTTGGCCTGATGAATATTGTGTTTTTCAAGAAATTTTGAATGTTGTGAGGGTATTAGCGTGGAATACATCTCTTTATAATACAAAATATCTACCTCTTTCTTAAAAAAGATTGTACATTGAAATGAGAGAATTTTCTGTTCTTCAAATAAACTAGGGCACTCACTCAAAGTTTATGGTTGAAAAGTGGCAATGGCTACATAAAAATAAGAACACATGCCATGCATTCTTATTTCTATAACTTTCATTCTCCCAAACCACCATGTTAGCTTAGATTTTTCAAGAATTCACATGTGCCTTTAATAGTGTACAATTGTTTCTAAAAGTATGTGTTTGTTCATAAAAGTGCATGTCCATTATTATGAGCACAAGTGTATTTCTAAAACTTGTACACATTTTTAAAAGTGAGTGAGTGCTAAGATTTTATGACTAAAATATTTTTCTAAAGGAAACCCTTCATTAGGGAGAAATCAATGTTATTAAATGATTTGAGCATTAAGTTTTGGTACTATTTTCCTTAACATGGTAAGGGAATGATATTGGGTTTTAGATTATAGAGATTGCTTCTAAGTGTTAAACTTTCTAGATTAAAGCTTCAAACACCACACTTGACATCCTAAGCTCATTTTTATCTTCTAAGTAGAGATACATGCATTGTTAGGATAATTTAATCACGACTTATAGTCCCAAGGTCAAGGAAGGAAACTTAGTGATTAGAACCTAAAATATTTTTTTCTCGAATACATAGCTATAAAATATACCTCAAAACACATTGAAGAAATTAGGGATTAATATTTTTGTTTATAACACTTGGTTTAAGGTTTATAATATTAATCCTCGAGTTCGTAATATTAATCTCTTTTTTTTTATAATATGAATAATCCCTCACATTTATTATTCCCTTGAGTTAGCATTAATACCAAGAGTATATAATATTAATCCATCATGTTTTCAATATTTATCTCTTGGGTTTATAATATTTATCCCTTGAGTTTATTATATTAATTCTTTGGGTTTATAATATTAATCTCTTGAGTTTATTAATCCATTTTTCTTATAATATTAATAATCCCTTGGGTTTATAATATTCGTCTCTTGGGTTTATAACGTTAAAGCTTATTATCATAGGGTTTATATATATTAACTTTTTGGGTTTATAATATTAAAATCTTAGGTTTATAATCTTAAGGTTTATAATTGTAGGGTTTATAATATTAATCCTAGGTTTCTAATTCCTTAGGTTTATAATATTAACGCTAAATTTTATAATCATTTGTGTTTACAATATAAATCTTGGGGTTTAATATTGTTCCTTGAGTTTATAATAAGAATCTTGAGTTTATAATATTATTAGACCTTTTTAACCTCTATTAATATAGTTAATAATATTAATATACTATACTTTTTTATATATGGGGTCAACATAATTAATATTGTGCTTATAAACTAAGTATATGTAAAAGATATTGATAGTTATACCAGTCTAGATCCATCTTAACTTGGGATCTATCAAGTGTCTAGAGGGATCAAATCTTTCAAGGTGCAAACCTATTTTCTGAGTGCAAAACTTGAAGAAAGGTTTGCACCTAGAGATATTTGATCCATCATAGAGCTTGATAAGTCCATAATTAAGATGGATATAGGTTGGTTTAATTATTAATTTTCATTTTTATTTAATTTTATTTTTATGTAATTTCGCTAAGTAAAAATATTTTAATTAATAAATTTATTTTTTATTTTCATTTTTGTTTTTATGTAATTTGTCTAGATAAAAATATTTATATAACATAATATAACATGAAATTACAAAAACTCTTCTATATTTGGATGGAGAGTATCTCTAGGCCAAAAAATATAATAAAATTAAATTAAAAAAAATATTTATAAAATATTTAGATTGTGAAATGAAAAATTATTTTTCTACATGTGATATGAATAAGCCATTATTATGATCCATAATATGATATAATTAATAATATCCATAATAAAATAATATAAATATCCATAAAAAAAATAAATTATGAACACTTTTGAAAGTAAAGCATGGTTGCTCTAATAATTCAAACACGAAAGCAATATATCCAAATATTTTTGGCTCGAATAATCGCAAGTGACATAGTTGCTTCTCGACATTCGGACATGAGTAGATATACACAATCAAATCTTATAAGCAGCGGCAAGCGGCATGCTTCTTCATATAATACGTAGCAACAAAATCATAATTAATGCAGGCACCATGCACACCACACATGGCAATTTTCTTGTGTTTTCTATATTGGTGGATGTTTGTCATCGTTTTTTCTTGCTTTTTAATATAATTTTATTACGGAGAATAAAACATTGCACATATTAATATTAATTTAAAAATTTATAAAAACAAAATTAATTATAATTTTATTTTAAATTATTATGATTATTATATATAACTTTTAATATTAAATATGTATAGTAACTTATAATATATAATAATATTTTAATTATGGAAATTCTAAGTGTAATACCATATGTTAAGACCATAACTTATTAATACCACATGTCAAGAAAATCATAAATTATATTTATATGACATATAATAATTTTTTAATTAATTAATTTAATTAAAGTGTATAAAGAACATTATTATTTCGATTATAAAAATCAACCTTTGATTTGTTACTATTACTAATAATATTCTATAATATTCCATAGAGGTTAAATCTCTACTATTAAACTAATAACTATTAATAATTAAACTAAAATTCTAAAAACCATACCAAAACTTTTATACCCGATAAATATAATCATTTAAACATAAAAAAAAAACTCAAAAAAATCTCACATAATTTATATAGATTTCATTACAAAAATAAATAAATAAACAAACTTTATCAAGTAACAACTTCTTATTTATAAAAATATTCATGTAATCAAAGCTGAAAATAAATTTTGATTAGAAAATATTATGAACTTAAAAATAATAGTAATTTGAAAGCATATCCTCTTTTTCTTCTTGTCATGAACCACTGCCATAAATTAGATGTATCTTACTTTTAAATAATTCATCTACAAACCTTTTTCTTTGGATAAAAATAGTGAAAAATAATCACCTTCATCATGAATCTCTTTCTATGAAGGATGTAGCTAGATATTTAAGTATTTTTATCTTTTTTGAAATAATTCTTTCAGTAAAAAATCACATATGAAAAATATTGTCAACTCATTTCGAACCAACTATTATGGTTCATCATCACGACCGGATGAGAGCACAGATATTGGCTTACGATTTAAATAGATGCAGAGAGAATTAAACTAGCAGTTATCCTATAATGGCTAGTTTGACTAAATTAATCAGGAAATTTACCTAGCTAGAAAATTTAAATTATTTATTAAAAAGTAAGATTATTATTATTATTATTATTATTATTATTATTATTATTATTATTATTATTATTATTAAATAAATAAATAAATAGATAGAATTAATTAAGTCTTTAATTTGAAAAATAAAATTAAAAATATATAGATAAATAAAAAATTAATTAATTAATTAAAAAATAAAAAAATAAAAAAATAAAAATAAAAATAATAAATAGATAAATAAATAAATTAAAATTATATATATATATAAGGTAAACAAAATAAAAATTAAATTAAAATAAATAATTAATCCAATGAATAATTATTTACTTATCCCGTTTAAAAAAAAAAACTATGAGGAAAGGGCAGGGATGAAACACTTGCTAATCCTCCAACCATCGTCTTTGTTGAGATTCATCGGCCTTTTTTCAATTTCTAAGGCCTCCCTTAATTTACGATAACGGAAGTGATCAATCCTAGCAATGACTTTTGCTTCTTCAATGCAGATGTGATGGTTATTCTTCTTAGCATGCTCTGCCAATGCAGAGGAGTGAGATCTACCATGTTTGAGGTCAGTTGCATGTTCACTAATTATTTGATTAATGGATCGGCCAGTTTCATTGATGTAAGGGGTTCCACAGGAGCAAGGAATGATGTAAACACCTTTACCAGCATTAGGGTTTACTGGGTCCTTCACAGATCTTAAAGAGCTTCGAATAGTGCTAAGTGGTTTGAAAGTGGAGGAAACATTATGTTTCTTAAGGACCCTCGTGATCTTATCAGTGGTTCCTTGAATGAACGAGAGATGCACTCCATAAACCCAATCTTTGGAATCTTTTTTTATTTTGGGACCTTTTTCAGCTTTATGAAAAGCTCTGAGGCATTGGGATTTGTCATAACCATTCTTATTCAAGACGCTTATGAGGTGGGATTTATCCTCATCAAGATCGAAACTATTCAAGATTTTAAACACTCTGGTGGCTAAGGTGTTAAGAAAACCTTGCTTCTGAGCAGGGAAATGATGCGAACTTGCATGAAGGTACTGCTCAGTATGTGTTTTTTTACGGTAGACTTGATGGGAGAAAGATCCATAATATTTTCTTGTGATAAGAACACCAAGAAAAGATAAGCTACCATCCACTTCAAATTCCATAGTAAAATTTATGGAGTCAGACTGGCTATTAAGATGATGGAGTAAAAGTTCCAAGTTCTCTTTACCATGAGACCAGATGACGCAGGTGTTATCTAAAAATCTCTTCCAAAGCTTAGCTTGGTACAGAGTGGAGGAGAGAGCCTTGGATTCAAGATCCTCCATGAAGAGATTAGCCACAACAGGTGATAGGAGAGAACCCATCGCCACACGACAAGTTTTCTCAAAGATTACACCTTCGAAGCTAAAGAAAGTGGAGGTGAGACAGATCTTAACAAGAAGAGCAGTATCAGGATTAGTGATGCAATTTATGACATCAATAGCATTGTTGATAGGAATCTTGGTGTATAAAGAAACCACATCGAAACTGACAAGCCTGTCATTCTGATCCATGATAGTTCCCTTTAAATCATTCAGCCTTGTTCATTAATGATTTAAAGGGAACTATCATGGATCAGAATGACAGGCTTGTCAGTTTCGATGTGGTTTCTTTATACACCAAGATTCCTATCAACGATGCTATTGATGTCATAAATCACATCACTGATCCTGATACTGCTCTTCTTGTTAAGATCTGTCTGACTTCCACTTTCTTTAGCTTCGAAGGTGTAATATTTGAGCAAACTTGTGGCGTGGCGATGGGTTCTCCCCTATCACCTGTTGTGGCTAATCTCTTCATGGAGGATCTTGAATCCAAGGCCATCTCCTCTGCTTTGTACCAACCTAAGCTTTGGAAGAGATTTGTAGATGACACCTGCGTCATCTGGTCTCATGGTAAAGAGAACTTAGACTTTTTCCTCCATCATCTTAATATCCAGTCCAACTCCATAAAGTTTACTATGGAATATGAAGTGGATGGTAGCTTACCTTTTCTTGACGTTCTTATCACAAGAAAAGATGATGGCCCTTTCTCCCATCAAGTCTACCGTAAAAAAACGCATACTGAGCATTACCTTCATGCAAGTTCACATCATTTCCCTGCTCAAAAGCAAGATTTTCTTAGCACCTTAGCCACCAGAGCATTTAAAATCTCAGATAGTTTCCACCTTGATGAGGAGAAATCCCACCTCATAATGGTTATGACAAATCCCAATGCCTCAGAGCTTTTCATAAAGCTGAAAAAAGGTCCCAAAATAAAAAAAGATTCCAAAGATTGGGTTTCTGGAGTGCATCTCCCGTTCATTCAAGGAACCACTGATAAGATCGTGAGGTTCCTTAAGAAATATAATGTTTCCTCCACTTTCAAACCCCTTAGCACTATTCGAAGCTCTTTAAACTCTGTGAAAGACCCAATAAACCCTAAAGATGGTAAATATGTTTACATCATTCCTTGCTCCTGTGGAACCCCTTACATCGGTGAAACTGGTCGATCCATTAATCAAAGAATTAGTGAACATGCAGTTGACCTCAAACATGGTAGATCTCGCTCCTTTGCATTGGCAGAGCATGCTGAGAAGACTAACCATCACATCTACATTGAAGAAGCAAAAGTCATTGCTAGGATTGATCACTTCCATCATCGTAAATTAAGGGAGGCCTTAGAAATTGAAAAAAGGGCGGTGAATCTGAACAAAGACGATGGTTGGAGCATTAGTAGGTGTTGGATCACTGCCCTTTCCTTATAGTTTTTATTTTTTATTTTTTATTTTTTATTTTTTAACGGGATAAGTAAATAATTATTCATTGGATTAATTATTTATTTTAATTTAATTTTTATTTTGTTTGCCTTATTTTATTTATTTATATATATTTTATTTATTTATTTTATATTTTTATTTATTTATTTTAATTTTATTTAATTTTATTTTTAATTAATTTATTTATCTATTTATTATTATTATTATTATTATTTTTAATTTTTAATTTTTATATTTTTTATATTTATTTATTTATTATTTTTATTTATTTATCTATTTATTTTTTATTTTTATTTTTCAAATTAAAGACTTAATTAATTCTAGCTATTTATTTATTTATTATAAAAAAAAGAAATAATAATAATAATAATAATAATCTTACTTTTTAATAAATAATTTAAATTTTCTAGCTAGGTAAATTTTCTGATTAATTTAGTCAAACTAGCCATTATAGGATAACGACTAGTTTGATTCTCTTTGCATCTATTTAAATCGTAAGCCAATATTTGTGCTCTCATCCGGTCCTGATGATGAACCACAATAGTTGGTTCAAAACGCGTCGACAATATTTTTCATATGTGAATTTTTACCGAAAGAATTATTTCAAAAATTTATGGATCACAGAAGCCATATCTCAAATATTTTAATCTTTTTGTAACAACAAATTTTTTTCTTTCAGCATACATGTGATTGAGATAAAAAAAAAATTAAAATAATACTTTCATCATGAATCTCTTTCAATGATGGATGTAGCTAGGTATTTAAGGAATAGAGTAGCCAAATACTTCCATAAAAGGAATCCATTTTTGTCTATAGAAAAAGGCAAATATTTTGTGTTATTAATGGTTGGTTCCATTGCTTAGGCTAGTCCTAAAATTTAGAATGTAAGAATTATTAAGAAAACCAAATCTTCTTTTGAGAAAACATTCAAGGGACAAGATTATGATATTTTTTTTTTCATTGAAAACAGACGAATTAAGAAGATTAGCTTCTCTCATGACCTTGAGAATCATTCAAAGACTTATTAATGAATTTAGATAACGTGGTTCGATGGTGGACAGTTATGGTCCTAATGGAAACAACATATGGAGCACCCATGTGTTTCCAGGACTCTACAAGTGTAGACATGATCTAATATAACCAAATGAATTACGGTGGACATACGTGGATAAGAGGTCGTATCAAATGTGAGTGCTTTTAATTCACCTTTGGTCTCATATTTTTCCTCCTACATTCAATCTTGAATCCTTATTGTGAAGATTACATGGATATGAAAAATACACATTCAATGGCATCCCGAAGGTGATTGAGGGTTGTAGGTAGTCTTATAATCGTTGCAGTTGCTCTGCAAAGGACTAAAAAAAAATTATGTGAAGAGGGTTGTACACGGGAACACATATTTATATAACTGGCAAAAGAACTCCAAGCATTTTTCTATGTTGTGGAGTAGCAATGGAGGAGGATGGATCAATGACCCTAAGTGCGATGTTTAAGAAGATAAATGCACTTTTGGACCAATAGAATCTTGACTTGGAGGAAGCAAACAAATTTGGAAATGTTGGAGATAAAATATGTTTTATTGAATTGGCTCTTTGAAAAATCAAACCTAGAGTGAAAAATTGAATTAGCTTTTATGGACATTAGACTCATTGGGTTGGAAGAAAATCTTGGCATTTGAGAATAAGACATCTTTGCAAAGCTATAATATAGCAAGGAACTAGAGTAAAAAAGGGCCAAATGTGCCAAGGGAAGTGACTAACAAAACAAAGATAATGATCCTGAACAACCAATGCAAGCTCCCACAGCAAGGCCGTTTAAACCTAATTAAATATATAGGTTATGAATTTTATAATGCTCTACAAATATAAGTTAATACTAGGTGGATATTATATAATCTTCAGTAAGCATATGTTCTTAATAGTTGGAAAAAAGTGTCATATGCATAGATTTTTTATTTTTTATATTGTTGAATACTGTTTTTTCGTAGAAAATTATGAATGTTGTGAGGGTACTAGCTTGGATTCCATCACTTTATAATATAAAATAGCTTCATGTCTCTTAAAAAAAAATTGTACAGTGAAAAAGGAGAATTTACTTTTCTTCAAATAAACTAAGGCCCTCACTCAAAGTTGATGGTCCAAAATTGGCGACGACATGTGCATAAAAATAAGAACACATTACATGCATTACCATTTCTATAGCCTTGGTGATCCCCAAACCACCATGCTAGCTTAGTTTTTTCAAGAATTCGTATGTGGTCTAACAGTGTAAAATTGTTTCTAAAAGCATGTGCATGTTCCTAAAAAGTGTATGTGCATTATTACGAACAAAAGAATATTTCTAAAATGTGTACACACTTTTAAAAGTGCACGAGTACTAATATTTTATGACTAAAATATTCTCCTAAAGTATACCCTTCATTTTGGAGATATCAATATCATTAGATGATTTGAGCATTCATTCTTGGTACTATTGTGCTTCAAATAGTAAGGGAAGGAAATTTTGCCTTAGATAATAAAGGTTTAGGTTGTAAGTATTAATGTCCTTAGACTAGCACTTGAAACACCACAATTGACATCTTAAGGGCATATGTCTCTTCCAAGTAGGGATGCTTACATTGTTAGGATAATTTAATCATGAGTTATGAGTCTCAAGGTCCTTGACATGGTTATGGGAAGAAATTTAGTTATTATAACCTAAAATAATATTTTATCGAATACATGGTTATAAAAGACACCTCAAACAACCAGAAAATAACTCTTAAGGCTATCCCTTTCTTTGGTTAGGGACATGAGTACCATTAGGTAATATTTGATAATAAGTACATGATTCTTTGGTCCCTAGACATATTTGAATGATGAAACTTAATAATTTTACCATAAAAGAAGCTTGAAAGAACTAAGGTTCAAGAATGACAACTTCACCCACTAAACATGAATTCTTAAGCATATCCTCACTATTAGAGGGGGGGATCCTGATGATATTCTGGAGTTTTTTGAACTAAGTATGGGTGTCATTTTCTTAGATATTGTTGGAGGGAGAGCTAAGAATTAGGCCATAATTGAATATTATAGGAATTGAGATGAAAGAAAAGCACATGACCTCCAAGAAGGATATTTGGACTTTAAGTGGAGTTATATGGACCATTACAATTTTTGTGAAAAATTTATGGATGAGGGATTCCTCAAAATGTTTTCTCCTTTCAAAGAATTTCGTAATGTTTTTTCTTGCTCTTATAAGAACAAGACATCCAGATATTCCCATACCCATTTTACTTTAGTTGATTACCAAAGTTAATTTTTTTTATCTCTTCAACCCTTAGGAGAATTTCTAAGCCCCATATACCATTCACAAAGTCTCTCACAGTACTATCAAACTATGCACTTTGAAAGAGCACTAAACTTGATCTTCTCCAGACAACAGGCCTTCAAAGACAGGCCCTTAAGTCTATATTCAACAACCTAGAAGCGCTATAATACTCTACATACGCAAAACACATTAGTAACAATAACAAAAACAACCTCCCCAGGCATCAATGACCAAGTTGACATCAATGAAATCATTATGCAATCTGGTTAAAAATATCTAAGTCAACTATAACATCCCAATGTAACCTAATATAGAATTCAACATCGCCATGTTGTGATGTAACAAAATATTAAAGTCATCCACTTTATGTCTCAATATTATATACACTACAAGGAAAATACCCTCTAGCGGAGGTTATAAAGGAGGTTTTTAGTGTTATAAAATTGGCCAAACTTGTCAAAAAAACATTTGCTACAATTTTTTTTTATGGTTATGGAGGTTTTGGCGGAGCTTTTAACATAAATTCAACACAACTAAAAAACAATGGGCAGCTGGAGGTTATTACGGATGTTTTTTTTCATTGGTGCACTACTTTGGCTTTAACGCACTAGTGTGTACATGTAGAAGGCGCCTCGGGGTGGTTGAAGGAGAATGCACCGGGCCGTTAAGGTATAAAGCCGCACCAGGTGTAGTGTTGGTGATACAACGAACGAGGTCATTCTAATTGGACTTGGGATTTGTGCGGTGCCCATAGGTCGTATCAACGCACCTGTGCGTAGACTTATAAAAACGCACCGGTGCACAATCTCACAAAAAGGCACCGAGATTTATAATTGGTATTGGTATTCGTGTGGTGCCCATAGGTCGTACAAATGCACTGGTGCTTATAGACACATAAACGCCCCGGTGCCCAATATCACACAAACGCACCGAGATTTATAATTGGTATCGGTATTCATGCGGTGCCCATAGATCATACAATGGCACCGGTACGTATAGACACATAAACGCACTAGTGTGTCGTACCGCACAAATGCACCAAAATTTTTTAACTGGTTTTGGTGCTTGTTCGGTGCCCATAGGTCTTAGAAATGCACCGACACACTTCTTAATACAAACACACCGGTGTACAGTTACTGACACACACTGATTTTCATTTTGTATTTTTTAGAAACATCGACTTGTGACAATGCAATTATTGTGATTGTTTTAAATTCATTATTCATCAAAAGTCGACACATCTTATAACAATATTAATATTAATTAAATTTTTATTAATGCATTTGAATGTGATGTTTGGATTAATTTGTTATATCATATCTTAATTATTGTGGTTTTTTAAAATTCATTATTCATCAAAAGTCTACACATATATATCTTATAACAATATTCATATGAATTAAATTTTTATTAGTGCATTTGAGAACAACAATGAAGAACGCAATAGAATAAATTAAAACATATTTTATGATATATAATATCTATGAATAAGACAGTCTTTATCATACAAAATGGGACAATTATTGGTATCCCTTTGTCTTTAAATTGGGACACTATGTCCATTACATTAAACAAAATGTCTGATTTCACAGACATATTTCAAAAAATACAACGCCTTGCTTTGATATCCAAACATAGTGATCATCATTCTTCGCTTTAACTGTTGTCACTGCTAGAGATACTTCCATGACTTAGGTTATTTTCAGGAATTTTTTGTTCACGGTGTTGATTGTTTTCTTCTTCTTCACCTTCCATCTACAAACATAAAAATAAACTGAAATGAGTGTATATACATTGGTGAGAATAATGAAAATTGAAATATTAAATAATATACATCAATGTAAATCGAAAAGAAAAATGATGTACCATAGCAACAATTGACTCATAAACTATACACATTCTTTCAAAACCATTTACCATGCCATCTTTCAAAATTTCATCTGTTGGCGCAGTTCCATGCTTTGTTTCCTGCAAGTTTTATACCTCATAACAGATCATATATTTAATATAAAATATGTTTTTGTTCTATCAATTATATATAGATCTAAGTAAAACAAGATCGATAGATGCTTATGAATTCCACAATTAATTTCTGATATGCCAACATATACTCACAACCCATATTTAACCCAATTTCAATCAATTCATTTGATGGTTCTTCTTTGTATGTTAGCACCTGTTTGAAGACATTCAATGATGATTTTTGTAAAAAAACTTAAAAAATACAAAAATGAAATCTAGTTAAGTTGTTATAAGGAAGTAACAATTACTCACAAACTCAGATATCAACCCGTTTTTTCCTTGTCGTCCTATTTTATGTGCTGAATGGGTTCCATTTTATTTTCTTTTCTACAAGAAAATTCTTGAGAATTAATATTTAATGCTAAATTGTTTATTTATTATACCTAATGATCGAAAAATTCAATGATTACATATTACATTTGAAGCACGTTGTTGTTGAGATGGCTTCTCCTGCGATGCAATTTTGTCCATTTCTTTGATCATCTCCTTGTACACCTTTTTTAACATTCCTACTGGCATATTTCTGATATCAGCTCATTTATCTTTTGAGATTTTTATAATCTTCCTAAAAATGTAATATGACAATAAAATATTTAATTTTTATATTGATATCTGAAAATTAAATATAACAAAAGTGATAATTATAAATAATTCTGGAAAAACATTTAAAGGAATATTACTTTTTCATTCCTTCTTTTTTGTTGTCGTACGTTTTTGCTATTAAAAGTTTGACATGTCTCATTGACCAATTCTCTAGAAACTCTTCCTGTAGTTTAGATAAAATTTGGCTCTTGGAAACATTGGATTGATTTTTGTATTGTAAGTGGAAAGAACGTCTATACATTCATTCCACTAGATTCCTCAAACTTTTGTAAATTTTTTCCCCCTTTCGTTAACTTCCAGCACCACTCCAGATGAGCTAAGGAGAAATTCAATTTCATTTGCATGTTCTATTTTTTTTCTTTTCTTAGAACAACATTCATTTTCTGAGTTTTTGGTCCCTGTAGAACATTAAACAGATGTGAATTAATAGACTACTTGACACATGTTATCTAACAATATTAAGTATATTATTAATGATAATAAAAAAAACAAACTCATATTGGATCGATAGTATTTTTTCATTCACCTGATTCATCCTTTTGTAATTTTTCCATCAAGATTTTACGCTCTTCTGGTCCTAGATCAGAAATAATCTTATCGAGCTTCGTCATTTTGTGGCTCTGCATGATACACAGTAAACAATAAATATTAGTTAAACTTACATATAGTTCAAAAATAATTTTTTTATAAAGAATTTACAAAGAACTTGCCTTTTTTTCTTTTCTTGATGTGTTATCAGTATTTTTGTTACTTGATCTCTTGTCAGTCATTTATTTATCAATCTGAAACCTGTACCATATCATTCATTAATATATTTATAAATAAATTGTCAACTTTTCATGTAAAAAATAAATCTCAAGACACCGGTGCGCCTTTCTTGATGCACACACCACCACCGATGCATGGGGGTATTACCAACACACCGCAAAATAGTATAATAGACCGTACGGTGCTAACCTCGTAACATGGAGCATCGATGCCCTATTTCAGATATGGCACACTGATTTAAAAAAAAATTATTTTCAAATTTTTTATTACACAGTACTTGCGTGGTGCACTTTATAATACAACACACCAGTGCGCTAGGTTACGCAGGGCACACTCACAAAAAAAAATCCATTTTTTCCAAAAATTCAGCAATGGACGAATGGATTTGGATCCGACTATGCAAGTCGTCCCGTGGGTTGGATGTCAATCTAAAATGAAAATCCCTAATTTGGAAATCACAGAAACAGGGAGAATAAAGTGTTAGTATGAATCTTTTGTCGAAGTGTACGAAAAAAGACCACTTTAGCTACGCATAGCTTATAGCCCTAACATCAAATGTGGCTGCCAATATCTTCAGATCTGCAGTTAGTTGATCAAGACAAGTGCTGCAAAAAACCAGATCTATGCATAGAGAGACATTAAGCAGTAAAAATAAGTTTTTGCTCCATACATCCAATAGAAAAGACAAGAACAATATTTTTTGAAAGAATTTTTGTATTAAGGGCACCTGGGAGGAAAACAAGAAGGTGTTTCCAATTCTCCTCAATGGGATGGGTTCTTGGAAGTCCTCAGCACTTCAGATCTAGTATTCTCTCTCTTGTTGGTGTAGAAAACCCAGACAAAGATAGAACTCAAAGGGAGCTCACACAGCAAATAATGGAAAATATGACAATGATAATGGCTCAAAGTCAGACCAAGAGTTTAGATCCAGAGTGATCTAATAGGCAACAAAAGGTGAAGAATGGTAGGAAAAACCCTCCTATTTATAACAAAATATTGGGTCATTCTAGATCTTGGTGCATGATTAAAATAACATTAACCAAATCTAGATCCACCTTTTATGGAATATTTTATTATATTTGTTGGAGGAAAAAGTATTTGACTTGGGTCAAATCCATTTATTTGTGAATAATAAATAAATAAATGATTTATTTATCATTTTAAGGAGGTGGTTAAAAGATAATCAAATAAATAATGATTTATTTAATTATTTATGGGTGATTTAGTCATATTTAAGAAGGAATATTATTTAAATAAGGTTTAAATAATTATTCCTAGAAAATAATAAGATAAATAAAGATTTATCTAATTAATTTCTTTGTTTTGGGTTAAACATGACCAGGAAAATAAAAAAAATATAGGTTTGTTTAATATTTCCTTTTGGGGTTTCCTGTTTAGACCATAAACAACCTAATAAATGTGTTTTATTAAGTTATCTTACATAGTGAAAGCAATTTTACTTAGGGTAAAATTGGTCTTACGTGGTGTACTTGGGTCCATCTAATGATAGTAGGTTAGATGACCAAAAAATGGTGTAACAGAAAGGCAAAAAACAGAAAAAATGAAGGGTTTAGGGTAAAAATGGATAAAACTGCAGAAAAAGTAAAAAAAATAATCAAATTTAATCACGAGATGGTATGAAATTCTATGACACAGGGTTTGAATCATCAGAGGTTTGGTTTCTGATTGTATGAATACTTCTATTTGAACGTATTTCACTACTCCACAGTGCCCTCATGCTCTCTTGCTCCAGGTATGTCTCCTGCAAATATCTAGCTGAAAATTTTAGCAAAAATAGTGAAATAATGAAAAGTGTTTAGTATTTAAAGAATTATTTTATGAAATTAGATTTTCAAAAATATTTTTCCACCCATTTTTCAATTTTCCGCTTTTTTTTTTCACTTAATGAAAATAGAGTTGTGTGTTTTTTATTTGTGTTTATTCATCACCAGTGTGTCACTTAATAGCACCACATCGGTGCATCTTTTTGTAACACCAGCACTGGTGCGATTATATGTATAGTAGCGCCGATTTGCAGTTAAAGCACCGAAATTACTTTTAGGTGTGTACACCAAAATTTAGTGAACTCCAACCATAGAAATTGAGAATTAGAATTTTGTTTATTCTTGAGAATTAGAATTAGAATTAAAATTGAGAATTGGAATTAGATAAATTCTTGATGGAAATAACTATTCTTCTAATGCATTTTGTTTATTTCAGGAGGTCCCCACTGATTATGTGGAGAGAATGCAATGTGGGGCGTGTGAAGATATAATACTACAGAGCCCAAGTAGGCAATTGTGGCATGTGAACCTCTTATAATTGGCACTTAACTATTTGCAACCAATATGTTTTAGAATATAATCTGCAGATAGACAGATGGCCTGCCAACAATCAGTACATATAATCTGCAGAAGGGTAATGTTCTGGGAGCAATGACAACAAGTCCTTCATTCTGCATTTGTTAGCAGAAGAAGACCGATTTTAGACTAGACGATGCAGTTGTTACATGTGGAGGCAATGGTTTCCCATAGAAAATGAGTATAGGGTTGAGTAGAGGAAAGACATTGCAAAATAGGCTATTACATTAGTTTTTCCAATGGGAAACTGACTTACAGGTGGAAATATGGTAGCTGCAGGTATCTATGCTTTTCTTCCCACAGAAATGGTCATTGGATTTCCATTTATAATACAAGCAGAATTTTTACTGGTTTCATCCATAGGACCATAGCTCAGACAAGTCAGAGATGCCATTCAGGTTCAATTGAAAGCCGAAGATGTGATTTTATGCGACGTAAACTTTGCTGGTAAAAGTTTATGTAAGCCAACCGAAGCTCGAACAATACTCCCAACTGCTTTTAAACGCATTCTGGAGAATATTTCCCTTCATGGGACCTACCAGCCTGATCAACAACGTCAATTGATATTTCTTTGTTGTCCTTGAGGGAATGAGAATCCTTCCCTTCATGGTGCCTCTTGGCTTTATCAACTTCCTCGATTTATCTTTCTCTGCCATCAACTCTACTCTCCATTTCTCCATCATGGGACCTCTTAACCCTATGGCTGGCCTCAACCAAATGCTCTCTGCCGGTCTCAACCTGTACTCCTTTTGTACTCTATCGAGCTCTGTAGCCGTCTGCATCCCTGTAAGCGTCTTTTTTCGTATTTTTGTTTGAATCACTCATTTTCTCTTCTATAAACTTCTCAGCCGAAATTCTAACTCTCGCCTTTTCAAACCCTCATCTCCTTAGAAAAAATCTTGCCCGCGATTCGAACCCTCCGCTGCTCCAATATTGCACTTTACAGAATAACCCTGTTTCGGTGTGCGTTGTTTTATAGGCGCACCGGGGTGGTTTGTAAGATCGAGGTTTTTGTTTTGGCGTGGTGTTTTATGATGCACCGGTGTGGAAGAGTTGTGAAGCACTGGTGCTTCTGAGTAATAAGACGCACCAGTGCGTGTTATGATGATAAACGCACCAGACTGCATAAAGTTCTTTTCTTTATATGTAAGATCATAATAAATTAATGATAATTCTAAAGTACATGAATTTATTTGCATTATTTTATAAACTTTATTATGTTACAAAAATTCATATTATTCTAGATTTATTATTTTATAATTATTTACAAATTTACAAATTTAAATATTTTAATAAAATCATTTCACATTAATACAATTAAAATTTTACAAATATTTTGCATACAATTAAAATTAGAATTAGAATTAGAATTAGAATTACAATTACAATTTTACAATTTCACATGCAATTACAATCATTTGACAGTAATACAATTAAAATTTTACAAATATTTTACATACAATTAGAATTAAAATTAGAATTACATTTACAATTACAATTACAATTTTACAAATATTTTACATACAATTATAGTTAAAATTACAATTACAAATACAATTACAATTTTAGAATTTTACATAAAATTACAATTACAATTACAATTTTACAATTTGTCATATATACAATTACAATTAAAATTACAGTTACAATCATTTCACAATAAATTAAATATTACAATTACAATTAAAATTTTACATACAATTATAGTTAAAATTAGAATTAGAATTACAATTTTACAATTTCACATACAATTACGACTAGAATTAGAATTAGAATTTTAATTTTACATACAATTACATTTACAATTAAAATTTTACAATTATAATCATTTGACAGTAATACAATTAAAATTTTACAAATATTTTACATACAATTAGAATTAGAATTACATTTACAATTACAATTACACCAAATATTTTAAATAGAATTACAATTAAAATTACAATTACAAATACAATCACAATTTTAGAATTTTACATACAATTAGAATTACAATTACAATTTTACAATTTGTCATATATACAATTACAATCATTTCACAATAAATTAAATATTACAATTAAAATTAAAATTTTACATTAAATATTTTACATACAATTACAGTTAAAATTACAATTATAAATACAAATACAATTTTACAATTTTACATACAATTAAAATTAAAATTAAAATTATAATCATGACATAATATTTAATAAATTTCATGGTTATTTAATATTAAATTAATTAACAAACATCACGATCATGATAACCATCGTACAAACATCATATTCGACTAAAAAACACATTCAAACATCAAATTAACATTATATATTAACATCATCACAACACAAACATCAAATAACATCTCATGTCAAATAACTCATGCTATCACATACACATATATCTGCAAGCTAAACATTAAATGAGCATATCTAACATGACCTAACAATATACACATCATGATGATCACCAACATGTAAATTAATTACAACTGCAACATGAACATAAAATACATGGACTATATATATATATATATATATATATATATAACTGAATAATGTTAAAAATATACTAGACTATAATGTAAATGTCATGGATCAGCTGGTGGTAGTACAACATCAATAGCAGTACTAGTGGAGTCCTGCTCAGTCAATGGTGTAGCCTCGATGCTCAATGGTCCAACTTGCTCATGATCATGACTAGTACTGATGGATGTTGCACGCTGCTGACTGGATGTGGCCGATGGTCCAGCCTCATCTCCATGATGACTGCTAGATGCTAGTGGAGCCTCATGCTCATCAGGATTGGCGTGAGGTGAATGATCACGAGATGAGTCGCTGCTCGCAAATTTTCCATCACATGCTTCGACTGGACCACGCCTGTAACATGCAACAGTCCTCCTCAGTCATGTAACAGCTGTCATAGCTCCTACAACATGCCGCATCAGGCTATACATGTCACGCAGCTTGTATGTCTCTGTAATGAGCGGGCTTGATGCCCGCCTCAACAATCAATGCACTGAGTTGACCACCCAACTCCATCATGTATCTAGTATCAGGTTAACCGCGCCTAGAAAAAGGCAGTACCAGCGTACCAACAGAAGCATGTATCTCTTCACTGGCCTCTTGATCATGATCCTTGGCGTCTGCCATATCCTGATCGTCATCAGGATCCACACCTAGATCACTGGTGGTTCCGACATCTCGTCGCCATTAAAAGAGCCAATGTATGCAAAATATATACAAGTAAACAACAATAATTAGACAATTTCATTACACAATTTAATAAAAAAAAGTTAAAGAACATGTTAGAATAAATATAAATAAAACAGTAATATTACCTCTATCATCTGGCGGCTCATCATCTGTGAAGAGGATGTTGGCACACCCTCACCAATCCAATCCAGCATAAGGACAGGGGACCATAATGAAGGGATGCAGCTTGTCAACACTGGCTAGTAAGTCCAGTGCATCATGCGCTATCGTAGCTGGAAACATAGTCTCTCCCCTCTTGGGCATCATCTGCCCCCACATGTGCATCCGGGCCTCCAACATCGGCCTACGAGGCTGCCAAACAAAAGCAGGCCTCATCTCTGGAAACCTCTTAAAAAATAAACAAAAAAGCTCTAAAGAAAAATGGAAGTTGACCCTCCCTTGTGCATGAGCACGACATCTATCTAAGGTCATACAAAACTGTCGCAAAAAAATGACAGACCACATGACAAGTCATGGCTCCTGTACAAAAGAATCAACATAATATAGAAGTGGTAAAATAATGTGTTTCCCGTCACTAGTGTTGTGTGAAATGGTTGAAATGAGAAGTGAGAGGCACTGCATGTCCCGTCTACCAAATGCACCAATACGTAGCTAACCTTCAGGGACCTAAAACTCTGAAGGAGACAATACATCTACTCCAATGTATCTCTGGGAGTAAAATAACTGATTCCCTGCTACACAACCAGCTAGAACCTCTGGGAATGAGGGAAAATACACCCCTCTCCTCAATATCCTTGTAATTAAATAAATATCCTCCTCAATGGGTGTGTCCCACTGGTCAGAACCAACCTGGAAATCCTGTTGGTGGGCATTCAACCTGTGGATAAGATGTCTCAAAAACACACTATGGGCCTTTAGGGAAGTAGCCTCCTCATAGAACTTGAGGAGGCCTACCTGCCTTAGGAGCCCCTGGGTATCTGTTGTAATAGGGCGAGGGTACACATCTCTCTCCCTCTCTCGTGCCTCCCACTGGCAAAGCATGTCATACTTCTCCGCCTGTTGTTGTTGTTGTTCCTCCTCTTCTCTCTAAATCATTGACATATTAAATATTTTTTTTTATATTAAATCAGACATGTATTTAGGAATATACATATATAATTTTTTTGGAAAAAATAAATAGACCAGTCAGTGCACCACAAAAACAGTCATGCACTGGCTCCGCTGTGTCTTATTTTTGTAGACCACTGGAGGCGGTGCCCCAGATGACATAAAACACACTGTATCCGGTGCACCTGAAATTTTTTCAAGCACCGTTGACTATATATGGTGTCAGAAGAGCAGTGTACTGACTAAAATATATGCCTCAACGCATATAGTCGTGTCAGCGCATCGACTTCCTGACAAATTACATAGTCAATGGTACAATCTTTTACCCGGCCGCACCATTGACCCTGTCGGAATGCCAAATGCAGTGCGCTGATAGACACAGGGGCGGATATATCCGTCAACACCGTGTTGCTATTCCCATGGTCAACGATGCGCCCCGCTAAATGACCGCACCGTAATTTTTTTAAAAAAGTTAAAATAATGCGGGGCGCCTTTCTGTACCGCCTCAGACACGTTGCGGATACCGTTAGCACCGGTTGCAGTGCAACTTGTAAATTTTATAGGCAGCACCGCTTACCGGTGTGAGCTGAATGGCTCGTTCGCACCACGTGACAAAAAACAAATTATTTTTAATGGCTAATTTTAAGGCTATTTCAAATTCTAATCCAGTAGAAAGCTTAATCATGGAAGAACTAGAAAATACTTGTACATTTCGCCGTCGAGGAGGCATATTGGCTGTAGAATTTGCAAAAGAAAATTTTCCCACTATTTTGCAAAATGCAAGCTGGAGATTGGTGGCCAATGCACAGTATCAGTGCATGCAATGGGTGCAATGGGAGCACCGATGTCAGGGCGGCTCAGAGAAGGAGAAATTGCACTGGTGCTTGAGAGCTTTGGAGTACTGAGAAAAGTGAAAAATGCGGTTTTTGGCTGTAATTATTTTTTATTTAACCCTGTTCCAGTGCGCAGGGTTTTATAGGCACACCGGTGTGGTTTCTTAAGACCGCACCAGGTGTTTTCAGATTTGGCGCATTGTTTTATGATGCACCGGGGAGGTACTTAACACCGCACCGAGATATTTCAGTTTTAGCGTGGAGTTTTATGATGCACGGAGGCAGAATAGTCATGAAGCACCAATGCTTTACAGTAATAGGATGCACTGGGCATATGTGTACGGAGCGCATGGTGTCTGGTGTGCCAATGTTTTGTGCGACTGGTGATTTCTCTTGTAGAGCGCACCGGCGATTGAGAGCAAAAAAGTGAAAGATGTGGTTTTTTGGCTGTAAATTTTTTATTTATTTAACCTTGTTCTGGTGTGTGTGTTTTACAGGTGCACCGGTGTTGTTTCATACAAATTCACCGATCCGTTTATGTTTTGGCGTGGTGCTTTATGATGCACCAGTGCGGTTTCGTAACACCGCACCGGGCGCTTTCTGTTTTGGCGCGGTGTTTTATGATGCATCGACACAGAAGAGTTGTGAAGCACTGGTGCGTTGTAGTAATAAGACGCACCGAGCGGGTGTGTATGGAGCACACTGTGTCCGGTGTGCCAATGTTTTGTGCGCACCGGTGCTTTCTCTTGTAGAGCACACCGGTAACTGAAAGCTCTATAGCACTGGAAAAAGTGAAAAAGCCAGTTTTTTTGCTATAATTTTTTTTTTTATTTAACCCTTTTCTGGTGTGCATGGTTTATAGGTGCACCGATGTTGTTTCTTATAAACGTATCGATCGGTTTCTGTTTTGGTGCGTTGTTTTATGATGCACCGGTGCGGTTTCTTAATACCGCACCGGGTGGTTTCGGTTTTGGCACGGTGTTTTAAGATGCACCGACGCAGAAGGGTTGTGAAGCACCGGTGCTCTACAGTAATATGACGCACCGGGCGGGTGTGTACGGAGTGCACGGTGTCGGGTGTGTCAAATTTTTGTGCGCACCGGTGCTTTCTCTTGTAAGGAGCACCGGTGCGATGTTCAATGATAAGTGCACCGAGCAGAAAACATCCGCAAAACCCTCCGCCCGATAACCTCCTCTAGTAACCTCTACTAGAAACGGATGTATGGAGTATTTTTATAAGGGGTTCCTCAAAAACATCTGCTAGAGGGTCTTTTCCTTATAGTGATAACATTCAACTCAATTTCTTAAGTTGAAAATATGACATAATTTTGGACATAACTTCTTTCTTACTCTTGAGATATCATCAAGTCAAATATTATTGCTAAACACTAATAATATACTATTAGGTCCCTATAATAATAGTATAGCCCCCATATTTTTATTATTTTCCACCATAAAATCCCTATAACATATTTAATTGCAATTAAAACCAACTATAATCAACTATAATCAAATTTAATCAAACAACCAAATTATCATCAATAAAAACTCATCGAAATCAATAATAAATAATATAATATAAATATATTATTATTATAATATTTAAAACCACTCACCATAATGAAATAAAATTTTTCATCATCATTATAGTGAAAAGTAAGTGAATATTAAAAGCACTCAAAGATAAAGAAATAATGTTAATCAAGGTTGTCATTGATGGAAACATGGCTTTGACTGAGATGTCAATATTCTTGAGATGCCTGGTTCTAGATGATGATGTCTTTCCCTAAGTTGCCAAATGTCTAATTAGTGATATAGTTCCTAAGTACAAGTCCATGATGTGAAGAACTATACTTAATGAAGCCATACTTGTGATGATGCTATACTCTTAGATGACCACACTTAATGATGGTTTTTGATGAAGATTGGAAAACTAAGAAATTACGTGACTGATGATTGAAAGAGACCTTCCTAATGATACTGCCTATAACATATCACTACGCCACTATATAATACACTCGTTGCTGATGTCCTACCATGATCCTATGCTGAAGGTGTTAAAAAATGAAGAAGCCAAAACCATGAAGAAGCATAACAAGAGAAGCCTATCTGCCCTACCTCAAATTCTACACTAACTAATGAACAGTCTCATTAAATTTTTTTTTTTACTATCTTAGAGACAACCTCTCAATTTTATACCAATTCCATCTTTTAGAGCATAATTTTGTCTTTCCAATGGCTATTACTTGGCCCGAAACTCCAAGCAGTTTGGGAGATATGAATTTTTAAAGTTAAGGAAATAAATTTGTCCTTCAGCAGACCTGTGCTAGCCTACTCATGTCGGCCTCCCACCAAGAGACGTGTCTCTTTATTAATGGTCGAAATTTTATATAAATACAAGTTGAAAGACTTCATTTCAAGCATCATTTTCGGTGATCATTTCAGAGAGAAGTTATAGAACAACAAGGAGGCCAAGGAGATAAATGAAGAAGTCTATTTGGGAAATTTTGTTGTTAGGATTATCTTTCAAGATTAGATAATCAAGGCATCGGATCTGTATACTTAACCTGAAGAAAATCATTTGAAGGAGGACGGCAGCCACCTGTGGGAGCTCATTACAAGATCGGATCTGTGGTAAATTTACAATGAAAGAAGAGGGCTCGGTCATGAGTTTTAGGGTGTTGTAATATCCTTAAAGGATGTGATGTAAGAAAACTTCAGACATGTAATACCTTGGACAAAAGACAGTATTATGAGTCTCGGAATTGTTTACATCTAGGACGTGTATCTTTACAACTCTCTTGTGGAAGGTTTGAACCTTGAGAAAGGTTTGTAACAACCTACAATTTGGCTCTTTGGACAACACTTCAGGGCTGCAAATTTCACCCAATGGTGTAGTATTTTGAACCTGTGACAACAAGCACACTTTGGGACAACATTTTTATTTAGGACTGTATCATTGAACCTTTATCTTGATTGCAGTACAGTGACTTCCTTTGAGATCAGATAGGACAATTTTGTGGTTTGATACATCAAAATTTGTATTGGCTCAGATCTCTCATAACTGATCAATGATAAAAGGTGTGGAGGACTGATATATATATATTTTTGCATATCTATGGAAGCTTGAAAGCCTTCAACAGTATGGATCCTCATTAAAAGCAGTGGGTTTGTGACCACATGCTTGGATTGCAGTCCTATGAAGAATAATGAATGAGCACTAATGGACAGTGAACTTGGAGGTATGTAGAAGTGAAGAAGATCTTGATGGTGGGCATGTTGGAGTACATCATTGACCAAATCTTGAAGCATTTGGAGGAACTATTTTGAAGACACCTCGAGGAATCGTGGTTGAAATTTCTTGGAAGCCATTATTGGGAAAACCCTTGAAAGATATTTTGTGCAGACTTAAACCTTGCTAGAGCAGACTTGTTGAGCAGATTTGAAGCCTTGAAGAAGAGTTTGTAGTGGTCCTTGTACTTGAAGTTGTTTGGAAGACCTTGTGTAGAACTTGTGAATTGATTGAAGACACCTTAAGACATCACCAAGCATTGATTGAAGTCTTGGAGACACCCTTGGAGATCATGATGCATTGAAAGTCATCATGAGGTGAACTTGGAGATCTAGTGTGGGTAATATGAAGAGCAGTTGTGACTCCTTCATGTGAAGAACAAGATTTTCATTGATGAAGTGACGTGGAGACTAGGTGAGGGGATAACTGAAGATTGTCAGGGCTTGTTGAATAGGACATTGGGAGCCTTGAATATCATGAAAATTATCTTGAAAAATTGAAGCAGTGGGTTGGAGCTTTAGAGGACAGGTGTCCTTAAGAAGACCAGGTTGGTGCTTATACTAGAGATAGGGTTGGAGCCCTAGAGGTTGGAGCCTCAAAGTGACAAGTTTGGAGCCTTGGAAGATAGGGTTGGTGCCCTAGAGGTTGGAGCCTCGTGAAGTCCAAGTAGGTGCTTGGAAAAGTACAGGTTGGCGCCTGGAAGGATTGAATATTGGTGTCTTCATCTAGGGTTGGAGCCCTACACATAATTGTATTTGATTTATTGTAAATAAGATATTAATAAAAGAATTTAATCTTATCGTTCATTTTTTGTTCTAATTATAAGTGATCTAACTGGTAAAACTAACAATTGAAAAGAAATACTGATTCACCCCCCTCTCAGTATTTCCAATAATTGGTATCAGAGCCAGTACCTTCACTCAAAGCCCAATAGCTTGAAGGTTGATCATTAGAACACAAATGTAAAATTCAAGGAAGAAAGTCTCCAATCCTCCTAAAGATGTGTCTTCCTCGACCATTGAAATTTATGTCAATCAATTTGCGAAGGCTCCACTGTTCAATGGAAATTTTGATATATAGGAGGCAAGAATGAGGAATTTCTTGAAGACTCAAGGAATTGAATTTTGGAAATCAGTGATTACTGATGAAATGATGGACGAAGAATCCAAGGAGTACAATACAAGAGCAATGAAGGCAATTTTGAATGGGTTACCAAATTCTATGAAGGCCAATTTTGAAAAATGTTCGTCAGAAAATGTCATATGGGAAAAAATTCATGATCTTCACTCGAAAGGAGCGCTGACAATGGTCTCTAGTCAAGAAGATGATGGAAAATAATAAAGAAGTGAAAAATCCATCAATTAAGGTGAAGATAAGAGAGATGACAACAAGGCTAAAGAAGACCTAAAAGATGAAGAGAACAAAGAAGACTTTGAAGAAGATCTCCTAAATAAACTTATGGCTTCCATGAAAGAGATTAACAGTTTGAAAAAGGAAAATAAGGAACTTAAGAAAAAATCACAAGATGGTAACCAAGACAAGACAAGGAAGGAAGTTGACTTTGTCAAGCTTCAAGTACAAGAAAGAGATGAGGAGCACGCCAAACTTAAAGAGGAATTTCATCAAAACAAAAGAAATATCCATGAAGAAGTCATATCTATGACAAATTAATTGGATAAGACAAAGAAAAGGGAATAAAATTTGTCAAGCCACCTTGAACAAAGACTTAATAGCTTGAGAAATCTTGAAGTAGAGATTGGTCAATACAAGGAAGAGGTCTCCTCTATTAAATCTCAACTAGAAGAAAAGGATGAAGAAATATTCAAACTAAAATCAGACATTAATCTTCTGAAGGCTGAAACATGTGAAGCTACAAGAATAAAAGAAGAAATGGAGAGCAGTATAGCAAAGGATAATGAAGAAATCTTTATAATGAAATCAAATATCATCTCCCTTAAAATCGAAGCACACGAAGCAACAAGGATGATGGAAGATATGAAAAAGCAGCTAGTCATGAAAGATGAAGATTATGAAAAATTGAAAGGAGAAATTGTCTCTCTTAAAAAGGAAGTTGACTTGCTGATTAAGAACTTGAAGAGTTCTCAAACCCTAGATGACATCCTAAGTCATCAAAGATCCCCCCTTAATAAGTTAGGTCTTGGCTATGCAGGTGAACCCTCAACCAAGAATGATAATGCTTCAAACAACAAAGATGTGAGGAAGCCGGGAAGAAATGATATTCCTAGTTCCAACAAAGGAAAGAGTCAAGATGACTTTACAAGATATCCTACTCCAAGGATAATTACAGATGGCATTAAGAATACAAAGGCAATTAATATCATCAAAGAATCCCAAGGCAAAAAGACTTTAGAAGTACTTCAAAGAACTCTTCATCTCCCAGGTACCAAAGTATATTTCTTGGATATTGCTATTCCTGTACAAACTTTGGGCACATGGCAACATATTGTAGGGCATATCACAAAGACCAATATAATGGTCCCTGTCAATCTCCCAAAAGCAATTTTGCAAGAATAAGTCATGATTTCTTATTCATCAACAAGATATAGTGCTTCAATTTCCATAACATTGGACATATGACACGTGATTGTAACCTGACTTGGGCCCCTACACAAGCTAGAACCATACCAGAGAAGAAAGTTACACAAGTATGGAGAAGGAAGCAAATTGGCTCCGAAAATATTTTGAACACTCCAACCAACAACACATGTTGTTGACTTGATGAAGTCATTCTTGATATTCAAAGTGATTTATAATGAAACTCTGCGAAAATGAGACCATGCATACAGTTAGGGGGAGTTTGTGATTATTGAGCTTTCTTGCAGAAGTTATCTGTGAATGGGACCTATGAAATCTTTGATGAGTCACCCATGGACATTCATCTTTTGATATATCATCTCTTAGGAGTAGCTCCATTAAAGAACATGATTCCAATATTGACGTCTTCCACCTGATCATAAGGCAGCAATCCTTCTTGAAGCTAGAGGATTTTATGAAGGCACGAGGAGTTGGTTCATCACATGAAAAGATACAAACACATCTATCATGGACCATATTGCTAAAAGAAAGAGCACCATGATAGTGGGAGTAACATACCTATGAAGGATTACTATTCATAAAGAAAAGAAGAATCTTGACAAGGGGAGTACTTGGGCACCCCATTTTCCATTGATGTCAAAGGGGGAGAGAATGTTGGAAGGGCAAGAATATTGCCATCAATGACAAAGGGGGAGATTGTTAATCAAGGTTGTCATTGATGGAAACATGGCCTTGATTGAGATGCCTGGTTCTAGATGATGATGTCTTGCCTTAAGAAGTTGCTAAATGTCTGAATAGTGATCTAGGCCCTAAGTACAGGTCCATGATGTGAAGAAATATACTTAATGAAGCCATACTTGTGATGATGCCATACTCTTATATGACGACACTTAATGATGGTTTTTTATGAAGATTGGAAGACTGAGAAATGATGTGATTGATGATTGAAAGATACCTTCCTAATGATATTGCCTATAACATATCACTGCAGCACTATATAATACACCCATTGTTGATTTCCTACCATGATCCTATGAGAAGGTGTTAAACAATGAAGAAGGAAAAACAATGAAGAATCCTAACAAGAGAAGCCTATCTTCCCTACCTCAAATTCTACACTAACTAATGACAAGTCACATTAAAAAATGTTTTTTACTATCTTAGAGGTAGCCTCTCAATTTGATACCAATGCCATCTTTTAGAGCATAATTTTGTCTTTCCAATGAGATATTACTTGGCCCGAAACTCCAAGAGGTTTGGGAGATATGAATTTTTAAAGTTAAGGAGATAATTCTATCCTTTAGCCGACCTGTGTTAGCCTACTCATGTCAGCCTACCACCAAGAGACGTGTCTCTTTATTAATGGTCGAAATTTTATATAAATACAAGTTGAAATACTTCATTTCAAGCATCATTTTCGGTGATCATTTCAGAGAGAAGTTATAGAACAACAAGGAGGTCGAGGAGATAAATGAAGAAGTCTGTTTGGGAAATTTTGTTGTTAGGATTATCTTTCAAGATCATATAATCAAGGCATCGGATCTGTATACTAGACCTGAAGGAGGACGACAACCACCTATGGGAGCTCATTACAAGATCATATATGTGGTAAATTTTACCGTGAAAGAAGAGGGCTTGGTCATGAGTTTTAAGGTGTTGTAATATCCTTAAAGGATGTGATTTGAGAAAACTTCAGACCTGTAATACCTTGGACAGAAGATAGTATTCCGAGGCTCGGAATTGTTTACATCTAGGGAATGTATCTCTACAACTCTCTTGTGGAAGGTTTGAACGTTGAGAAAGGTTTGTAATAGCCTACAATTTGGCTCTTTGTACAACACTTCAGGCCTGCAAATTTCACCCTGTGGTGTAGTATTTTGAACCTGTGACAACAAGCACACTTTGGGACAACATTGTTATTTAGGACTACATCATTGAACCTTTATCTTGATTACAGTATAGTGACTTCCTTTGAGCTCAGATAGGACAGTTTTGTGGTTTGATACATCAAAATATGTATTGGCCCGGATATCTCATAACTCATCAATGATAAAAGGTGTGGAGGACTGATATATATATTTCTGCATATCTGTGGAAACTTGAAAGCCTTCAACAGTATGGATCCTCATTAAAAACAGTGGTTTTGTGACCACATGCTTGGATTGTAGTCCTATGAATAATAATGAATGAGCACTAATGGATAGTGAACTTAGAGGTATGTAGAAGTGAAGAAGATCTTTATGGTGGGCATGTTGGAGTAGATCATTGACCAGATCTTGAAGCATTTGGAGGAACCATTTTGAAGACACCTTGAGGAATATTTGTTGAAGTGTCTTGGAAGCCATTATTGGGACAACCCTTGAAAGATATTTTGTGCAGACTTAAACCTTTCTAGAGCAGACTTGTTGAGAAGATTTGAAGCCTTGAAGAAGAGTTTGCAGTGGTTCTTGTAGTTGAAGTTATTTGGAAGACCTTGTGCAGAACTTGTGCAATTGATTGAAGACACCTTAAGACATCACCAAGCATTGATTGAAATCTTGGAGACACCCTTGGAGATCATGATGCATTGAAAGTCATCATGAGGTGAACTTGGAGATCTAGTTTGGGTAATATGAAGAGAAATTGTGACTCCTTCATGTGAATAACAAGGTTGTCATTGATGAAGTGACGTGGAGACTAGGTGAGGGGATAGATGAAGATTGTTAGGTTTCTTTGAAGAGGACATTGCGAGCCTTGAAGATCATCAAAATTATCTTGACAAGTTGAAGCAATGGGTTGGAGCTCTAGAGGACAAGTGTCCTTAAGAAGACCAGGTTGGTGCCTATACTAGAGATAGGGTTGGAGCCCTAGAGGTTGAAGCCTCAAAGTGACAAGGTTGGAGCCTTGGAAGATAGGGTTGGTGCCCTAGAGGTTGGAGCCTCGTGAAGTCCAAGTAGGTGCTTAACAAAGTACAGGTTGGTGCCTGAAAGGATTGAAGATTGGTGTCTTCATCTAGGGTTGGAACCCTACACATAATTGTACTTGATTTATTGTAAAGAAGATATTAATAAAAACATTTACTCTTATTGTTCATTTTGTGTTCTAATTATAAGTGATCTAACTGGTAAAACTAACAATTGAAAATAAATATTGATTCACCCCCCTCTCAGTATTTCCAATAGATAATACCTAAACAAATAGCACATGAACATTTTATGGTAATTCCTAAAAACAAACTTTGAAACATGAAAACTTGCAAGGTGGGGCTCAAACTAAATGATCGTGGCCCTTTACAATATTCTTCCTTGGAATGCATTGGGAAAGTAGTTAAAAGGGCCATGATGCAACCATTTTTGTTTACATATATCAACAACAACACGAAGACACTCTTGTTTTAAGGTTTTGCATCTCCGAAGCGACATCCAAGACAAGCATAAATTTTTTAATTTTTGGACTGCTTAATATTGTGTTTTTTAGAAATTTTGAATGTTGTGATGGTATTAGAGTGGAATACATCTCTTTATAATACAAAATATCTATCTGTTTCTTAAAAAAGGAATTGTACATTGAAATGAGAGAATTTTATTTTCTTCAAATAAACTTACTAGAGCACTCGTGAACTCTCACTCAAAGTTTATGGTTGAAAAGAGGTAATGGGATGTGCATAAAAATAAGAACAGATGCCATGCATTCCTATTTCTATAGCCTCTATTCTCCCTAAACAACCATGTTAGCTTAGATTTTCCAAGAATTCACTTGTGTTCTTAATAGTGTACAATTGTTTCTAAAAGCATGTGTTTGTTTATAAAAGTGCTATGTCTATTATTATGAGCACAAGTGTATTTCTAAAACTTGTACACATTTTTAAAAGTGTGTGAGTTATAAGATTTTATGACTAAAATATTTTCTTAAAGGAAACTCTTCATTATGGAGATATCAATGTCATTAGATGATTTTAGCATTAGTTCTTGGTACTATTGTCCTTAACATGGTAAGGAAATGATATTAGGCCTTAGATCATAGAGGTTGCTTCTAAGTGTTAAACTCCTGAGACTAAGGCTTGAAACACTATACTTGACATCTTGAGGTCATCTTACTTAGGATAATTTAATCACGAGTTATAGTCTCAATGTCCTTGACATGGTCATGGGAGGAAACTTAGTGATTAGAACTTATTCTTGAATACATGGCTATAAAAGACACCTCAAACCACATTGAAGAAATTAGGGATTAATATTTTTGTTTATAACACTAGGTTTAAGGTTATAATCATAAGGTTTATAATATTAATCCTCGAGTTCACATTATTAATCTTTTTTTTTTATAATATTAATAATCCCTCAAGTTTATTATTCCTTTGGGCTAATAATATTAATCCCAAGAGTATATAATATTAATCCATCATGTTTTCAGTATTTATCTCTTGGATTTATAATATTTATCCCTTGGGTTTATTATATTAATTCCTTTGGTTTATAATATTAATCTTTTGAGTTTATTAATCCCTTTTGTTTATAATATTAATAATCCCTTGGGGTTATTAATGCCTTAGGTTTATAAAAGCACTAATCCCTTGGGTTTATAATATTAGTCTTTTGGGTTTATAACCTTAAGGCTAATTATCGTATGGTTTATATATATTAATCCTTTGGGTTTATAATATTAATGTCTTAGGTTTATAATCTTAAAGTTTATAATTATAGGGTTTATAATATTAATCCTAGGTTTCTAATTCCTTAGGTTTATGATATCAATGTAAAGTTTATAATATTATTAGACCTTTTTAACCTCTATTAATATAGTTAATAATATTAATATACTATATTATTTATATATAGGGTCAATATAATTAATATTGTGATTATAAACTAAGTATATGCAAAATATATTGATATTTATGCCAATCTAGATCCATCTTAACTTCAGATCTATCAAGTGTCTAGAGGGATCAAATATCTCAAGGTGCAAACATTTTTTTTGAGTGCAAAACTTAAAGAAAGATTTGCACTTAGAGATTTTTGATCCATTTTAGAGCTTGATAAGTCCATAGTTAAGAAGGATGTAGGTTGGTTTAATTATTAATTTTTATTTTTATTTAATTTCACTAAGTCAAAATGTTTTAATTAATAAATTTATTTTTTATTTTCATTTTTGGTTTTATTTAATTTTTTCAGGTAAAAATGTTTATATAACATAATATGACAAGATATTACAAAAATCTTCCATATTTGGATAGAAAGTGTCCGTGGGCCCAAAAATCTAGTAAAATCAAATTAAAAAAAAATATATTCATAAAATATTTTCATTGTGAAATGAAAAATTATTTTTCTACATATGATTTTGATTTTGATGAACCATAATTATAATACACTAATAATATCCATAATAAATTGAAATAAATATCCAAAAAAAATTTAGTCATAACTTGGACACTTTTAAAAGTGTAGCATGGTTGCTCTAATAATTCAAAGAGGAAAGCAATATATCCAAATATTCATGACTCGAATAATCGCAAGTGATATAGTTGCTTCTTGACATTCAGACATGAGTAGATATATACAATCAAATCTTATAAGCAGCGGCAAGCGGATATATATTCATGGCATGAGTAGATATATTTTCATTTTTGTTTTTATCTAATTTGTCTAGATAAAAATGTTTATATAACATAATATAACATGAAATTACAAAAAATCTTCCATATTTGGATAGAGAGTATTTCTAGGTTCAAAAATATAATAAAATTAAATTAAAAAAAAATATTTATAAAATATTTTGATTGTGAAATGAGAAATTGTTTTTCTACATGTGATATTAATAAGCCATTATTATGATCCATAATATGATATAATTAATAATATCCATAATAAAATAATATAAATATCCATAAAAAAAATAAATTATGAACACTTCTAAAAGTAAAGCATGGTTGCTCTAGTAATTCAAAACACGAAAGCAATATATCCAAATATTTATGGCTCGAATAATCGCAAGTGACATAGTTGCTTCTCGACATTCGGACATGAGTAGATATACACAATCAAATCTTATAAGCAGCGGCAAGCGGCATGCTTCTTCATATAATACGTAGCAACAAAATCATAATTAATGCAAGCACCATGCACACCACACATGGCAATTTTCTTGTGTTTTCTATATTGGTAGATGTTTGTCATCGTTTTTTCTTGCTTTTTAATATAATTTTATTACGGAGAATAAAACATTGCACATATTAATATTTAGTTTTAAAAGCTTTTGGCCAATAACAACATTCACAACCACAAAATTGTGTGGCAATATAAATTAAAATTTTGGTAAACATAAAAAGGATACAGGTTATATATACATTTTATATTATTAAGTTTAAAAATTTATAAAAATAAAATTAATTATCATTTTATTTTAAATTATTTTAAAATTTTAGTAAACATAAAAGGATACCGGTTATATATACGTTTTATATTATTAAGTTTAAAAATTTATAAAAATAAAATTAATTATAATTTTATTTTAAATTATTATGTATAAAAATATTTCAATATATATTTATTTAAAAAAATTATGTAGTTATAGAAAATTTTAATATTCAAATAGTTATTGTAATTTATAACATATAATAATATTTTAATTAAGGAGATTTTAAGTATAATATCATGTGTTTAGACCATAGTTTATTAATATCACATGCTAAGAAAATCATAAATTATATTTATATGACACATGATAATTTTTTAATTAATCAATTTAATTAAAGTGCATAAAAGATATAATTACTTTGGTCATAAAAATCAACTTTTGATTTGTTACTATTACTAATAATATTCTATGGAGGTTAAATCTCTACCATTAAAGTAATGATTATTGATAATTAAACTAAAATTCTAGAAGCCATATACCAAAACATTTATACCCAATAAATATAATTATCAAATTTTAAAATCTCATTTAAACATTAAAAAAAAACTCAAAAACATCTTACATAATTTATATAGATTACATTACAAAAATAAATAAACAAACTTTATAAAGTAACAACTTCTTAGTTATAAAAATATTCATCCAATCAAAGTTGAAAACAAATTTTGATTAGAAAATATTTTGAACTTAAAAATAATAGTAATTTGAATCCATGCCCTCTTTTTCTTCTTGTCATGAACCAATGCCATAAATTAGATGTATGTCACTCTTAAACAATTCATCTACAAACCTTTTTCTTTTATAAAAATAGTGAAAAATAATCACCTTCATCATGAAATTCTTTTTATGAAGGATGTAGCTAGATATTTAAGTATTTTTCTCTTTTTGCATCAACAAACTTTTTATTTCAGCATACATGTGATTGAGATAAAAATAATGCTCATACTCACGATCTCAAGAATAGAATAGCCAAATATTTGCAAAAAAGGAATTCATTTTTGTCTACAAAAAAGGCAAAGATTATGTGCCATTAATTATTGGTTCCATTTCTTAGGCTAGTCCTAAAATTTAGAATGTGGGAATTATTAAGAAAACCAACTCTTTTTTTAGAGAAAACATTCAAGGGACAAGATTATGATATTTTTCTTTTCATTGAAAACATGTGAACTAAGAAGATTAACTCCTCTCATGACCTTGAGAATCATTCAAAGACTTATTAATGAATTTAGACAACGTGGTTTGATGGTGGAGAGTTATGGTCATAATGGCAACAACATATGGAGAACCCATGTGGTTCGAGGACTCTACAAGTGTAGACATGATCTAATATAACCAAATGAATTATGGTGAGCATAGGTGGATAAGAGGTCATGTCAAATTTGAGTGGTCTTAATTCACCTTTGGTCTCATATTTTTCCTCTTCTACATTCAATCTTAGATCTTTGTTGTGAAGATTACATGGATATCGAAAATACGCATTCAATGGCATCCTGAAGGCGATTGAGGGTCGTAAGTAGCCTTATAATCGTTGCAGATTCGGATTTATGCAGGAACGAAATAAAATACAGAAATAGACATAAACGAAGAGATGCAGTGGAAACAATACTTCATTTTATTAAAAACAAATGACTAAAATATGCTTACAGACATAATGGAAATAATAATAGCTAGGGTGCTGGTAGCATATCTCTGAGAAGATATGTGGCAGCTATAGACCTCTGAACTATGTTACAATGAGGCTCGAGGGCCTATTTATTATTGAGAAACAATGGAAAACTCCAAACGTCCAAAAACCTAACCCTAGGAGATGAAGCGCCAAAACTATGGGCCTCGTTTGGGTAAATTGGTGTTTCAACTTCCTGGGGACGTAACTTTGGCATACGATCTCCGTTTGAAACGCTAGTAACTAATTAGAAAGATCTATCCAAAGAGTATAACTTTTGATGCAAGAAAGATAGCTCGGTTGCTCTCGGTTTTCCCAAAAAAAGTCGTTTAGGGCCTCAAAATGGCTCCGGAAGTTCAGGACTCGCAAAACTGTCAAAAATAGTAAGTTGTGCCCGAGCGCTTAAAACGTCATTAGAATTTAGTGGAATAATTAGGTGGCTTATAGAAAAAATGAATAACTAATATATTATTCACCGAGATTCTCCTGATCACACACTATTTTAACTTCATGCACAATACAAAATCTCTTCTACCATTGATCATTAATTGCGGAAATAAAAACAATCGCATGCGCACATTAAAACCATAAACAATCACACATATGAACACAGTATTTCATGGGAAAGCTTAAAGTTGAAAACCCCAAACTATCTGTATATTATATTTCATAGAGATCATGTAACAATCATTGTACAAAGCTCCTCACAAGCTCTCAACACAACCTCCAATTGCTACACACTAATCAAGCTAGATCTAGCAAAACACATGCTCCAATCTCTGCCACCTGATAGCCAGCCTCTATTGCGTAATCAATGCTGTAGGATGGCTCATTAAATAACTTGAACCACCTGGATTGTACTACGCAATCCTCATGGGCTCCTCCAATCACTAGTTGTTGCAAATATGCAACAGTATAGTCACAACTGATAGTTAACCTGCTCTTTCACCTATCTCTGCACTGGTCTCCACTGAAACTGTCCATGCACTGAAGTTAACTGATGTATTCTTTAGTTGATTAATGAGTTTATAATTAGTGAATTAATTAATAATTAATTCACACCACTCTTCACTAGTGTGTTAATCATTTATACTAAATACAACTAGTTCAACTATGTTTAGATTAGTTAAACTGAACACAACTCCATTAACTCCTCAATCAACTCCACCAAACTCTGTCACATGAGTTCTAACTGAAGTATCCATGCAATAGCTCCAATTAACCCTTAGGAATAGCGTAATTCCTTCTGTCAGCTCCTGTGCCACATCTGTGCACTTAACTGAAGTGCTCCAAGAGAATAAGATAATGTTTATAGTCCAAATATTATTGAGAGCTAATAATATTCGACATATCTATTTTTAGACTGGCAATCTAAAAATAGATTCCGCCCAATATGTCTAAAAATAGAAGTCCATATATTTTTTCCGACTTGACCAACCATCCACAAATAGCATCCTGCAACTCATAAAACATGATCCATATGTCTAAAAATAGACTTTGCGCCAAAAATAGCCTGCGGGCCCACTTAGTGAAGGCGACTCCTTTCCACTAAGCTCATCATCTTGTTGCAATCTCAACACTCCCTCTCAACAAGATAAGGATTATCTGCCACCCCTATCCTGCCTTTGTGGTATTCGAATTTGTTCCTGGTGAGCGCCTTCGTCAAGATATCAGCATCCTGATCCTCCGTGGGAATGTATGAAAGTAACATGATCTTCCGCTACACACAATCTTCGATATGATGATACCGGATGTCAATGTGTTTAGATCTATCATGAAATACTGGATTAACTGAGAGTTTAATGCAACTTTGATTATCACAATAAATCACAGTAGGATCTAATTGTGAACCGAACAACCCGACCAGGATCTTCCTCATCCATATAGCCTCGCATGCAGCCAAAATTGCTGCCTGTCTCCTCGACCTCTGCCGGGCCCGGGTGCCATGGATCTGCAGCTTCTGTTGTACCAAGCTCGCGTCAACCCGACACTGAAAATCCCTCCAGATGTGCTCTTTCTGTCCGTTGGGCTCCCTGCCCAATCTGCATCCGTGAAGCCACATAGCCTCACCTCATCCGAATTTTTGTACCATAATCCATATCCCGATTTGCCTCTGAGATATCTAAATACATGCTTGCCTGCCTTCCAGAAGAGCTTGGTAGGCTTAACCATAGCTTGTGAAAGCTGGTTCACAGCATAGCATATGTCGGGTCGTGTATTGACCAGATACATAAGCGACCCCACCAACTGTTGATAAATAGTGGCATCCACTACCTCCGTCGAAGTAGCATCCTCCTTCCTCCATCCACCGGGAAGAGGAGTATCAATAGGCTTGCAGCCATGCATGTTGAACTTCTCCAGTATCTCCCGGGCATACATGCCTTGAGAAACAAACACTCCATCATTGCGCTGCCAAATTTCCAATCCAAGGAAATAATGAAGGAGGCCCTAGTCCTTCATCTTTCAGACTCCTTTGCAAGATCAGCCTTGCATGAGTGTATCAACGAGTTCATCACCGTCAAAATCCAAATCATCTACATAAAGTACAATGATCGGCAACTTACCCTCCACCACAATCTGGTATAGGTTCAGAATCGCCACTCACTCTAGGAGGAGAATCAAATTAGATGAAATAAGCATCTATCCGTGTGTACCAAGCACGAGGTGCTTGTTTCAACCCATACAACGCTCTCTTGAGCCTGCACACATGCGACTCGCTGCTGAAGATCTCGAAACCTTCGGGCTGCTCTATGTACACCTCATCCTCAATGACTCTGTTGAGGAACGCAGTCTTCACATCCATCTGATGAATGTGCCACCCCATCTGCACTGAGAGAGCAAGAATCGTCCGTATGGAAGAATACCTTGCGACAGGTGCAAAGGTCTCCTCATAATCGATCCCCTCAATCTCTGAAAAGCCTCGGGCAACAAATCTTGCCTTGTACTTCTCCACACTCCCGTCAGCTGCCTGCTTCACTTTGTAGATCCATCTCGAACCCACCACTGATTTCCCTTCCGGCCTTGGGACAATCTCCCATGCATTGTTTCTAACAATCGAATCATACTCTTCCACCATGGCATCTACCCATGTGGGATCCTCCACAGCTTCCTCGAAAGAGGATGGCTCCATCACGATACACTTGCTCACAAGAGCCATGTGTCCAGTATACCGGTCAGGTGACTGTCTCTGTTTGCGCTGTGATGTAGGTGCTCCTACAACCTTCTCTGCATCTTGAGCCAGTCATTCAGCTTCTGTAGTGCACTTCCTCTCTCTGATGGTTGGCGTTGCATGAGTGGTCTCTTCCACTCCATGAACCTCCTCTTGTGGTTGATCCACATCCTGAGGCTCATCCTTAGGAAGTAATAGCTCCTCGCTCATGCAAGTGTGGCTCCCTCTCAGCGGGCAACGCGGCTTTTATACGATGAAATTTGATATCCGATCACACAACAGTCTTGCGGTATGCAGAAAATACACGATAGTTGTGGGGTGTGATGTACCCCAAAAATATCCCAACCTATGCGATCACTCTGGTTTCTTCCTGGCATCCTTCGTCACATGAATGTAAACAGGTGAACCAAAAATCCTCAAATGGGAAATATCAGGCCTCTTACCAGAAAATGCCTCCTCGGGTGTACTCGTGCCAAGTATCCTGTGAGGACAACGGTTCTACACATATATTGCAGTATTGCATGCCTCAGCCCACAAGTGTATGGGAAGGCCCTGATCATGCAACATCGCCCGTGCAACACCCATGATCATTCTGTTCTTCCACTCAGCAACCCCATTCTGTTGTGGGTTATGAGGTGCTATGAGCTCTCTTCAAATTCCTTCTGCGCTGCAAAAGTCCTTGAACTTGCTAGAGATGAATTCACCACCATTGTCACTCCTAAGAGCCTTCACCTGCTTCCCCGATTCTTTCTCAATCAATGCCTTGAACTCACAGAACTTTGAGTATGCCTCACTCTTCTTCTGCATGAAGAAGTTCCAGTACTTATGAGAAAAATCATCAACAAATATCACATAGTACTTGTGCTTTGCTGTCGAAGCTACTGAGAAAGGTCCATACACGTCTGTGTGAATTCTCTCAAGGATCGTCGTGGCACGACTATCCTTCTCGTGAAAGGTGGCTTTCACAAATTTTCCTAAGGTACATCCCTTGCACTGATTTGACTGCGCAAGAGTACCCTTAGGAAGCCCAGTAGAAATCTGCTGCAGTATCTTCAAAGCTCCATGGTGAAGGTGGCCCAATCTCCGGTGCCACAGCTCGCCATCATCCCGGCTCACCACTCCTTCTACCTTGCATGCCATTGCTGCGCAGCCATCTACTTGCAATTGATAAAGGTTCTTGACTCGAACCCCTATCTTCCGGGTTTCTCCAGTTGTCTTACTGCACAGGAAAGCCTTTCCCTCGCTGAAGACAACATCATATCCCTTGTCTTCTAACATCGCCACAAAGATAAGATTCTTCTTCAATCCTGGAACATGCATCACTTCCTTCAATACGAAGGGTTTACCAGACTCCCTCTCAAAGGAAATGGTACCGATACCGATCGCACTATATCTACCATCATCGCCCATCTCGATGTGCACTCCAAGATCTTTCTCATCCAGATCAATAAACAAATCTCGATCTCCTGTCATGTGAAAAGACGCACCACTGTCCAGAAACCACACTGAACCCATCACACTTGAAACCAATCATGCGATTAGCGAAAAATCCAACTCAAACTACGAGGCTAAGGCCTCTCCAGCTGTAGTTCCAGCAGCCTGCTTATTTTTCTTCTTCTGTGGACAATTAGTGGCGTAATGTCCATGTTGGTGACAGTGAAAGCACTTCACCTTGGACATGTCCTGCTTCTTGCCTTTCGCACCGGAATGAGAAGCTTTCTTGCTCTTCCCCTTCTTTTCTTTGGCAGCCAAAGCGAAATTCTCTTCATCAGAGTTCTTTGATGAAGATCCGTCCCTGGTACTCTGCCTTATCTCCTCTTGCACAAGATCCGACCAAAGTCGCTCCCATCCTGGCAATTTCTCCCGACCATTGACAGAGTCCTGATAGGAGTGCCAACTCTTCGGAAGCCCAAGGAGAGCCAAGCTCACCAAGTCCTCATCATCAATAGTAACCCCCACACTTCCCAGCTCATCCCTGCATTGGATGAACTTCGTGAGGTACTTGGGCATACTGTCGCCTTTCTCCATTTTTATGTTTCTGAGTTTATCCTTGAGCGCCAACTTCCTCTGGTCGCTCTTGCTTTGGAATAAGTCTGTCAAATATTTCCACATCAAGAATGGAGAAGCCTTACCATGAAGGCTGGAAACTATGGGATCCTTCACACCTTCCAATAGAATTCTTCGACACTTTGCTGTCTTCTTTTTCCATGCGTCAAGTGCGGCAGCATCACTAGAAGCAGGTTTTGGAATTTCTGCATCTATGAAATCCTTCAACCCATTGTCATCCAACACCGCCTCCATCCTGTCCTTCCATGCAATATAATTTGAGCTACCCTCAAGGGCATACTCCAATCGCAATCCTTTGAAAGACATCTCAACTTCGACACCAAGAAAACACTACTGCAAATTCGAATTCCACCAGCACAAAACTCAACCGCTTCAATGTTTTGCAATTGCTCCAATGATCAATATCGCTCTGATACCATGTAGAAAATTTGAATAACTGATATATTATTCACCGATAGTATCCTGATCACACACTATTTTAACTTCATGCACAATACAGAATCTCTTCTACCATTGATCATTACATGCAGAAATAAAATCAATTGCATGCGCACATTAAAACCATAAACATTCACACATATGAACACAATATTTCATGGGAAAGCTTAAAGTTGAAAACCCCCAACTATATATATATTATATTTCATAGATATCATGTAACAATCATTGTACAAATCTCCTCACAAGCTCTCAGCACAACCTCCAATTTCTACACACTAATCAAGCTAGATCTAGAAACACACATGCTCCAATCTCTGCCACCTGACAGCCAGCCTCTATTGCGTAATCAATTTTGTAGGATGGCTCATTAAATAACTTGAACCACCTGGCTTGTACTGCGCAATCCTCATGGGCTCCTCCAATCACTGGTTGTTGCAAATATGTAGCAGTATAGTCACAACTGATAGTTAACCTGCTCTTTCACCTATCTCTGCACTGGTCTCCACTGAAACTGTCCATGCAATGATGTTAACTAATGTATTATTTAGTTGATTAATGAGTTTATAATTATTGAATTAATTAATAATTAATTCACACCACTCTTCACTAGTGTATTAATCAGTTAGACTAAATACAACTAGTTCAACTATGTTTAGATTAGTTAAACTGAACACAACTCCATTAACTCTTCAATCAACTCCACCAAACTCTGTCACATGAGTTCTAACTGAAGTATCCATGCAATAACTCCACTTAACCCTTAGGAATAGCGTAATTCCTTCTGTCAGCTCCTGTGCCACATCTGTGCACTTAACTGAAGTGCTCCAAGAGAATAAGATAATGTTTATAGTCCAAATATTATTAAGAGCTAATAATATTTGACATATCTATTTTTAGACTGGCAATCTAAAAATATATTCTGCCCAATATGTCTAAAAGTAGAAGTCCATCTATTTTTCCCGACTTGACCAACCATCCACAAATATCATCCTGCAACTCATAGAACATGATCCATATGTCTAAAAATAGACTTTGCGCCAAAAATAGCCTGCGGGCCCACTTAGTGAAGGCGACTTCTTTCCACTAAGCTCATCATCTTTTTGCAATCTCAACATGGCCACCAATATCCACCTGGATCAGTTGCAGTTTCTCTGCAAAAAACTCAAAAATAAATCTTTGAAGAGAGTTGTACAGGGGAACACATAGTTATATAATTGGCAAAGGAACTCCAAGAATTTTGCTTCGTTATGGAGTAGCAATAGAGGATGATGGATCAATGACCCTAAGCCCAATGTTTAAGAGGATAAATGCACTTTTGGGCCAATAGAATGTTGACTTGGAAGAAGCGAACACATTTGGAAATGTTAGAGATAAAATATGTTTTATTGAAATGGCTCTTTGAAAAATCAAACCTGGAGTGAAAATTTGAATTAGCTTCTATGGAAATTAGACTCACTCGGTTGGAGGAAAATATTGGCATTTGAGAATAAGACATCTTCACAAAGCTAGAATATAGCAAGGAACTAGAGTAAAAAAGGGTCAAATGTGTCAAGGGAAGTGATTAACAGAACAAAGATAATGATCCTGGACAACCAATGCAAGCTCCCATAGCAAAGCCATTTTGACCCAGTTAAATATATAGGTTATGAATTTTAGAATGCTCTACAAATATAAGTTAATACTATGTGCACATTCTAGAATCTTCAGTAAGCATATGTTATGAATAGTTGGAAAAAAAGTGTCATATGTATAAATTTTTTATTTTTTATACTACAAATACAATTTTTTTAGAACATTATGAATGTTGTGAGGGTAATAGCTTGGATTCCATCTCTTTATAATATAAAATATCTACATGTCTCTTTAAAAAAAAAAATTATAGTGAAAAAGGAGAATTTACTTTTCTTCAAATAAACTAAGGCACTCACTCAAAGTTGATGGTCAAAAACTGGCAATGGCATGTGCATAAAACATGCATTCCCATTTGTATAGCCTTGGTGATCCCCAAATCACCATGCTAGCTTAGATTTTTCAAGAATTCATATGTGTTCTAACAATGTAATTTTTTTTCTAAAAGCATGTGCATGTTCCTAAAAGTGTATGTGCATTATTACGAACAAAAGAATATTTCTAAAATGTGTACACACTTTTAAAAGTGCGTGAGTGCTAAGATTTTATGACTAAAATATTTTCCTAAAGTATACCCTTCATTATGGAGTTATCAATGTCATTAGATGATTTGAGCATTCAGTCTTGGTACTACTGTCCTTCAAATAGTAAGGGAAGGAAAATTGGCCTTATATAATAGAGGTTAATTCTAAGTATTAATGTCCTTAGACTAACACTTGAAACACCACACTTGACATCTAGAGGGCATCTGTGTCTTCCAAGTAGGGATAATTACGTTTTTAGGATAATTTAATCATGAGTTATGAGTCTTGAGGTCCTTGACATGGTTATGGGGAGGAAATTTAGTTATTAGACCCTAAAATAATATGTTATCGAATACATGGCTATAAAAGACACCTCAAACAACCATAAAATAGCTCTCAAGGCTATCCCTTTCTTTGTTTAGGGACATGAGTGCCATTAGGTGATCTTTGATATTAAGTACATGATTCTTTGGGCCCTAGACATCTTTGAATAATGAAGCTTAATAATTTTACCATAAAAGAAGCTCGTAAGAACTAAGGTTCAAGAATGACAACTTCACCCACTAAACATGAATTCTTAAGCATATCCTCACTATTAGAGGGGGCAGTACTGATGATATTATGGAGTTTTTTTAACTAGGTATGGGCATCATTTCCTTAGATATTTTTGGGGGGTGACCCAAGACGGCCATAACTTAATATTATAGGAATTGAGATGAAAGAAAGAAACATGACCTCCAAGAAGGATATTTGGACTCTAAGTGGAGTTATATGGACCGTTACAAATTTTGTGCAAAATTTATGGGTGAGGGATTCCTCAAAATTTTTTCTCCTTTCAAATAATTCCATAATGCTTTTTCTTGTTTTTATAAGAACAATACATCCAGATATTCCCATACTCATTTTACTTTAGTTGATTACAAAATTCAAATTATTTTATCTCTTCAACCCTTGGGAGAATTTCTAAGTTCCGTATACCATTGGCAAAGTCTGTCACAGTATTATAAAGCTATGCACTTTGAAGGATCACTTAACTTGATCTTCTCCAAACAACAGGCCTTCAGAGACAGGCCCTTAAGTCTGTATTCAACAACCTACAAGCACTATAATACTATACATATGCAAAACACATTAGTAACAATAAAAAAAACAACCTCCCCAAGAATCAATGACTAAGTTGACATCAATGAAATCATTATGCAATCTGTTCAACAATATCTAAGTCAACAATAACATCCCAATGTATCCTAATATAGAATTAACATCGCCATGTTGTGATGTAACAAAATGTTAAAGTCATCCACTTCATGTCTCAATATTATATAACATTCAACTGAATTTCTTATGTTGAAAATATGACATAATTTTGAAGATACCTTCTTTCTTACCCTTGAAATATCATCAAGTCAAATATTTTTTTTCTAAGTTAGACCATTGCTATTATATCATACACGGAAAAATATTACATATCTCTTCCTTCGGGCTTGGCAAGCCAATTCCGGAGGGAAGTATCAAGAGTTTGAAACTAGAGAATGGACTGCCCTAGCTGGGGAAACCAGTCCACCAGTAGCACAAAAATAATTTTGTCCTGAATGGGAAACCAGCATACATAGTATTGAAATTTAAAATGAAGCCCGAAAGAAAAGTATTCCAAAACATGTATAAACTAGAGAGCGCTTCAAAAAAACTGGTAAAAAGGAATATCCCCCTACAAATGAGGCTAGTGAAGACCCTCATTCTTCTTGCTGGAGATGGGTTCTTCCTCCTCAATCCTGCAAACATAGAAGGATTCATCATCCTCCTTGTGCAATGCGTGGCTGGTAGCCTGAATCCGTGGCGACCCTGGAGCATATAGCTAATTGGAGGTGGCCGCAAGCTGACTGGTATCTGTTATCACTCAGTAATTTCTCCAGGTTCAAAATAAATAGTCTGAGGTAACCACAAACCAACTTTTAGGTATAGAATCTAGCCAATCTGTACCCAAAGAGGGCTCTCTTTGTAAAATTTAGCTTTTCTTTGAAAGATATTAGGCTAGTTATAAAGTCCAAGGGTTTTGATTGAGTTTGGGTGATGAAATTCAATAGCTAAGGGTAAGATTGAGTAATTTAGGCCATTGGGCTAATGGAGTCAAAGAGGATAACTTAACTGGATTAAGTCTCTTAACAAAAGATGGTTTCACAGGGCAAGATAATCAAACAGAGAACAATTATAGATCTCAAGTGAATGGGATGAACTCAAATGGATGAAGGGAAATAAATAATTCTTCAACACATTCAAAAGAGGGAAATTGAGTGATTATTAATAAAGAGCAATTAAGTATTATTTACTAAATAATCAAAATGCTTAAACTAGAAAAACAGGAGCAATTAAGAATTCACTGTTTAAACTAGTTTAGAAGAAAACATTTAGAATAACAATGATTAAAATCAGATTACACTTAAGCACTTTCTGATTTATTCCTTTTCATTAATTATTCAGAAATGAAACACAGATGATATAATAAACAAATATAAAGACTTCAACACATAAGAGATAGATGACTTATTGATCCATAGTTTGACACAAGAATCTTGTAAAATTTCTTTCGCATCAATTCCTCATCCAGCTAGCCACACAAAATTTCTCCAACAACACTTTATTCCAAAATAGTCAATGTTACAGCAAATTCTAAAAAATCCACCCCCAAAATACTTCCAGGAGTGAAGTATTTATACAAATTCTAAACTAAAATATCTTGAAAAAAAATTCAAGATTAGTTCACAAATCTCTCCAACTATTTTACATAAATAAAACTTAAGTAAATGACACTCAAACTAATGCATATATTTGGCACTAGTTTTTATGGATATGTTATGACAAAGATGAGAATTCGAATTTGATCCAACTCTTAGTTGATGATGAGGCATCCAAGTCACCAACTGCTTCCTTTCTTTGTGCATTCTGCTCCAACAATTCTGCAAACTTGGGGTCCCATGATATCTTTTTATTTCTCAATCCGTAATAGATATGTAAAAAGTGAAAGATTTTATTGTATATAACTATGTTGGTGAGATAAACCTCTTTCATTTTCCTAAAATTCCTCTCCAGCTGTGCACAATAGGCTCTGCAAAAAGATGTGTAAAATAGAGTTTTACAGAATCTGAAAAATAACCTTTAAAGATGTGCATGTATCTCTGATTTTGAAATCAATGTGCAAAAAGTGAGATAAATTTTTGTGGATAGGTCTCTTGGGAAAAAACACCCCCTTCATTTTTGTATGATGTATTTCGGATTGGCCACAATCTTCTTTGCAAAATGATGACTTAACTGGAATTTTCTGCAAAAAGTGCTTTCCAACATTGTTTAATATTTCCAAAACCATAATAGTTGTTAGAAAAGTTAGAGAGGTTTTTGTAGATGGTCCTCTTAAGAACATAAACCTCCTTCAATTTTGAAAAAATCATCTTGGATTAATCACAATAGTTTCTGAAAACAATGACTAAAGCATGAAATTTCTGCAAAAATGTTCCTTCTTGTTGTGTTTTTCATCTTTTCACCTTTTTGTTCTTTTAACTGTTTTACTTTCACTTTAGATAAACTTCAATGTTGGTGAAATTATTTTCATCTCTTTTTACCATTTGACTGCCTCTGTAATTACTTTTACTGTTTACCTTTGACTTCTCTGTAGCTTCATTTTAACTTTCACTCTGACTTTTACCTGATATACTTTAACCACTGATACTGTTTAACTGTTATGCTCTCTAACCTCTCTTTATCCTTTTATCCTCCTTTATCATGACTTACTATAGTACATAATCAAAAATTCATGTAAGGATAATTTTACAAAAGTTCAAACATTTCTTTTCACCATTTAGCTTCCGATGTTCTGGTTCTTTACAACGGAAAAAAGTTCGAAGATGATTTTCACTGAGAACAAGGTTTTTAATTTGGAAATCCATATCTACTAGAGGCAGATAGTCTAAATCTATGTGAGGGTCATTCAGGGGTGCGACATTCAAAGCCACGGGAATTTCCATTTCTGGTTCTTGTGGATTCAGAAATGAATTGCGGGTTTTGACGAAAAACGAGCACAGTCACAGGTTGGGGAAGGCAATTGCAATTGAGGAATGAACTAAAGACCATTCTTAAAATCTGCTTCAGTTTTTCGTGTAGAATTTAAAACAAAAGCCAAATTTTTACAGGGTTTAACGGGAACTAGGGTAAATACCTATTTTCCGGGAAATAAATAGTGACTAAACAGGTGTTGTCTATGGCGGATGAACTCTGGATTACTCGACTGCAATTTTCTTCAGCAAGGTAACGGTTGGCAAACTTTGACAGTTGATTTCGAAATTCGTTGCATGGGACACTGGTCACTGTGTGAAATAATGAAAATGACGCAGGTTCTTTGTTTTATTCACAAAGTCAAAGGTTGGCGGATTTTTTATTATTTTAATGGATGACGTCAGCAAGTACGGTGGTTTCGTCACGGGAGGTAAGCGGTAAGCGGTTTCCATCAGATCGCTTTTGGGGAAAGGCGGTTTTCAACGGAGGGCGAGCAATTCCATATGATGAACGACGCGTGGCGCGGCACTATTCAGAAAACCGCTTGGCCATTGCGCGTTATCGTTCGAACGAGGATGGCCAGCGATATTGATAATAACCGTAGATCTGAGATTAGTCGATCGGACGGTCGTCGGGAAAGGAAGATGACAGGGAATTAACTGGCGGGCCCGACGTAATTTATTATGAAATAATCGCATCGGGGGCATTTTGATTGGTGGATTAGGTTATTAATTAACCATGGGGGTTAATTAATCCCTTTATACGGCGGAGTATCGATTTTTTTTATTAATTGGAAATTCAACCAATTAATTAAATTTATATGGTTATTTTTCAACCAACGGGCGGGATATTATTATTTGGGAATTTTATTATTAAAATAATACGGGAAAAGGGAAAATTTACATAGGGATTTAAATAATAGGTTACAAATTAATATGGAAATGAATAAAAAGCGCTAAGTGTAAAACATTAGATTAATGTATTTAACTTATGCTTGAATAAGAAGGGTTTTTATGAAATATTGCATAATTTTTCTAAGTAAAATAGGATTTTACTTAGGAAAAGATTTTTTTTTAGAAGTAAATGAATGTCATGATGAATGATTTTAATTACTTAGGCTTTTTCAATTATTGGGCTGAGGGTCCAGTCCCTCCAAAAGTCAAGGAAATGCCTTGAGCCCCTTTAATTTTCAAATGCCTTAGTACTTAGTGGAAATTAGTGAAATTTTTAGGGAAAAACGAGCAGGGAAGTTAATAATCTGACTTTTCTTTGCTTGAAATTCTTCCAGTGTAGTGTCTGCCTTTGCACTTGTGATGAAAGCAAAGATTTAAGACTTCTAGAATCATTATCCATCACATGTAATTCTGCAACATCATCTACCTACCCTACCTACTTTACCCTACCATTTTGTCTTTTTTATTAGGGTGCATTAGACTGGCAAACCCTCATCACACTTTCTCTTTTACATTTGGAAATCTATCTAATTCTATCCTTTTTACATCCAAGGGCTCAGATTAAACTGTTGAGCTCCTTTTATTTACTCTACCTATCTACTTATCTGCCAAGATTAAACAGTTTGGTCAGATTTTATTCTCTATCTCTAAAACATAAAATTGAAAGATGAACTAGCCAAGCTTAAGCTATTTGACTGTTCATAAATTGTGGCATAGAATAAAAGTTGCACGCAATTTTATTTATTACATAAGAGCAAAAGGTAGTGGCATTTAGACTTGCACACTTTCCTTGGCCTTTATTTTGGTGGGGCTCATTTTATTTTACTTTTTTGGCCATTTTTTATTCTTTTCACCCTTTGATTTTTCTTTTAGGGTATACCCTCTTTAAATTTTTTAAATTTTTTGATTTTTTTTTTTTTGACAATATGGAAAACCTTTGCATCAAAGAAAGGTATGAACATATTACATAGCCCATCAAGTCAATCATGATATACGACACCTATTGGTATAGGAGCATAACAGTATCCTCAACCTTGTCTGCAGTGTCACTATTAGAGTTGCGCCCATCGTTGGAACCCGAATTGATACTGGTGAAGTGGCTACTACTAGAGGTACTTTGCATAGGGAGAGCATTCATATTTTGCAGGATGAAGGATGGCTTACGCAGACGTTTCTTGGGACGTGTACTTGAGGAGGTCGGAGGGGATACAGGGAGCTTCAGAGATAATTGAGCGCAGAGATTGACATGGTCGAGTTGCACAGTTCCTCCTAGCAAATAGAGAGATTCATTTCCATTCCCATGGCTTGTGAAAGTGGTGGTCTAGAAGTAATTCCTCGGCCTCCATCTCTGCAACATCACATACGGTGACGCCGAGGCATGACATGCAGAGGAGCGAAAGTGCAGGACTAGGAGGGAGCGCTCGACAGCACCAGAGAGGAGTTGCCTCCGCCAGAAAACGTGGAGGGGAGACTGCGACAGGGATAAGGAGGGCCAAGAGCCAGAGTTTGAGAGGCCGAATGGGAAGCATGTAGAGATAGCAGGAGCGAGAGCCGAATGGAGGCCAAATGTATGCGGGAGGCGGGCTTAATAGCCATGGTGATGGACTCGAGAGCTCTAAATGTTCTATAGCTAGAGGACGTCGAATTGAAGGTGGCAGAGGGCGAATTCATTACAAGCTTACGGTATTTAACGCTGGGCGACTAACCATGTGCAGGCGTGTGGGATGGACAGTTGTCCCTCCACATGGCGTCGTGGTGGCCTCTTCGGTTACTGCATAGCACCCGCATCCGGGTTCCATCAAGTTAAATATTAGTGCTAAACACTAATCATATATTTTTTGGTCCCTATAATAATAGTATAGCCCCCATATTGTTATTATTTTCCACCAGAAAAACCCTATAACATATTTAATTGCAATTAACTAAAACCGACTATAATTAGCTATAGTCAATTATAATCAAACAACCAATTATCATTAATAAGCACCCATCAAAATCAATAATATATAATATAATATAAATGTATTGTTATTATAATATTTAAAAACACTCGACTATAATGAGATAAAAATTTTCATTATCATTACAGTGAAAAGTATGTGAATCTTAAAAGCACTCAAAGATAAGGTGATAATATATCTAAACAAATAACATATGAACATTTTATGGTAAATCCTAAACACAAACTTTGAAACATGATGAAGGCTTGCAAGGTTGGGTTCAAACTAAATGATCGTGACCCTTAACAATATGCATCCATGAAATACATTGGAATAGTAGTTAAAAAGGCCATTATTTATCTAGGGAAAATTGATGATGCAACCACTTTTGTTTACATATATCAACAACAACATGAAGACGCTTTTGTTTTAGGGTTTTGCATCTGTAATGCGACATCCACGATATCCGTAATTTTTTTTTATTTAGAAAATTATGAATGCTGTGAGGGTATTAGCATGTAATCCATCTCTTTATAATACAAAATATCTACCTGTTTCTTAAAAAAAGGAATTTTATATTGAAATGAGAGAATTTTCTTTTCTTCAAATATACTAGGGCACTCACTCAAAGTTCATGGTTGAAAAGTGGAAATGGGATGTGCATAAAGATAAGAACACATGACATCCATTCTTATTTTTATAGCCTTTATTCTTCCCAAACCACCATGTTAGCTTATATTTTTCAAGAATTCACATGCGTTATTAATTGTGTACAATTGTTCTAAAAGCATGTGCATGTTCATAAAAATGCATTTCCATTATTATGAGCACAAGTGTATCTCTAAAACTTGCACAAATTTTTAAAAGTGCCTAAGTATTAAGATTTTATGACTAAATTATTTTCATAAAATAAACCCTTCATTATGGAGATATCAATGTGATTAGATGATTTGAGAATTAAGCCTTGGTTCTATTTTCCTTAACATGGTAAGGGAAGGATATTGGGCCTTAGATCATAGAGGTTGCTTCTAAGTGTTAAACTCCATAGAATAAGGCTTTAAACAACACACTTATCCTGAGGTCATCCTTCTCTTCCAAGTAGGGATACTTATATTGTTATGATAATTTAATTACCAGTTATGAGTCTTAAGGTCCTTGACGTGGTCAAGGGAGGAAACTTAGTGATTAGACCCTAAAATATTTTTTTCTCGAATACATGGCTATAAAAGACACCTCAAACCACATTGAAGAAATTACATATTCATATTTTGGTTTATAACATTGGGTTTAAGGTTTATAATCATAGGGTTTACAATATTAATCCTCGAGTTTATAATATTAATCTCTTGGTTTTATAATATTAATAATACCTCATGTTTATTATTTCCTTAGGTTTATAATATTAATCCCAAGAGTATATAATATTAATCCATTAGGTTTTCAGTATTTATCCCTTCTGTTTATAATATTAGTCTCTTGGGTTTATAACCTTAAGGCTTACTATCTTAGGGTTTATATATATTACTCCTCTCAGTCTATAATATTATTCTGTTAGGTTTATAATATTAAGCTTTATAATTGTAGAGTTTATAATATTAATCCTAGGTTTCTAATTCCTTAGGTTTATAATATTAATGCTAAAGTTTATAATCATTTGTGTTTACAATATAAATACAGGGGTTTAATATTGTTCCCTTGATTTTATAATATTATTAGACCTTTCGGTCTCTTAACCTCTATTAATATAGTTAATACTAGTAATATACTATATTCTTTATATATGGGGTCAATATAATTAATATTGTGATTATAAACTCGGTATATGTAAAATATATTGATAGTTAGACCAACCTAGATCCATCTTAACTTGGGACCTATCAAGTGTCCACAAAGATCAAATCTCTCAAGGGGTAAACATTTTCTAGTGCAAAACTTTTTGAAAGGTTTGCACCTAGAGATATTTGATCCATCTTGGAGATTGATAGGTCCATAGTTAAGATGGATATAGGTTGGTTTAATTATTGATTTTGTTTTTCATTTATTTATTTTTTATGTAATTTCACTAACTCAAAATGTTTTAAGTAATAATTTTATTTTTTATTTTCATTTTTGTTTTTATGTAATTTGTCTAGGTAAAAATGTTTTGATAGTATAATATAACATGAAATTACAACAACTCTTCCATATGTGGATGGAGAGTGTCTCACAAAATTTTAATAAAATTAAATTTAAAAAATATATATTTAAAAAATGTTTTGATTGTGAAATGAGAGGTTGTTTTTAGACATTTGGTATTGATGAGCCATGGTGTTGGCCCATGGTATGGCATAGTTAATACTATCCATGGTAAAGTGGGGTGAGTATCCATGACTAAAAATATTGTTATATTGGAAGTATTATATTGATTGTGAAATAATAGATAGTTTTTGGGCATGTGTATTGATGAGCCATAGTATTCACCCACGGTATGGTATGGTTAATAATATCCATGGTAAAGTGGGGATAAATATCCATGGTTAAAAATATTAGTATATTGTAAGTATTAAGTTTTTATGTGCTTATTAATGAAATTTAAATATGGTTACAAAATTATTAATTTAATTTATTAATTTATTGCTAGTATTTACATCTTATATATTATATTGTGATATAGCCTCTCACATCACTCCTATACTAGGATATTGCCTCTCCACCCAACAATTAATATGTTAATAAATATATATTAATCATTAAGATAAACATGAGAGATAAATAGACATTATTACTAATAACTATATACTATTATTATGTTATGTTAATTTTGTTATATATATATATATATATATATATATATATAAGTACAATAGTCAATCTCTAATAGATACCTTAACACTATACATATAATAATTTTTAATGTGGTTGATAAATGCATATAAACATATATCAATCACATTTACTAATGTGATTGTATATGTGCTTCAGATATGAGTATATCAAACACATTGGTAAATGCAGTTATGGTAATTATAATGACATAAACGTCGGTGCTCTTACAAATTCACATATGTTTCGTTAAGGTCATAAGATTTATTTTAATCTCCAGAAACCACTTTTAAAAAGTATTCATATACTCATCCATACAAGGAATCACAAGGGGCATGCTTCCTATAATAATTCAAACAGTGACATCTCCCAAAATTCCAGAGATTTTTTTGTTACTTTTCTTCTATAGAAATGTGTATATTCAACTCTTCTATACATTATAATTTTTTTTCATGATTAAAGATTCTAAGGGTTTCTCTTACATAAATTATTCGTAATTTATCATAACCTAACTATAATTATTTTAAAGGAAAAGTGTTTTCAAGGGTATTCTTCCTTTCCCTAATATTCATGTTCCCCAATTGTATATCCATACCAAGAGTCCAATTACTTAGAATATATGTTAACTTTTTATGGAATATGATGTTCAACCCTCAATAGCACAAAGTATCCACATTTTATGTTGATGTCGTGGAAAATATTTATACATTCAATTAATAATTTATGTAATTGTGTCGCATGTATAATTTTTACTCAAGAGGAGGTGTTTGGCCTTTTGAAATTTTTGACATGGGTGGGTGATTGACCTCAAATCTGCTTGGTATGAGCCCATCGTGGAAATATTTTTCATGTATTCATTTCTCTCTTCATGTGTTGGTCAATCACCCTACCCTTTTTTCTCTCATTGACGATGGAGTGAAGTCGTGATCCAATGGTTAATAATGATCCTCAGTTTTCCCACTTTGTTGGGTGTGTGTTATATTCTTTCCATGGTTAGTTTCCTTCCCACACAACATAGTCCCCCATGTTCGATGCGCCTGGTGTAGCCCCCCATGTCGGGGGGTTTGTAAAGGGGCGGTAGTCCCCCTTCATGGGGTCGAGGGCAGTGCCCCAGGAAATTTTTTTTGGACACTATATTAGGTGGGTGGACCTACCTATGGTTTTGTGCATGGATTTTGTACATAGTTTTGGACATGATGGTTTTCTGTCCATGGTATTTTGTAGATATAATCAAGGGAACGATGATTATGTTTTAATCGAGGGTTAATGGATTAGGGTTTATGAAGGCTTCAACATGTATATACATGTATTGTAATGTTGAAAGGAATATAATGAAAAATCAATCTGGTAGTTCCGGTTTTTGGATCCTGTGGAAAATATCCGTGTATATTTTTTATGTTTTTTGTTCTCGCCATTGTATATTTTCTGTGTTAAGAATTTTTTTGTAATTAATTTATGTACAAGGCTAAAACCTACAAACTTAACCCTAGTACGCATTTTTTGATGAAACTTTCACTATTTCTCCTTTTTTATTATACAGAGTACCATTTTCTATAATCTAGGGTTTATGCCACCTAGGTGAGTCTTTGTAGACACACATCGACTTTCTCTTAGTGATGATGAGCGATGTCAACATCTGTGTTCATAGATTCAGGTATGTCGGTTGTTGTTTTCATTTTATTTTTTATCCAAGCTTATGAAGGAACACAATAAAATACATAAACACCATAAATGTAGAGATGCAATAGGAATAAGACTTCATTTCATTAATACCAAATAACTGAAATATGCATTCAGACAGAATGGAAATAAACTAGCCTCTGTGATGGTAACTTATATCTGAGAAGAGATGTGATAGCTACATGCCTCTGAACTCCATTCCAATGAGGCTCAAGGGCCTTTTTATTATTGAAAAACATGGGAAAACCCTAAATAACCAAAACCCTAACCCAAGGACATGGAATGGAAAGAGTTTGTTTGCCTCGTTGGAGTTAGTTAGGCAGCCAACTTCCCAAGGTCGTAACTTGGTCATATTATCTCTGTTTGGCGCGTACGATTTATCATCACAAATATCTCTCTGCGTACTGCATAATTTTCTGCAGGACCCTGCCTATGTTTTTTGGCCTACTGTGAACCTCAAAAAAACGTTGTTTAGGGGGTCAAAATTTCTCCAGAAGTTTAGGAACCGAAAAACTACTAAAAATAGTAAATGCCGCTATAAATAAGGAAAATAATGAAACCGACTAGAGGTATAGGTGGAATAGGTGTGTGAACACCAATATCCACTTGGATAATTCCTCCCCCCTTGGGAAGCAATGGTCCCCATTGTGTGCATAACTTCCATGAGATGAGGAAATTTTTGTTCAACCTGGTCCCTCGTGAACCACTTTCCCTGGAGAAGGAGTTGGCCTACTTTGACAAATCAATATAGTTGGATCTTATGCTAGAGTGTGTTCTTGATCATTGTGTCCATGATCTGACCACTCGTGGCTTGTTTGATGCAGTCTATATTTAACTCTATTGGTGCGAGTTATTCTGCAATGTTGGATGTGTCCAGTAATGGTAGAAAGTAGGGTCGAAGGCGGCCCACATTGAACACTAGGTGCAAACCAAGGAATGCTAGAATAATGATCTCAAAGGCATTGTCCCTGAAAACATTGGTGGTGGTGTATGACCCATATCGGAGCGGGCGAATCTTGCAGTGTGGTCCAACAAGGCGCTCCTTCTACAAATGTAGCCACACTTTGTCGCCCACCTGGAACTTGTGTGGCACCTGATGTTGATCATGTTGTTGCTTGTACTTAGAATTGGCTCTGTGTTGGTGGATGTGTTGAGTGTGATCGTGAAGTTGTTCTCCTTGTCAGCTATGGATTGGACATGAGCCAAATATGCTTGAGTAGCTACAAATGGTATGGCCACATAAATGGGACATAGTGGTTGGAATCCAAAACCCACTTGAAAGGGGGTGTGGCTATTTGAGCTGTGGAGAACCCGATTATAGCTATGTTGGAAATATGGGAGGCTTTCATCCCATGTGTGTGGATGTTATTAGTTTTACATTCATAGAATATGTACAATAATCATGTTGACGACCTTTGTTTTTGCATATGTTTGGGGGTGGAAAGTCATGGACTTAGTGAGCTTGGTGTCCAACATCAACCAGAGACATGAATAAAATTTACTCAAGAAACTATTGTCCCGATATCAAATAATGGACGCTAGGATTCCAAAGTGTATGCACACTCATTCAAAGAAGAGTTTAACAGTGGTTTCTGTTGTTATATTATTCTTGCAGGCCACTATAATGGCCATCTTAGGGAATCGGTCGATGACCAAAAAAACACAGTCATTGCCATGCTTGGTAGAAGGAAGGTCTTACATGTAATCCATAGAGAGGATTCTCAAGGTCGACTAGGGGTAGGCAACAGAGTGTATAGGCCTTGCTTATTAATGTTCAGTTTGGAAATGGCTCATGAAGTGTAGGATTTGGTGTACTTACCAACATCCTATCGAATACTTGGACAATAGAAATACTTCTGTAGTACTACCATTGTTTTCTCAACCCCGTAATTCCTAATGACCTAAATGAAGTGCGCTTCCCTAATCATATTGGCATGCTCGCTTGAAGGAACATTGAGGTGTCCCAGGTGGCATAAAAATTCATTTTGGAGGTAAAAACATGGAACTTTATTACCTTCTAGGAGTGTCTGGTATGTGTTTCCGAATTCTAGATTTATTTTATAGAGATGTAGGAAACCTGAAGTCTCGTGTCCACAAGAGTCAAGCACAATGGTTAGTGCCACGATTGGTGGTAAGCTAAGGTAATATGTAAAATTATTGGTGTTTCCCTTCTTGTGCTTGATGTTCCAATGGAAATGTTGCAGGAAATGCAGGGGTCAGTGGTCTATGTGGATGATTGTTTCCTTCCCCAAAATGTAATGCTTCCATTGTCGACAGGCTTGCACAATGGAATACATCTCTTTGTCATAGGTGGGATACTTTCAAACTGTGTGTGAAAGTTTCTAACATCGATATGGCACTGGATGGACCTAATGAGTAATAATTGCCCCAATACCATAGTCACAGGCATCTATCTCGATCTCAAATGGTTGCTGCAAGTCTAGTAATGTGAGCACTGATGTAGAGCATAGGTGATGCTTCAAATCAATGAATGCCTTACATTGAGATTGTGACCAAAAGAATTTTTCTTTCACTCGTCCCTTGGTGACTTGACTCAAAGGGCAAGTGATATGAGAGAACCCCAACATGAACCCGCGGTAGAAATTGGAAAGACCCAAAAAGTTGTGGAGCTCTGTTAGAGTGGTTGGGGCTAGACAATCCTGAATGACTTGGATCTTGGTTGGGTCCACATGCACCCCTCCCCCCCCTCATTAATGATGTATCCCCTATATTGAACACGGGTCATGCCAAGAGTGTATTTCTCCAAATTGGCACACAACTTACATTTCCATAGTGCTTAGAGGACCTATCGAATGGGATGGAGGTGCTCTTCCCAAATATGGATGAATATTAGGATATCATCAAAATGCACCACCATGAATGAGTTGGTGAATTGTCGCAAGATGTCGTCCATCCGCCTCATGAAGTTTCCGGGGGAATTCGTTAACCCAAAAGCCATGACCAGCCATTCAAAAAGGCCCTCCTTGGATTTGAAGGCAGACTTCCACACATCAGAGGGTTCAATTCATACATGTTGATACCCAGGCTTCAAGTCAATCTTGCTGAAATATTTGGCCCCCTTGAGTTGATATAGAAGGTCATAAATCCATGGGATCAAATATCTATTCCAGACAGTGATCTTGTTCAATGCCCGATAGTTAATATAAAATATCCAAGTTCCATCCTTCTTCTGCAGCAACACGATCGGGCTCCCACAAGGCGATGAACTTAGCCATATGTGACTTTTCTGCAATAGTTCCTGAATCCGCCTCTTGATTTCGTTGTTCACCAGAACAAAGCACTCATAGATCGGTTAATTGGGTAGAGGTGTGCCTGGGGTGATATCCATGGAGTTCTTGACCTGAAAGTGTAGAGTTACTCCTACGGGTGAGTTGAATATGATCTGAAATTGATTGTTACTTAATTTTGTGCTAATATTAGTTTCAGAGGTAACATGAATGTGCTTTGGTTTGCTTCTTATACAAGGGTTTATACAAATGTTTATGATTGAAAATTCAATAAAATTGATGAGATTAAGTGTATTTCATGAACTTAAAAGCATGGAAACTAAATGATGAACAACAACATATAAAAACACAACAAGCACAAATAACATAGACAAATACACAAGCTTTTGATGAAGGATTTCAACCCTCCTGGGCTACATCTCCTTGGTCCAGCTTCATAGTGTGGGCCTTTGTATTAGCTTCAATTGTGCAAATGTGTTGTTTACAGTCTCCTGTTGCATCTGCAACCTGCTCCAATGGCTCCAAAACATCAAAATCTACCAAGAATGACTCTTCCTGAGCCAAAATTGGTCAAACATTTCCTCAGTTATGGTAAAACCAATTTTTCGTAGTTTTAGTCCACTAATTATAGAAGTCCGCCAGTTAACTCCACTAAATGTGAAGATTTAGCCACAACTGGTGCTTTCGCCAAAAGCACCGCTAATATAATTTGCATTTAATTATGTATAAACACGAGTTTAAAGTGTAGTTAATGGATGATTAGTGCAAAGCACATTTTTAGCACTAATCACGGATTATGGTGCTAAGCCGGATTAGTGGCATGATTAACATTAATAATCATGGCTTTAAAATTCATTTTAAAACTTTAAACTCACACCGAATATGTGTATTGGCTCCTGGTCATAGAGCGTGGACATGTGGGAGGGGGTTGGCCCCCTCCGGACCCCCAACTTGGTGCATTACAAAGTTGAAATAGTGGCGGAGTCCCATAGTTTATAAGGACTTGTGGTATGGTGCATTGGTTGGCACTAGCATTAGTTTGGGGGAGGTCACGAGGTCGACCCTGACCTCTCCCCCTCTGGTCATAACATTTTGTTGAGAATAATTTCGGTTCGGACCATAGTTAATAACTTTGGTTTAAAACATATGTTGACACACACACACACACACACACATATATATATACATATACATATACATATACATATACATATATATATATATACATATATATATACATATATATATATACATATATATATATACATATATATATATATATATATATATATATATATATATATATATATATATATATATATATATATATATATATATATAGATAGTGCCATAACTATAGTTCAAACCTTGCATTCGGATTTGAATTTCGACCTTGGAATAATACATATGCGGCCAAATTCAACATTTCCATAAACTTAATTACCATCCAAACTTGCCATGGGGGAGGGCACGTGGAAGCCTATGGCCGTGCCACGTGGACCTTCTCCATTGGCCTAAAATTCACCATTAAAATAATATCCGCCATTAGAAGAAATTCCCAACTTAGGATTAGGAGGAAAAATTCAACTTCCCTAAGCAACATTGGTGAATCTGGTAATGACACTTGTCACAGTGTCATTGGCTGAATTTTGGAGAATATTCCTTGAAGATTCTTGAGGTGCTAACTGGACTACCAAGTCATCAGTCTGTCACTGTTATGCACAGTTTTTACCTATTTGAGAAAATGAAAAATAGACCATAACTTACTCATACGAACTCGAATTTTGATGAAACGAGTTGCGTTGGAATCTTGGTGACAAGCTCTATCCGGTCATTCTAGTTTGAAGCATTTATGACCACTTTCAATTTTTAGCTAAATACTGATCCTCTGATCATTCCTCCCCACTAGAAGCCTTTTGGACCCCAAAATATACTATCATTTGTTCAACAGGTGAGGGTACAACTCCCTCACCCTTTCACTCTCCATTCATTTGGCCTTCGAAGGATTTTATCCCTTGAGTCCCACTCTAAGGTATTCAACATTCCCTCTCCTTGAAGTTCTGATTCTTCTATCAAGTATGAGATCTTGTTGAAGTTCATCAATATATTCTGGCGAGAAATCATCTATTTATGGCAGCTAAACATGCTTTCCTTGATGATCAATTAAAGGAGGCTCAAACAATCTCAAATTCTCAACATTAACGACAGAATATATTTTCATATAAGGAGGCAAATCTAGCTTAAATTCATTAGTACCAATCTTTTCCAGAATTTTAAATGGACCATAACTTATTGGCTTGATATTTTTACCTTCACCTTGCAATATTTCTTTGCTGATATACAACCAAAATTCATCTCCAACTTGGAATTTTTGATCAAAACGGTGTTTTTCATGCCTTGACTTGTAGCTGCTTTGACTCTTTTCAAGTTTCTTTTGCACTCTATGATGTACCAACTGAATTTTCTCAATAAATTTCCTTGCCTTATCTATGTCAATATGACCATCTATAGTGACATATTTCTCAAAGATGAAGTCCAAAGGTGAACTTGGCAAGTACCCAAAACATGCATCAAATGGCGATTTGTTTGTGGAAGAATGCTTTGCCCTGTTGTATGCAACCCATTTTCCCTTTCAGAGGCTCGACACAATAATACTGCTCTCAACTCCCTTTCTGAGAAGTCTGCATAAAATTTTATGGTTTTCCTAATGCTTCCACAACAATATCAAACCCCTTCTCTCTGCTAAACACTATTTTAATTATTTATAAACTGGTGGGCTGCAGGCCACATCAATATATGGATTGATATAGGATGTCCTATGTCATTCATCCCTTCAATCCAACCATCTTAATCTTCTTCTAACAATATGGACAAATTTTTCTTGTTTGTAATTCTACATGTTTTTCAATCAATATTTTCCTTACCTTTTATTTTCCAAAATATTTAAATACTCCTCGAAATGATTCCACATCACCGTCCTCTCTTTGGTCTAGATGACACCACCAACCATCACAAGTGGAAAAGACTCCAATCCATCTTTCCCACTCAAACCTAGTCTCTAGACAACAGTTTTTACGTTGGCAGTAAGCTCTTGAACAACAATGAGAAAAAAATATTTTGTGCCACTTTATCACATGTTCCTGCACAAGCCCTTACCACAGGAACAAGTGTAGCTATGCGGGCCCAAGAAGGATCTGGTCTAGAAGCTACAAATGACTCCTCAAATATATAATTGAGTGCAGAGTGTTATCCTTCTCTTTTTGCTTCAATTCAACAGCCATTTCACAGATCTTTAGTGGGGTTTGAGGTGGTTGGAGGATTATTCCTTACACTTAGATGATGTGATCCAAATGTATGTAAGAGATTGGAACAAAAAAATGCGAATAAATAGTGTTTGTAGACTCATAGAAAACCAATCCCATGTGATGTTTGCACAATTTCTGCAACCCCTTCACAATTCGAATATAGTCCCATCACATCAACTGTAAGGGAGAATTTACTCACTGCATTCTCTCAGAGATCCAATATTTAGTTACACAATTATTGAGATTATGTAGAAACTACACGATATTGATGCCATGCATAGCATAGACACTTGTATTTCCATAAAAAAAACTTGATCACAGAAGGAAGAGTTCAGGATTAAGACGGAGGTACAGAAACCATCGGTTTCGGCATATGGATCTCAACGCTTACTGATCCAAGCACTCTCTCTCATATTCAGATTAACACTGTAATTTTATCATATCTGTAATTGACTATAACACTCTAGAATTGACTTGAATTGAACATAAAAATTATTAACAATTATTTTGCGTTATCTTTTGATACTTAATAAAATTACTTTTCCTTCTAAGAAACATTCACACAACTGTACAAATTTTATAAAGGCCCAATCTGGCCCGATTTTCATTCAATTGGCCATTCCTCTCCTCCACTCCTCATGCCCGTAGGCTTATAGTTAGATCTCTTATGTCCCCCTATTCCCTTCGAATTATAAAGAAAACTAACTACTCATGACATCCTCTCCATAAATAGAGGAATTTACTATTTTTAGAAAAATATCTCCTACTAACTAGCAACAAACTGACCAGATGGCTCAATATCTGTGCAGGGAGCTTTAGATAGCCATATATTCCTATTTTAACTCAGAAATTGACAACATACAAAATTGACAGTAATTATCCACTAAAATACTTTGAAAAATAAAAGTATCCAAATTCTTAGGACTGCTAGTCCTCTTCCCAAGACACAACATGTGATCAATGCATCACATTGCTAGCTCTACCTTGATGACCCTACAACAGACTCCCAAGGTAGGAAAATTATAACCTCCATGTCATATGCCTCCAATGCCCAATCCCCTGGTTTCCAAATGTTGTTTTACAACTCTCCACTGCCTTCATCAAGTTCTCTATCCAACTCCACACATTCACCTTTAAGCCATTGACTGCCTTCTACCACCCTTTCATCCTTAATGTCCTTGAGGATGTCTCCCTCTACAATGTTCATTTTTCATCCATGAACCTCAATTTTACTTCCATACTCAGATTCCTTCAACAAATATTTCAACAACTCAGCTTCCCTTTGACAACTTTCATATTCTTCATCATAATGTCAATCATAGCATTTTGCTTCCATACTACTTTCACCTTCTATCTCAACAATATTGTATTGATTGAGATCAACTACCTTCTCTACTGCATTTATCATTTCAATTTTTAAATAATACTTCATAGCTTCATTTTCTTCACTATCCCTTAAGTCAATTTTATGTTCATCATCACCATACTGCAACAACATAATTCCATCATCATTGTGAGACATCAAGGCCTCATTTCTCTCCATTTCAGCTTGATCTTCAAAACCAAATTCTTGATTTGAATTCATTTCAGATTTCCCTATTTCTACACACAGATTGCTATCAGAATTACATAAAGTTTCCAATACTTCCACCCTACTCTGTTTTCTTGTGAATTTAAGGTTCCTGAAAGCCTTTTTTCTTAGATTTTTCATTGATGACAACTCCCTCCTTCTTATTCAACTCTGATTTTACAGTCTAAATACTCATTCTCTAGTTTTTCTAGCCTCTTCTCCAAAAGATTTAACTCATACCACAAACCTACCATCTCACTTGAAATTTCTTTCACAAGCTCTGTACAATCTTCACTATCTCCTTCCTCTGCATCAATTATCAACCATATTTCCTTATCTTGGTTGTCTTTAAGTTCAACATCCTTTATTATCTGATGATCATCTACAACAACTCTCATTAGCTGCTCTTCTTTGGCATAAACCTACAATAAATGTCCAATATCTACAAGATTTTTCACAACAGTATTCAGCAAATGATATTCCTCCTTCATTATAAGGTTATACAAACCTTCTTCCATCTCTTTAAAATACATAATTTTGGTTTCCTCTTCTCCTATGACAACATGAGATAGTTGTCTCACTTTAGTATTTCCTGCATTCATACACAAAACATTAGTTTTAAAACCATGAGATTCTAAGATCTCTCTGGATGGTCTCACCATAAATTCTTCAAGCTGACTTTCACTGTCAAAATACCCCATCAAACTCTTCTTGAATTTTATATCCACTTCATTAGATTTTTCAAGAAAAATTTTTGTTTCCTATTCACAAGAACAAACTTCTTTCTACTTCATCAATTTCTACTCAAGCTCAAATTTCTTGAGATCTCTAGCTTTCCTCAAAGCTATTGACTTTAGTCTTTGTTTCTGCTGAAATTCATACCACTGCACTCTCTTTATTTTCATCACCTAGCCATAATATTCATCTCCATTACTCTCTTGAATTATCTTCTCTATTTTACTAAACCTTTCTTTGAATTCAACAAATTCTTTGTCACATTCCTTTTGACCTGTCTTCTGAATGTCCTTCAGTTGAACATCCTTATTCACATGACTGTAGTCCTTCTCTGTATTCCTTATATGATTATGAATAGTCATCTCCTTTCCTAACTTCATGAAAATATCAAGAGACTTTCTTTCTTTCCTCATGCCTGAGAAATCTACCTGACCACAGTCTATCATCTTCTCCCTTGTCTGTGTGACAGTTCCAAATGATTTTCTGCCATAATCAAAATTTATAAAACCTACAAATGTATAATAATCGTTTGTTTCAAAACTGTAAGGATCCATAGCCTCTCTTGTTGTCTCAAACATCAACTCTTTCAATTGGTTCTCAACCTTCCAAGGATCCATGAAACCATCAACTGGTCTCATGCTTTCATCCTCATCTCTACTATCACCAAGAATGGACCCTTGCTCAGGTTCACATACGTAAATATCTTCCTTAGCACACATCCTATGCTGCAACTCAGCTCCTCTGAGTTATTCTTCTATATGTACACATGTTTCATGTTTTAGCCTACTCTGCAACTGACTCCACTTGATTCTTTTCTTCTGAAGAACCAAACCATACCTATGGTGTTCCATATTCGCTTATATGAATTCTATCAACACTTCTAGCTGCACTTTCATCTCAACTAATTCTCTATAAAGTTTATTCTTACTTGATATTTCATAATCTCCCTTAGAACATTTACTATGACTATGAGTAGCCATAGTCTTCTTTCCATTATGAACTCCTCTTTTTTCATCATGGACTACAAAAAATCCATCACTGCATTCTGACCCCATCAACTTGTCTGTAGATACCACACTAAGCTTCTCCATGCTTAGTATTTTACTAGCATCTCTGCTAATTTCTTTCTTCTGATTGTGACTTCTCTCTGAACCCTTAAGTTAACCATCAATAGTCATCTCTTCTTCCATCTTCTATGAAATCACCTGATCCACCTTGTGAGCTGCAAAAAACCTCTTTTATATTTGAAACAAGTGTAGTACTTGTCCCCAGTCCCAAGTCATCTCTTGGTGACTCTTCTTCTTCTTCTTCTTCTTGGCTCTTCAAATAGAACCTCTCCTTGAGCACTCCTGCTCCTCAACTTTCAAAGCTTCTAGGATGCTTCTTTTCAATTACTCACCTTCCTTGGAGAACTACAGTTAGTCTCCCTTCTCTAGCAATGCATTCTGCTTTCTAGGTTCATTCACAATCTTTTTTCACTCTAGTTTATCCTTCGAGCATTTATTCATACCATCTGCACTCAATATCTCTTGCAACCTTGAGTTAACAGATTCACTATCATCTACTAATGTTCTCTTGCTTCCACCTGCATGCAGTTAATATATTCACACATAGTCAAAAACTCTCAAAACTCTTGATTCTTACCAATTTAGGCTTCAATACATATTACTGCCGCAATTTTCTGTCCCTGTTCTTTAGACCAAGAATACCTCCTTTGCAGATTATTTCTTCAAAAAACTTGTCCTACCTCTCTTCCCAAGGTAGAATATCCTCCATGCACTTTAACACACTAATCTTGCAAATAACCATTTATCATATAAAATTTTCAAAAAACTTTCAAAACACCTTACCTCAAATCATTCCCCCAATATTGTAATTCTAGAATTCATGAAACTTTCTTTCCAAGGATTCCTGGTGAGCTACTCCCTTAGCCTCTGAAGTAAGCAAGTTTCTTCACCTTGCTATTATACCTCACCAAAAATCCCTAGGGTTCTCCCAACAATCACCTTCTCCTTTGTTCTTATTAGAGAACCTTTTCCTGCTCTGATACCAGAAATGATGGCATCAAGCAGCCCCTTTTCCCTTTCAGAGGCTCGACACAATAATAATGCTCTCAACTCCCTTTCTGAGAAGTCTGCATAAACGTTTGTGGTTTTCCTAATGATTTCACACCAATATCAAACCCCTACTCTATGCTAAATACTATTTTAATTATTTATAAACTGGTGGGTTGCAGGCCACATCAATATATGGATCAATATAAGATGTCCTATGTCATTCATCCCTTCAAGCCAACCATCTTAATATTCTTCTGAAAAATTTATCTTGTTTGCAATTCTACATGTTTTTCAATCAATATTTTCCTTACCTTTGATTTTCCAAAAGCTTTAGATACTCCTCGAAATGATTCCACATCACCGTCCTCTCTTTGGTCTAGATGACACCACCAACCATCACAAGTGGAAAAGACTCTAATCCATATTTCTCACTCAAACCCAATCCCTGGACATAAGTTTTTATGCTGGTAGTAAGCTCTTGAACAATAATGAGAAAAAATATGTTGTGCCACTTTATCACCTGTTCTTGCACAAGCCTTTACCACAGGAACAAGTGCAGCTATGCGAACCCAATAAGGATCTGGTCTAGAAGCTACAAACAACTCCTCGAATATCAAATTGACTGCAAAGTATTATCCTCCTCATTTTACTTCAATTCAACAACCATTTCACAGATCTTTAGTGGGGTTTGAGGCAGTTGGAGGATTATTTCTTACACTTATATTATGTGATCCAAATGTCTGCAAGAGATTGGAACAAATAAATTTGAATACACAGTGTTTGTAGACTCATCGAAAATAATCCCACGTGATGTTTGCACAAGGTCTGCAACCCCTTCATAATTCGAATACAGTCCCATCGCATCAACTATAAGGGAGAATGTACTCACTACATTATCTTAGTGATCCAATACTTAGTTACATGATTATTGCGATTATGTAGAAACTACACGATCTCAATGCCCTGCATAACACATACCCTTGTATTTATATAAACAAAACTCGATCACAGAAGGCAGAATTCAGGATTAAGACAAAGGTACAGGAACAATGGCTTCCAGTAGATGGATCTCAATGCTTACTGATCCAGGAGCTCTCTCTCTTTTTCGGATTAACACTATAATTTTGTCATCTCTGTAACTTAATATAAAACTCTGGAATTGACTCGAATTGAACATAAAAATTATTAACAATGCTTTTGTGTTATCCTTTCATACTTAATAAAATTACTTTTCCTTCTAATAAAAAATCACACAATTGTACAAATTTTACAAAGGCCCAAGCTGGCCTGATTTTCATTCAATTGGCCATTCCTCTCCTCGACCCCTCATGCCTGTAGGCTTACAATTATATCTCTTCTGTCCCCCTATTCCCTTCGAATTCTAAAGAAAACTAACCACTAATGACCTCCTCTCCAAAAATAGAGGAATTTACTATTTTTAGAAAATCTATCTCCTACTAACTAGCAAAAAATTGACCAAATGTCTCAATATCCTTGCAGGGAGCTTTAGATAGCCATCTATTCCTATTTTAACTTAGAAATTGATAGCTTACAAAACTGACAATAGTTATCCACAAATAATTTGAAAAATAAGAGTCTCCAAATTCTTAGGATTGCTAGTCCTCTTCCCAAGCCACAATATGTGATCAATGCATCACATTTTTGGCTCTACCTTGATGCACCTGCATCATGCATGTTGAATGTAATGCAACTGTTCATCCCACAACTTGGGATGTTTACTGCAATAACCTCTAAGAAGATTAATAACTGTCCTGTTTACCACCTCAGTTCGACCATCTTTTTGCGGATGAAATGATATACTCTTCTTCAACTTTGTGTCCATCATGTCCCATAATTTTGACCAAAAATTCCCAAAAAACTGGGAATCTCGATCACTTGCAATAGAAGTAGGAATAAAAAAATAAAACCATACATTTTGATAGAAATATTAGCAGTTTGTTTAGCTGTAATTGTTTTCTTACATGGCATCAAAAGACACATTTTTCTGAACCTATCTACCAAAACATACAAGTAACCATGACCTTTCCTTGGCATAGGAAGAACAGCTACAAAATTCATTGAGATACTCTCCAAAGGATGTGAAGGAACTAGAAGTGGAGTGTACAATCCAAGTTTCCTATTACTAGGCTTACTTATTGCACATAGATAACATCCTCTAATGAAACGAGATACACTATCAATCATGTGTGGCCAATAACAATACCTTCGACGATTTGCTAATGTCTTGGCTACACTGAAATGTCCAGCAAACAATGATGTGTGTGCCTCCCATATGATACTATTTCTTTCTCCCTGATACATAACTTGCCCAAGTGATATAACAAACTATTATGCACATGATAATCTAAGTCTTCATTTTGGTTTCCTTGACTCAAGCTTTCATACACATCTTGAAAATCACTATCATATACTATTGGCGAGAGAATAGGCCTCGCAGAGAAGACCCGGGTTCAGATTAAGGGCCAACAAGGTTTTCTGCCATAGTCTAGGTTCACGCCGGCATTTGCACCTAGCCCCGAAGAGCCGAGAGTCTCACCCGAGGCATGTCGCGACCTTACTATGGTAGGGAGTCGATCGGTATCACAACAACAATAAAATCGATAAGGTTGAATCACAGTTACGTTGGGAGTCTAAAAAAACCACAATACAATGTTCCCTAACATATATCTCTCGGAAATGCATTCAGACTTGCAATAAATAAGATTTTAAAAGTTCTTGCAAAACCCTTCATTCAAAACCCATAACAAATATTCGAAACAACACTTCTGATTATATTAAGCTTCGGCTACAAGTGGCAAACTATTACAGGGCTCAATTGCATGAGCATACACAGAACATAACACAATAAGTCCTATTGGATGGAGATAGAATTGCATAAACATAGAGGAATGGAGAACAGTGCAACCCAGATGGAGCTCTCCTGTGGCTCCCTGTTGCCTATTCCCGTCTGCACTAACCTTCCTATCCACTGGATGGATGCCTATTTGTTCTATTGCCTGCGTGACTGACAATTCCTCCTTTCTTCTCGCTCCACTGTATTCTATTTCTTTCTGTTCATCGAGAGTTCCACTACTCGTTTCCTTCCGCGCTCTTCCGCCATCTGTGCCTACTCCCGTAACAACCACGACACTTGTAATTTTCTCCTTCGCAACCTTGACATCTTTCTTCCTACTGCAGTTGTGTTCCACCACGTACTCACCGCAACTCAAAATCTATTGAATTTCAAAACAAGGGCCCCAACAGGCCCCGACCACGTCCTATTGACTCGCCTTGAGTCAATTGATCTGCACTGTCTCTACTTCCATGGGTTCGCTCGGCCCTGCGCCCTGCTCTACCTACCTTCCCTCTCCTGGTTGTCCAAACAAGCGCCCCAACTCTAGGACCTTGTTTAACGCTGATGCCTTGAGCTCTTGGAAGGTTGCCATGGCCTGCTGCCACCCTTGCATTAGTTCTTCAGTTTCGGCTGTGATTTTTGTGACAAATTCTTCTCCTACATTCGGCGGCAGGGCACCAAACACAATGTTGATTTGAGTGTTGGCCTCAGAGGCCAATTGCTACATTGTCTGTGCACAAATTTTTACAAGCTTTCGAACCTCCCAGATGGCTTGTTTGGCTGCCGTTGAAGTCTCCTCTATGTGCTATATTTGGTCCTCTAACACATCTAGCTGGGCATAGAGTTGGTCCAGTCCAGTTGGGTTCGTTGCTTCCTAGATTTCCTTGGATATCTATTGAAGTTGTAGCGAGACCGGTTGTACCTTCATATTAAGTGCTGTCGAGCATTCTTGCAGACCCTTCAGTAGGTCATATGCTTCTCTTGCTGCAGTACTTAGAACTTCTTGCATTTTCGTTACTTGGCCCTGCCTTTCTGATATCTGTACCGAGTACACAACTGCTAGGTCGGGTAGAGAGGGTTGGCCTGCCATTGCCGCCTTGAGTTCCACATTCTCTTGCCGGAGTTTTGAATATGCCACCCTGAGGTGGAGTTCCTGCTCGACTACATCATTCTCCTACATTTCTTCTGGTAATTGGCTGCTGCTCGCCATTACTATAGGCCACACTTCCCTGAATACTCTAGTTACTGTCTCCAGTTGTTCCTGTAACTAATCCCTTTCCGTTATCATCTGTTCATGCTGTTCATTAAGCGTGCTTATCTGTTGTTACTGCTACTTGCATTTCTGTTGGAGCTGCGAGTGGAGCCTCTCGGCTTGCTGTGTTGCTCTTTGAATGAAATGGTATAGTTGAGCTGTCCCCTAGGTCTCTATGCTTTCGGCACTAGAGGTACCCTGATCTGTCACTCGTGCATGGAGGGGTTGTCCGCTGGCAATAGATCTTGCTGACTGGTCCTGAGGTGATTGTGGCATTGTTTGTTGCTGTAGCCAGTTGCTGGAGTCTGCCATCTATAGATCTTGTTGCCCTTGTGGACCTGCTAGGTCAGTTGTGTGGAGCAGAGTCTGCTTGGGGAGTGACCCAGCTGCTTCTTCTATCGATTTCTCTAACTGATTAATGAGGTTGGTAAAAGTAGTTTGTGGTGTCATGGTTGGGTTAACTAGGGGTACCACTTCTATACCAGATTTAACCTCCATTCCATGGTCCCCATTGTTTATTCTTTTGATGACTGGATTGAACACGGTGGTTGATGAAGTGGATGGTGCAGAGTTGTGGGGTTCTAGGGAGATGGATGAGGTGGTGGGTGGTAGTTGGTGGGTGCGAGGTGGCGATATACGGATGTTTAAAAAATCAAGGGGGGATATGGGATTGTGGGGTGTTACTCCTATGGCCTCTTCAGGCTCAACTATCATCTCTTCTCGGATTGGTACCCCTGTACTCAACTGTTGAGGTGGATCTTCCTTTGTGAGGTCAACCATCGGGCTAGATTCTGCAACCTTGGCCCTTTTTTCCTTTGGTGCCGCTGCGAGTTTTGTAGTTTTACTCTTTCCCACCAACGTTGTAGTTGCTGGGGAAGGGTAATTAAACAAAAAATTGCGTATGGGCATAAATACGGAGGCCATATTGGACGATGGATTAGACTAGGATGCCTGAAATTCTGAAAATGTTGGGAATGTAGTAGCATCACTTGCTAGGAATTGAACTAATCTGTTAAAGCTTTTTACCTTGGTGTTCAATTGTTCAATAATCGGGAAGAGCTGTAGGTTTGACATCTTGGTTGCTGTTTCCTTCAAAGTTTCTCCTAGTAGCATGTTTGGCAGCATTCTGTCAAAGAAGTATGTGTACACTCCATCCCTGATCTCCATTGCCACTCCTGGCCATGAACAGACCTCCGTGTGGAAGGTTGCTTCGTCAATCTGGAATTTCAAAGGCCTCATCTGGAACGTTGTTTACGGTACACATGTAAGCCTAAGAAAAGTATGTTTATGTGTGACTCCAAACCAGACCTGCTCACTATATCCATCTGGTAGATTTCTTGGAATCCTTTGTTGACTCATTACGACGTCAACCATTTGACCATACCAAAATCTGAAGGCTTCTGCATTCACTTCATTTTTTCTCGGGTCTCCAGACACTTTCCATGACACAAACTTGATAGCTACAGGTTGGTCTTCTGCTATCTCCACTGGTATCCTAATTATGGGGAAGGTCCACTTCCACATGGCCAACGCCATGATCAAATACCCATAGATAAACTCGGTCGCTCTCTTGTAATTGTCCTCGCAAGCTTCAAACAATTCTTTTAGCAGGAAGGAGCACCATTTGAGCCTTGTCCTTGGACAGAATGCTCTGCAACTGAAATTGTATCTAATGTGCACTCCCCTTTTGTATAGTGCCTCATGGTCTTGCTGGCGATTAGGTAGCAATCGAACTTGACCTCTGGTCTATTAATCAATTCAATCTTTGCCCCCTTCCCTCCTCTTCGTGTGCCATACTTGGCGTAGTAGTCTATATCTCCAGACATCTTTGCCCTCTTAGACACAGTTTGGAATGCTGATGACACATCCCTTCCTTCCTGCGACAATCTAGTTAATCTATGGATGTCTTCGGCATGAATTGGGATTTCCTTTCCTAGCCATAAAGAGCCGTTCTGAATCCTTCTTAATAGAAATTTTGTGCACTGCATCGCATCGCCTATGATCCCGAACACTGGTAAGTTCCTTAAATTCATTATAGTGGACTGTTGGATACCCCTGAACTCAAGCAGGACTCTTGCTGCTACCCGCCCTGCTTCTATCACATAATTCTCGATGTACACCTGCCTTTGTCTAGCTCCTATTCCACGAATGTTGGGCTTACTCGTTTCATTCTTTCTCGTTGCTGGTATACCTGAAGAATAGTTCTCCCTCTTTTCTCTTGAATTTCTTCTTCCGGACGCCTTCTCTATTCTAGTTCTGGTTCAGCTTCCCTTGCTCTTTTGGAGGTTTCTAGCTCTAACTCGGATTTTTCTGGCATTCTCACTCTTCTCTGCATGTGGGTTATGTAAGTAACCGACACAGGTGAGGTTAATGAGACCCCATAACTAATTAATTTTTCCCTGGCTTCTCCTGCAGCTACAATCGTGCGATTAGTTAGCTACTGAGGTGGGTTGATTTTTGGATTTGGGCAGATGCGATGGCTGGTGGTTATGTCTAATTATGGAAAATTTATTACAGTATAGGTGATGCTAATTATGGCAATTATTTCCAAATCTTGGTAATCCTACGGACTGACACTGGTGCTACGTTTAATGATGATGGGCTGATGTTCGACATGATTTTCTATCTGACGTGGATGACACGCTAGACACTACCCTTCCTCGACCACTATTCGTTGCGTTGCGGTCCCCGCAACTCAACTGTATTTTGTTTTATTATGTTTAATCCTATCTATGCTCATCTTGGATGTGAGAGAGTTATTGATTCTAACCTACCCTACTGACTCCTCTCGGTTGCGAGAGTTATTGGAATTGAAATGGTAAAATTACTCATGGTAGGGCTTCAGGCGTGCGTCGTTGACCCATCCCTGTAGAACTTGGCCGTTCAGTTGTGCCAACTGAACTGCTCCTGTCTCTTTAATTTATATGACATGAAATGGTCCTAGCCAATGCATCTGTAGTTTCCCTGGGAACTTCTAGTATTTACTGTCATAGAGTAGAACTTTCTCCCTGAGCTAAAAAGTCTTGTGCTTAATATGCTGGTCGTGCCAAGCTTTCTGTCTCTCCTTCAGTACCGTCTGATGAAACTCTGCAAGAAATCATTCTTCTTCAAGTTTTTGCAACTCCTACAATCGCTCCTTCAGGGATTCTTCTTTAGATAGTTGTAGAGTTATTGCGATTAGAAGGCTTGGTATGATGAATTCCTCTGGGACTACCGCTTCTCTCCCGTAAACTAGTTGGAATGGCGTTTGGTTGTTTAATCGTTTTACCGTTGTTCGGTATGCCCACAATGTTTCTGGTATCCATTCATCCAAGTCATCGCGCTGCACGTTGCATATCTTCGTCAGGCCCTTCTCTAGTATCTTGTTGAATGCTTCCACTGTGCCACTTGCTTGTGGATGATATGGACTGCTTTTATGGTGTTATATCATGAAGCTCTCTAGGAGGGACTTAATGGTGTCATTGATGAAGTGGGTACCCTGGTCGCTGGTGAAGCTTTTTGGGCATCCAGGTCAGCTGATTATATTTTCAAATATGAACCTAGCAGCAGTCTCTGCCATGAAATTCCTCACTGGCGCTGCTTCTACCCAGTGCGTCAGGTAGTCAGTCGCCATTATTATGTACCTTTCCTTTGAGTACCTTGCAGCCGATGCAATTGGTCCTACAAAAACGACTGCCCACTTTTCGAATGGTTGCAGTACTTTTATCATATGAAGCGAAAGCTCATATCTGTGAGATGGTCGTCCTGTACGATGACAAACGTCACGTTTCTGAACAAATGCTTTGTGTTCCTTGTGCACTGTTGGCCACCATAAGCCTGCTTGTAGTACCTTGCGTGTCGTTGGTTTAGCTCGCACATGCCCTCCCGCAACACCACTGTGGCTTTCCCATAGTTCAGCTTCCCTTTCGTGGTCCAGGACACATCTTCGAAAAACATGGTCTAGCCCCATCTTGTATAGGTGTCCCTCTATCAGCTGATACTCCGCGGCTCAAACTACTAGGTGCCTCTTCTGTGTCGAAGTATATTCTTGTGGACACTGCCTTATCGTGAGGTAGGCTGCTATCTCATTTAGGTAGTCTAGGATGGCTTCTACTCTGAAAAGATCAACATTTGGCAACTGATCATCTAGAGATCCTCTATTTTCTCCATTATCTAGTCGGGATAGGTGATCAGGCCCTATGTTGAGTCTTCCGGGCTTTACAATTACTTCAAAAGTGAACTCCTGGAAAAGTAGGAGCCATATGCAGATTCTGCCTTCTAAGACTCGCTTGTTGACTAAGTATTTCAATGTTGAGTGATCTGTGAAAAATTTGAACTTACCTCCCAAAAGGTAGTGGCGGAATTTCAGAAGAGAGTACACCATTGCCAATGCTTCCCACTTTGTTGTCGTATAGTTCTGTTATGCTGTTGACAACTTGCGACTGGAAAAATATACCGGATGATCGACAGAAGTGTCTCCAAGTTGAGTCAAGACTGCTCCGAGCGCAATGCCGGATGCATCAATGTGTACATGGAACTGTTTGTCCTAGTCCAGGTTGACTAGTGTTGGCACACTCACCAGCTTTTCCTTTAGGTTGTCCAGGGCCGTTTTGCAGTTGTCCGTCCACTGGAACTGTTCTGATTTCTTCAATAGTTTTTCTAAGGGCGTTGTTATCTTTGTGTAGTTGCGAATGAAACGCCGGTAGTAACCTGTGTGGCCCAGTAGTGACCTTAGCTATTTTACCGTTTCTAGTGCCTCCATACTGAAAATTACTGCTACTTTGGCTGGGTCTACACAGACACCTTGATTACATACCACGTGCCCTAGTAGTGTTCCAAACAGTACGACAAATATACACTTCTTCAAGTTCAACGAGATCTGCAATTGTCAACACGTATCAAACATTACTCTCAATAGGCTCACATGCTCCTTCAGTATGCTATAAATAGTCCAGTCGTCCATATATAATTCTAAGAACTTGTGGATGTATTCCCAGAATGCAGCTATCACAATGCGAGAGAAGACTTCAGGTGCATTATTTAATCTGAATGGCATCAAATTGTATGAGAAAGAGCCCCATTTGGTGGTGAATGTTGTCTTTCTCTTGTCTTCCTCCACTATTCTTACTTGATGGTATCTTGAGAACCCATCGGTGAATGAGTATGCCTCATTCCCCGCGACGTTGTCAAGGACTTCATCACTGAACGGAGTAGGAAACAGATCATGGATACAAGAATTTTTTAAGCTTCTGTAATATACACAGACTCGTATCTCTAATTTCTCCATTTTTCTCTGTATAACTATGGGACTTACCCATTCTGCTTCTTCTACTAGGAATATTAATCCAGCTTTCAACATTTTATCGATCTCTACTTTCACCTTTTCCTTTACCCTTGGGTTCAGATGACATGGTCTATGTTTGACAGGCCTTGCATCAGGCTTTAGTATTATCCGCATTTCTCCCATCTCTCCTTTTATGCCCTTTAGATCTGCCACAGATGAAGGAAACAAGTCCTCGTATTCCTTGAGTAGACTGAATATTTTCTTAGTTGTTTGTTCATCCCAGTAGTCTCCAATTGTCGGCAGTTTAGGTTTGTCTTCTATTCCAATATTTACTTTCTTGGTTCTGAGAGGTAACAAATGGATCCCTTCTGTCGTTGGTTCTTCTTTGATGTCTCTCTCCCCTTTTGTTTCTTCAAAATTTAGGTGCCTGAGATCCTCCATATTGTCATCGTCCATCTCACTATTAATTTTTTGACATGCCACCTTTTGTTGGATACCCTGGTATTGAAATGACTGCTCGTCCGTTTGTTGGATATCTGGGAAGAACAATACCTTCTTGATTGCCTGAAGCCTGTGTAACCAGCTCTGTCTTTCCTTCAAATGAGAAACACTGTGTGAATTTTTCCACAACTTCCTACCATTTGTTGGTCCCTCTTATTTTTTCTTCCGTCAAGTACCAAGCCTTTGGAATTACATCCAGGGAGTGGATAAACCGGTGGACCCACAGTTCCTCTGGATATCCATCAGTCCTCCATTGGAATTTACATTTCTCCAGATGGTTTCTGGGGTCTGAATCCCCTTGGTACTTGTCCTTACTTCCGAGTCCTTCCTCTTCCTTAAATATGGCTTTTAATGCTGCCACAACTTTTTCTCATCGCGTCAATGAGTTGCGATGGTTACTCCACCATCTTGTGGATGTGGATTGTAATTCCATGTCCATCATTTGTACTCTGTGACTTTTCAGTACCATGGTTTCTATCTTGGCTATGAAAAGACTTACAACCTTCATATCTGCTAAGATTGGGTATTCCTGAATCTTAGCCCGAATCTAATTGACTCTTCAAATATTGGCACATATCCTTGTATTTGTTTCATAGCCTCCTTGCTGCCAATCATCCCAAGCTATTTCTGATCCTCATTCTGAGCTTTGAATGCTTCTCCAGCTTACAGAGCCTTCTACCATTAGGTTAATGTAATCTTCTCTTATTTTTGTGGTTATTTGGTAGAGATGGTCCAGGAGCTGAGCATCTTCATTGTTATCCATAGTCTCTGTATATATCGGTCCTTGGTAGGGGTCAAATGGCTGAGTGACTCTGATTTACCCATCCTCGAAGATCATCAATTCTTTCTTCAAGTCGATCACTACATAATTTTCTAAGGCCCAGTCAATTCCTAACAGTGCAGGGTACGAATCTTTGTCCCCCATGATTTCGATGAATTCAAAGTCCATAAATTTATTTACTCCGACAATGTCAACTTCAACCTCCTCCAGTCGGCCGATGGGAAAAATGCAATACTGGTTCACCATCTGAAGCTGAATTGGGGAATATGTCAATATTGGTTTCCCCAATGCCTCCCAAGTTTTCCTTGGTAAGATGTTGACATCAAATCCCAAATCAAGCATGGTGTCTTTAATATGGAACCCCACAACTTGTGTGTTCACTTGAAATTCCTTTCCCATCCTTCGTTTGTTTCTCTTGATTCTCTGTACATACTTCTGGTCCGCTTCTGTTGATTCTTTTTCTTTGGTGTTCTTCTTCAACACCCCTTCCAGGTTCTACTTTAGCCGTTCTAGCATTGGTGCATTGTTAACAATTTTTAGGAAGAGATGGAACCACTCTTGGATCAAAGCTTAAAAATTACTTTGGGTATCATTGTCTTCTTGAGATTTCTGTAACTCGATTCCTTTGTTTCCCCCCAACTAGGCAAACGTTTCTGCTGCTTCCTGGAAAAATTGTTTCTGTCGTTCTGGTTTGACCAGGAGCTTTGGCAATGTTGGCTTGATCAATTTTATTGGGTCCATAGTACACGCATATTCCCCTGTTCTTTTGCCTCCTCATGTTACTATGGACACGTTTTGCATTGTCTGAGTTCCCATTAACCTAGGTTCTGCATTTACTAAATGTGTCCCCCTCTGTCTAGCTCTTTCCTCCCACCTTTTGATAAGCTCCAGGCAATCTTCTATTGCATGTGTATTAACCTGACATTGATAACACTAGGGTATTCTAGGGAGTGGACATTATCTATCTACATGTCCTTCTTGGTCACAGTTATAGCATCTTACTGGACCTCTACCTCCTACTCGGCCTCCCCTCAGGCCTCCTCCTCTTCCTCGGGGAGCTTCGTTTACTCTGTATGAAGGCCGGTCCAGCCGCTCCACTAGTGCATCTAGTGCTCGGCACTGCTATGTGCCGTGTGTTGTTGAGGCACATAATTCACAGTATATATTGTTTGGAACGTTTGAATATTTCTGTAATATCAGACACAGGTGAGGTGGATGGCCCATATTCTTGCATACTTCGTAGTACTCATTGGTGATTGGACTTTGTTGTGTGGGGAACCCTGTGTATTGTTGTTGCGGTGGGTATATCCCCTGGGTATTTATCTACGCAACCCCTCCTAGTGGTGGAGCCCCTTGCGCCCCTGCGGCCGATGTCCCCACATTTTGGCCCCGCAACCAGGGAAATTCGGTTGCCTCATGTCCCTCCATGAGACAATGTGTGCACCATACATTTGGTCTCGCCGGTCGCATTGGTTGCATTTCCTTGAGTTTTTCTGTCAGACTGGCTATTTGATGCTGCAGACCCATTATAGGGGGGTCCTGTACCTCTGCTCCTCCTTTAAACTCTTGCGGGTAACCCGCCATAGCTTCAGATATTTTCATTGCCTGCTCCAGTGCGTCTTGCAATGTGTCGATCCTTTTTTGAGTCAATGGAGTTCGGGTCAAAGGTAGTAGAGCTTTAATGAACTAGTCTCTCTAGTGGTTTGGATCAATTAGATAGCTGAGTTTCCTGATTCTGTCCTTGAATCTCCGCATCAAATCCCAAGTAGTTTCCCCTTCTCACTGCTTGATTTCCCACATCTCTGACAGGCCCTGTTGGTCTGTCTGAGGCAGTTTGAATTCCTTAATGAAATCCCTCTTTACATCTGCCATCGTTGGGTTCGAGTGAGCTTCCGACCATTTCATAAACCAGCGTAGGGATCTCTCCCTAAAGGTGATCTGAAATTCTATCAACTTCCCAACATTTGGTGTATGTCGCGCCCTCCATATGCCCTCGCAGAGGTACTAGTGATATTCGACGTCGTTGTTCCCCTTCCTAGAGAATTCTAGATACCGGGTGAGTGATCCCGCCATGTTCCCTTGAATAGGTGTTACTAAAATGAAGTCGTTGGATCCTGGTTGTGAGATTGTGCCTCTAGCAATCCTAGTACTAGCGTGTGTTACAGTTGGAGAATGATTACTATGCAACTTACTTAATTCATGTAACTTAGTAAAAATTTCACTTACAGGCTTGTAGAGCACTAGGGGAAGGTTGGGACTAGAGCTACTTGAACTGTGGGGACTAGGAATACCTTGAGATATGGACACTAACCTTTCTTGAAATAGTTGCTCCATTGTAATGTGCATTTCCACATTGGACACCTCCTCTGGGCACGCGTCTGTACCTTCTTCGTCATACCTATTTCCTTTCTCCATATAGGCTGGACTCCTATACACCTGCTGCACTTATTTCACGACCCATCCTATATCATTGGGACCCACCTGACCTTCCATTCCCTTTGTCATCTAAGGCGCCTCCTCTTTGTTCTTTCGACCGCTTTCCTTTCTTTTCAACTCCTTCATCACCCTCTCTCGCCACCTTTATGCAATCTGCACCCTCCAATGTGCTTGTCGCTCCCTGAGCCTGTTGGTGGTCTTGACATCCATAGCCCTAATCCCCATTTTCACCATTCTTGTAGCATCTCTTATTTAATCCCTTCCCCCGGCACTAGAGAGTTTATGCTTCCATCTCTACTTTTTGGAATCCCATTAGTCCTTTGTCTACCATCAATGCCTTAATCCACAAAGGAATCTCCTTCAGCAGCTTCCCCCTTAACTCGAACTTGAAGGTATCTTCTTCTCTTGAGAAAGACTGGTAGCACTCGGCTGCAAACTCCACTATATATCCGTCCAAGGTGGATTCCACCCAAAAATCTACGGCTCGGGTTAAATCGGTGTTCGACTGATGAAGGGCCACCAGATCCTCGTGTGCCCACTTGTGATTGATTCTCTGCGAATTTTCCTTGACAGCCTTGGTCTGAAGCCTCCACAACCAGTTGTAGATTTATTTTGGGAACTTTCCCCAAAATATTTCATAGGTATCACTTGCAGAGTCGGAGAATAGAACCAGGTTTTTAATTGTTTTCTCCTTCTTTCGTCTGAGCTCAGCTTGCTGAGCAATAAACTAATCTAGGTGGTTATCCCACCAGCTTCATATTTCTCTTTTGAAGATCTGAGATACCATGATATAGCTCCCAAATGTATTTTCAGGTCCCGGCAATGGAACCATTTGTTGGCGAGAGAACAGGCCTCACAGAGAAGACCTAGGTTTAGATTAAGAGCCAACAAGGTTTTCTGCCATAGTCTAGGTTCACACTGGAATTTGCACCCAGCCCCGAAGAGCCGAGAGTCTCACTCGAGGCATGCCACAACCTTACTATGGTAGGGATTCGATTGGTATCACAACAACAACAACATCGATAAGGTTGAATCACAGTTACGTTGGGAGTCTAACACAACCGCAATACAATGTTCCCTAACATATATTTCTCAGAAATGCATTCAGACTTGCAATAAATAAAATTTTAAAAGTGCTTGCAAAACCCTTCATTCAAAACCCATAACAGATACTCGAAAAATCATTTCTAATTATATTAAGCTTTGGCTACAAGTGGAAAACTATTACAAGGTTCAACTGTGTGAGCATACACAGAACATAATACAATAAGTCCTATTGGACGGAGAGAGAATTGCAGAAACACAGAGGAATGGAGAACAATTCAACCCAGACGGAGCTCTCCTGTGGCTCCCTGTTGCCTATTCCCGTCTGCACCAACCTTCCTATCCACTGGCTGGCTACCTATTTGTTATGTTTCTTGCGCAACTGACAGTTCCTCCTTTCTTCTCGCTCGGCTGTCTTCTTTTTCTTTCTGTTCATCGAGAGTTCCATTGCTTGTTTCTTTCCACGCTCTTCCGCCATCTATGCTTGCTCCCACAATAGACGTGACACCTGTCATTTTCTCCTTCACAACCTTGACATCTTTCTTCCTACCGAGGTTGCGTTTCGTCACGTACTCGCCGCAACTCAAAATCTGTTGAATTTCAAAACAAGGGCCCCAACATATGAATATTTTTCAATGTAAATTTTATGCATAACTAAATTTTTCTTGAGTATAATAGATGAATTTACGATAGGCCTAGAGAGCATATAAACTACCTTATTGTAGATTCCCTTTTTTGTACCTGATAACCAAATGAAATTGTTGTAGAAATCCCATCCATCTAAAATGTCTTGATTGCTGCAAATTTGACTATGATTGTAAGTACTACAATGGCTGATGGTCGGTATGTATAATGGTCTCTTTCCCCATCAAATAGTGCTTCCATTTCTTTACACTTTGTACCAATGCATATAACTCTTTGTCATAGGTGGGATAATTAGTCAGATCCATTAAAAATTTCAGAATGAAACGAAATAGGCTTACGATGCTACATGAGAATTGCTCCCATAGCATAATCACTTGCATATGTTTGGATCTCAAATGGTTGTCTAAGATGCGGAAGAGCCAATACCGGTGCTGAACTTATATTTTTATTTAAAGAATCAAATTATTTTTGCTGCATATCTCCCCAATGGAAGACTTTATTAATAGTTGTCAATGCATGTAATAGAGCTGCAACAGAAGAAAAATTAGTAATGAGTTTCCTCCAATATTGTGTTGCCCCAAGAAAGCTTCTTACCTCGGTAACTATATTGGGCTTGGGTCAATTCATAATGACCTCTACTTTGGAAGGGTCTATCTTTAACTCAACTCCTCCAAAAATGTGTCCCAAATACACCAAAGACGTCTTGTCAAACTCACACTTCGACATATTTAAAAATAATTGCTCTTTTTTCAAGACATCAAGTACCTTGTTCACATGCATGACATGTTCATCTCTTGATTTTATGAATATAATTATGTCGTATAAGTAAACAATGACGAAGTAATCTAGAAATGGTATAAGTACATCATTCATGACTCTCATGAAAGTAGTTGGAGCATTGTTAGACCGAATGGCATAACTAGCCACTCAAACAATCCTTGTCTAGTTTTAAATGCAATTTTCCAAACGTCTTCTTCAGCTATTCTAACTTGATGATAACCACTTCACAAGTCTAACTTAGTGAAATATCTTGCATACTTTAACTGATCTAGACAAATCATCAATGTGTGGGAGTGGGTAGTGATTCTTTATTGTGATTTTATTTAATGCATGGAAATCTATGAACATGTGCCAAGTCTCATCCTTCTTTGGTACCAAAACAATTGGTGAACCACATGGCGAAGTAGATGGGCGTATGATACCTTTGTTCATAAATTATTTGATTTTATTATTAAATTCTAAACTCTTCATAGTTTACATGCGATACATAGCAATGCTTGTAAGTGGAACATCCTACTACAACTGAATCTCATGCTGAATTCCCCCCTTGGGAGGTAACCCACTTGGTTCTTGAAACATCTTGCCATGCTGACTTATCACATCAAACATATCAGATTTTAATTTTTCATCACATCCTTCAAAATATTCATATTAGACATCATCTTTTTTCTTGATCATGAGAAGCACAAAATTTTTACTTGCATTAAATAGCCTCTTCATTTGTCGTTCATTAACTAAAAAAATATTCAGTTTTTGCGATGGTCTCTCACAATATACTCCACCCAATCCTTAAGCAAATGATATTTGTTCTCTTGGCAATAAAACGCCGCTTTCCTGTCATACAAATATGGAATTACCAAGATAATCCCAGAAATTTCAAGAGGAACCACATCTAAATCAACTTCATCAACAAAGTTTGTAGTAATAGAAAATCAAAATATGCATTTCCTTGTAACCTGTAAATTGGAATTCTTAACTATCCAACCCAAAGGGTATGGTTTATTATGTGGTACTATTTCAAGGTTAAGATTTTTGACCAAGTGTTCTGAAATCAAGTTTTCTTGTGACCCACTATTAAAAAATGCATCAATCTTTGTATGATTTGAAATCACTCTAACATGGAACAATTATATCCTTGTGTCTTCATTTGGAGTATTGTTGTGACTATTTTAGGAGCTATTACTTGATATGGCTTCCTTTTCTTTTTTAACCATGGCTACAATATTGGTCTCATCTCCTGAATCGAATCCAAGATCTTGTTGTGTGGTGGAAGTCATCTTTTGTTTCCCTTCATTATTTGGTTTCTTTGGCCTTAGTTCAGGATGTAGTTTTCAATGGTGGGCTTCATCATGCCCCCCTTTGGAACAATGTTTGCATGTAAGTTTCTTCCCTTCTTTCTTGATGCTTGCATTCTTCTTTCCCTTCCATTTTCCTCCCTTCTCTTTTCCCTTATGCTTGAATGACTTCTTCTCCCTACCCTCTTCCTGAATGTTCTTTTCACTTGCATCAAGATGTGTGGCTTGCACACATAATTCATCTAAGTTGTTTGGGTTAAACATAAGGATAGTATGTTTCAATTAGGAATGTAAACCCCCAATGTATTTCAAGAGTTTGTCTTGTGAATTCAAGTTTACTCATAAAAAACCCCTCTTTATAAACTCCCGAGAGTACTCTTGAACAGTTTGGCCTTTGAGTTGCCTAAAGTTTTGTGAACTCATTATTTCTTTTTGCATATAGGCTATTGGATAAAATTTCCTTTTAATGGAAGAAATGAATTCAACCCAAGAAATGGATATCTTACCATTAATTTGCATTTCCTCTTGAGTCTTTTCTTCCCACCAAAATAGTGCTTCTCCTTCTAGCCTTAATGAAGCCAACTGAATATTTATGTCGTCCTCTTGTATATTTTGAATTCTGCAGTATACTTCCAATGGACAGATCCAATTGTATAATTTATTTTCATTTACCTCACCATTTTAAATGAGAAGTTTAAACTTGATGTCCAACTTGAGTAATGGAGTTTTTCCTTTTGGGATTTTTGAATGAGTGTGGGTGGTTTTTGTGGTGGAAGTGGAAGATGAAGATGTTGATAAATATGATGAGGATGAGGATGGTGGAGATGGAGGTGGCTTTTCTCCATTGCCTTTCAAACTCTTCTCTTCATCCTTCTTAGCATATGAATATCCTTCTCCATGTGGAGGCTTAGAAACTTCTCTTTCTCTTTCTACAGTGAATGCATCAAACATGATTTTAAACATTCTTTGAATGTATTTGAAGTATATCTTGACATCATCTTCTTCTGAATTTCCATGAGTCTCTCCAACACCTGACATAATGGCTAAGGATTCAAGCTCAATGTCTGATGCGTGTACCTCTTCAATCACTTAAGCTTCTTGTGTAATTTGTACCTCTTCAATCTCAACTGCTGGAGATAGAACTTGAGGTGCTTCAAGTGCAGATTTGAGTGGAACTTTGGGTGAATATGATGCTTTATCATCTCTCTTTATTCTTGTACTAATATTAGGACTAACAACCAATAACTTCCCTTCTCCTCTCTACAACTTCAACCTTGTAAGCATCACAAAATTGCAACTATTAAAACCCCTCTTGCACAATCTAAAGAAAAGAAAACAAATAAACTTTAGAAACCTTGTGCTCTAATAACAACTTGATCTAGAATTGATTGTTAGTTAATTCTGTGCTAATATTAGTTTCAGAATTAACATGAATGTGCTTTGATTTGCTTCTTATACAAGGGTTTATACATGTGCTTACGATTGACAATTCAATAAACTTGATGAGATTAAGTGTATTTCATGAACTTAAAAGAATGGAAACTCAATGCTGAACAACAACATATAAAATCACTGCAAGAAAAAATAACAGAGAGAAATACACAAGTTTTTGATGAAGGAGTTCACCCCTCCTGGGCTCCATATCCTTGGTCCAGCTTCATAATGTGGGCCTTTGTATTAGCTTCAATATTGAAAAAGTTTTGTTTAAAGTCTCATGTTTCCTCTGCAACCTACTCCAATGGATCCAAAACATCAAAATATACCAATAATGACTCTTCCTGAGCCAAAATTGGTCGAAAATGTCCTCAGTTATGGGAAAACCAATTTTTCCTAGTTTTTCTCCACTCATTAGGGGACTTTTGAGGTCTAAAATGGGCCTCCTAAGTAAAAATTACAACCAAAATAAAATTTATAAGAACTAATAGGATTCAAGATAATGATGTCAACCATGGGGGATGATTAACCATTTTTGGAGTAAAAAAGTACAAGAAATATAAAATAATAAAATAATAAAACTACCTTTTCAACTCGTATTTTCAACTTATCTCCCTAAGTTTTTACTCAAATTTTGAGTGAGAGTACTCGTTGGATGAAAAATTTAATTTCTCATCCAAGGAGTACCCATGTTGCATACTTTCAATGGACCCTCATACATGAAAAATGAGAAATACATGAAAAAATGTGATTGAAATCACGTTTTTCATGTATTTCTCATTTTTCGTGTAGTAGGGTCCATCAAAATTATGCAACATGGGTACTCCTTGGATGAGGAATTAAATTCTGCATCCAACGAGTGTTTCCGATCGAAATTTGAGTAAAAACGTAGGGAGGTAATTTGAAAATACGAGTTGAAAAAATATTTTTATTATTTATTCTTTTTTTCCCTCTAAAATTTGATGATGTAATCTAACATTATTTTATTATTTCCACTATTATTTGATAATTTCCTTAGGAGGCCCATTTTAGACCTTAAAATTCCCCTAATGAATTATGGAAGTCCGCTAGTTAACTCCACTAAATGTGGAGATTCTGCCGCATCTGGTGGTTTCACCAAAAGCACCACTAAGAAAATACACATTTAATTATAGATAAACATGAGTTTAAAGTGCAGTTAATGGATTATTACCACAAAGTGTGTTTTTAGAACTAATCACAGATTATGGTGCTAACCTAGATTAGTGGCATGATTAACATTAATAATCATGGCTTTAAACTTCATTTTAAAACTTCAAACTCCCTCTGAATATGTGTATTGGCTCCTGGTCATAGAGTGCAAACATGTGGGAGGGGGCTGGCCCCCTTCGAACCCCCAACTTAGCGCATTACAAAGTTGAAATAGTGGCAGAGTCCCATAGTTTATAAGGACTTGTGGTATGGTGCATTGGTTGGCGCTGGCGTTATTTTGGGTTGTGCGGTCGACCCCGACCTCCACTCCTCCGGTCATAACATTTTGCTAAGCATAATTTCAGTTCAAACCATAGTTAATAACTTTGGTTTAAAACATATGTTGATATATATAGCTAGCACCATGACTATATTTCAAACCTTACATTCAGATTTGAATTTCAAAATTGGAATAATAGATATGCACCTGAATTTTACCTTACCATAAACTTAATTTCCATCCAACCTTTCCATAGGGGAGGGCATGTGGCAGCCTCCGACTGCGCCACATGTCCCTTCTCCATTGGGCTAAAATTCACCATTAAAATAATATCCACCATTAAAAGAAATTCCCAACTAAGGATTAGGAGGAAAAATTCAACTTCCCCAGGCAACATTGGTGAATCTAGTGATGACACTTGTTACAATGTCACTGGCTGAAATCTGGAGAATATTCTCTGAAGATTCTTGAGGTGCAGATTGGACTGCCAAGTCATTAGTCTGTCATTGTTCTGCATAATTTTTACCTATTTGAGAAAATGAACAACATGCCATAACTTACTCATACGAACTCAGATTTTGATGAAACAAGTTGCATTGGATTCATGGTGATGAGCTCTATCTGGTCGTTCTATTTTGAAGATTTTTTTAGAGCTTTCATTTTTTAGCTAAATACTGAGCCTCTGATTAGAATATGTCCCAGTACTCCTACACGACCTTGTCCATCTGTTGTTTTCATGTGGAGGATCCTTATTTGGAGGTCATGACCATAGTCTTATTCTTGCACATAGAGAAGATTGTAAGGAAAACAAATTTTCTGGTTTCTGAAATTGGCTTACTACATCGCTTTACAGTGATTAAAGAGATGTCAGTAGGTGGTGCTACCTCGGTTGTCTTGTACAATTTATTTCCAAAATTAACAATAACAATGTGAGGCCTAGACTCATACACAGCATGTCGCTTCCACAAGTATGGATAGCCTAATAATACATCAAAAACTTCAAGAGGAGAAACATCACATAATACCTCATCCGTGAAGGGCTTGATGTTGTAGGGAAGGTGACATTGTTGGCTAACGCGGAGATCCCTTCCTTGGTAAAGCTACCCGATGGTGTGTGGTTGTCGGTGCGTTCTGGTCGGTAGGCTTACCCGCTTCACGACCTTTTCTGAAACAAGGTTCTTTTGGCTCCTACTATCGACAACGAATTGTTGATCTAGGTGGATATTGATGGCCACCAACCTATTCCACCTAGAAATTTTCATCAGTTTTCTTATTTAGTATTTTTTGCAATTTTCAGGTTCTAAACTTCTGGAGCAATTTTGACCCCCTAAACGAATTTTAGAGATATTTCCAACGAGGTATTCCTACGCACCAAATATTTCCAACAATATTCCTTGGAGAGATATTTCCAACGAGGTATCATACGCACCAAATAGAGATAATATGACCAAGTTATGACCCCGGGAAGTTGGATGCCCAACTAACACGCAAAGGACCCATAAACTCTTGGTGTTACATCACCTTGAGTTAGGGTTTTTGTTGTTTAGGGTTTTATCTTATTGTTCAATAATAAGATGGCCCTTGAGCCTCATTTTAACACAGTTCAGAGGCATGTATCTGCCACATATCTTCTCAGAGATAATCTACCATCGCCAAAGCTAGTTTCTTTCAATTCTATCTGTATGGATTTTCAGTATTTGATATTAATGAAATGAAATATTATTTTTGTTTTATCTATGTATTCATGATTATATATGTATTCTATTTTGTTCCTTATTAAATTTGGATCAATGGTATCAGAGTGGTCTTCTCTTTCTTTGTTTTTTTTACATGTCCCCAACGGGGTCAGGGTATAAAGAGTTAGGGCTCAATCTGGTTGAACTCTTGCAAGATCAACATCGAAAACCTAGAAATATGATCAAGTACCGTAGTTGTTTTCATAGATACATTAAGGAGGAGTTGAAGCCTCTAAATTCACTACAACAACATGGGTTATGACCACCCGGTTCGGACCTTAAAGAATTTTCTTTTTCGTGTGAAATTTTGGCTCCGACTAGTTTAACTAGGTCCAGTTACCTTCTCTTAATCTCCAATGGCTTAAAATATAAATTTTTTCTACCAATGGGAAAGAGACATAAGATCATTTCTCTTGCTGATTAGGCAAGAAAGTGATCTTTAAGCTAATTTAGGGTTCAACCAAGCCACAACTAAAGTTTTGCCTCTTTGAGAAGAGGACTTCTAGGAATGTAGAACTAAATCTAAATAAAAAATTATTCTAAAATGAAAGGAAAAGGAAATTTATCCTAATCCTATCTCAATTACGCAGATATATATATAACCCAACTGAGAGTAAGATATTTAAATGATTGAGATTTAAATATGTTTGGCTTATAATGAATATCAAATTAACGAAATAGTTCAACTAACTGACATTTTGAATACCAAAACATATTCTATTCAGAGGCCTCTTAACTAAGATAATCAACCAATAACATTTATGAAGTATTTCACAAAATGATATTGAATTTTAAATCGATATTAAAAGATAGATTTATGAGTAAATAATTACTCAGAATTCAGAATTCAACCCATAAGAGCAGAAATAAATAATAGTGCTGAGTAATAGTGCACAAATATAAATAAAATGACACATTATTGCTATCATAAAATGAAACCAGTATTTAAAACAATAGTATTATAAATACCAATTTATTGAATACATTTCGCTGACTCTAGTCTCCAACAATTATTTACAATGCTTGAGCTTCTGCTTTTAAAAATAGAGCTGCAATAGTACAAACTTCATTATTCATACATAATTCAACGTGGAAAGCAAAAAACCTCAATAATCCCCAGATCTGAGTTTTCTCTGCTCTATCCTACAACTCTAAATCCTCCATACAATAGTGCCTTCAAGAATTCATGAATTGCAAAGAAGAGGAGCCCCTATTACATTCTACAATATGCTATTTATAATATTTAGAAAATGATTTATTAATAAGAAAGTTTGTTGAAGAGTGAATCTGCTACATCAATTTTCATTGAGCCAAAATCCCATTGTTCTCTTGCTGGAGCATTCTCATTGATTGAGATTTTCTTCTTCTCATCTCTTCAACTATTTTCTTGCAAAAACAGAATTAAAATGAAAAAATGAAATCAAAATGCCAAATTTGGAATTAAAAACAAATCCAATTAAAACTTAATTACATAATTAAGATAAAAGAAATCTAAGCTTTAAATTGATGCATGTGATGATTGAACTGGCCAAGTAAAACATAGACGGACGGATCTGCACTCAGAAGAAGTTGTGGGCAAATGAAAATGAAGAAAATTAAACTCAGAAATTAGTTTTTTTTTTTTTAAGCTTGATCTTCTGTTGCATTTTCGACCTAATAAATGAGCAAATATGGAATTGAAACCACTTCAGGAATAGTAACCATGATTTTATCTATCCAATGAGCCATCTTGGGCCTCATTTGGCCAAGTAAAACTCAATCTATGTGATTCCAAAGTTGGTATATAAAAATGGACAAAATTCTAGAATTTTTGTTGCTTAGGCTAAAAATCAACAATTTTAAATTAAATTCTAATTCTAATTAGTTTATAATATTTAATTAATTAATACTAATTAATTGCAATTATTTTATTAAGCTAATTTAGTTACCATCTAATTCTAAATTAAGTTATAATTATCTATTAATTAATGTTTAATTAATTACATTATTAATCTTAATTAATAAATTAATTGTAACTACAATTAAACTAATTAAAAATTGATTTAATGATTAATTAAAATATTAAAACATTATATTAATATTATAATTGAAATTATATTACAATTTTAATTAAACTATAATATTAATTATAATATTATATGATATAATATATATTTTAAAAACATTAAATCATAACATATATTACACAATGGAGGTTACGTGAGGATGATGAGGGATAAGGAGGAAGGTAGGGAGAGATAAGGAGTGGAGGGTGAGGTGGATGGAGAGATAAGGATGATGAGTGGAATAGTGAGGTGGAGGGTTAAGTTGACGTGAGGATGAGGTAATGAAAATAAATTGGGAGGTATAACGAGGTCAATTAATTTTATGTTAAAAATTTAATTTTTCGCATAAAATCGTAATTGGAATTTGGTGTTTTTTTTTCTAAAAAAGAGCATAAATTAAATAGAATACTTGCGATACGCGATTTGCGATATATCGTAATCGCAATATTGCATCACATTTTTATTTCGGCCTTTTTAAATTGGTTTTTTTTTTTTGCTTTCAGGATTTTTGGAAGAGAGGATGCGGTGAGAAGTGGGGCTCGCACCAAATTAACCATCTTACAAATTGGACTATAGCCATTTTGCAATTTTAATATTATAGGCTTGGCAATTTATTTTAAAATAATAAATTGGAGTAAATTACCAAGATCTTGACACGCGTTTTAATTCATTGTACAATTTAGCTGAGTCATTTTGTAGGATCGTTAGTGAAAAATGAAAGAAATAGTAAAAATGAACTAAAAGTTAATATTTACAATGAATGCTTATTTTAACTATGAAAATTGAAATATTGATACATTTTATACATTTTTCTAACCTAGGTGACACAAATGATCAAAATTCAAAAGAGTGTCATTTACAAATTGGTTGTCCAAATAGAGCGAAACAAGTATCGTTAGACAAATTGTTAAAAATCAAATTCAATGAAATGATAAAAAATAAAATCCGACAAAAATAAAAATGGAAAAAATTGCAATATCATTAACTTAATGAAAATCATAAAAAGTTCTTAGCAAAAAATTAATAGAAAGGTTCCCCATTATTTGAAGTAAAAATTCAAAAATAGAGGGTGTTGGGTTTTCTCTACAAGAATGGCGATACACGGGAGAAGGACCAATTATCTCGGATTAAAGATAATGAACTTAAATTTACCCAAAGGTTAAAAATAATGTAAATCACAAAATTGTCTAACAGTAAAACATTTCCAAAGGTTCCATATAAATAGGTTAAGCAATATGAGTTTGTAAAAATAAGTACTTAAAACAGACTCGAGTAAAAGTGATGAACCCGTATTTGGAAAAAAATTGTTTTAAAACTTCCTCATATGAAAAATAGAAGAAGGTAGACATAGGAGTTTTTGATAAAGCATATATCCATTTTATGATTGGTTTCTGACATCACTTCGCTGCTAGCAAGCCTGAATAGTACCCCGAAAAAGTTGTATTTTATTCTATACAAGCCTAGTCCCATTGCAAGCGAGTGTCCATAGCCTCGACAGGTTTACTTGTATTTTTCGTGCTTCCTCTTTTAATCACCCTTTTGATAAGCACATTTTCAAGGTTTTAGTTTATCATGTATTTGAGTGAAAGAGGTGGGATAGTAATAGAGATTTATGTTTAATGGACATAATAATTTTATAATGTTTACTCCAAATTATTTCCTTAGAACTGTAAATCAGAGGATTTTATGTGGAGGGGTGGGAAGGATTCATTGTGTTAAACTCAAATTAGTTCTTTCCTTGAAAAAGTAAACTCAATTACTTAGAAAGGACGTGTGTTCCTCTATGAAAAATATTTAAAGCAAGATGGTTTTATGGTTCCATAAAAATATGTCTCTAATGATAAGTGAAATTCACTTAAATAGATAGAGTAAAATATTTCCCATGTATGTCGACAACTATAAGGTAAGAAAAAATCCTTTCACATAAATCATGACAGAGTCACCAAAATTAAAAAAAAAAACTAAAAGCAAAGGAAAAGAATTCCTAAACTAAATTAATAAAGAAATCAGCAAATGAAAAAATAAAAATGAAGAAAGAAAAACTAAAAGATTTTATTTTTTAAAAGATAAACTCCAACAGGACCGCTTATATAAATTTTTCAACAAAGGATTATAAAAGAAAATAAACATATGTACATTCATTCCTATGTTGAGATTTTAATTTTTTTTTATCTTGCAGAGTTCTAAGAAATGAGAATCTCAAAATGTAGTGGGAAACAATGATGATAGATAATTCATTGAATGAGAATTCTCTGTCTGTTGCAATTTTTTCTTCTTCAAGACAAGGCCTGCATAAAAGCATCTTAACTATTTTTTAATAAAATTAACACTTTAAAGATATAGGATGGAGGTTCATAAACTCCCCAATTTAGATGATTTGGTGAGGATCATTAATGTTTCTTTCAAGAATCTCAAAGAGAAAAATAAAATGAACTTCGAAAATTGATTTGGTAGAGGTACGAGAGCTTCATGAAGATCTGAAAAATAGAGTTCGAGATCAGCAAAAACTAAAACAAAAAATGAAGAAATAAGAATAAATGAAAGTGGGCACATGAAAATTACCCTTGGAGAACTGCATTTAATCTTATCTTAAAGGCATTATTTTCTCCAACAAAAGATAATGTCTTTTTTTAATTAGAATTAAAACCATGAAGAAATTTTATTTACCCAAAAGAATTATTTATTAAATCTAAAGTAAAACAAGCAGTAAACTAGAAGAAATCAATGTTTTATGTTCGAGGAATAAGAAATAAATTGAATCCATCAGAAATGAGGATGAAGATATGCTTCTTTATGAATTGTAGTGATGGATGTTCTATTTGCTTCTTCCATTCTGAATTTATATCAGCCCCAAAATATTGAAATTGATTCAAAATCCCGAATAGTGTAAAAATATATAAAGGGGATTTGTATGTTTATATGATCGGTATGGAGAGAAATTCAGAATAAAAAGAAAATTAAAATATGAATTAACCATCATATAGGTTAGTTCCTTGCCTAATATTTCACATTGTGAGATTCTTTGCCATGCATAACTTTAAAAGTTGTGAATTCCACCTTTGCCGATATGTGACTGATTTTTTTCTATAATAATTAAAAGACAATGATCGAGGGTTGTCTATCAACATCTATCACATTGGAATATCTTAAGACAAGGCCTCATTTGAGCTTTGCGATGCGATAAAATTGTTGCGATATAAGCATGTGTGATATCTTAGATCAAAGAATAATTATGCTAGAGATAGGAGACGCCGATATTATTCTTGTGATAATGAAAATGCGATAAATGATGTCGCTCATTGATGGGACCAACTTTGGTTTTATAAGAAATTAGCGATCAGAGATTTGAGTACAAGACATAATATCGTTGATATGCTGATTTACGATGAAGAACGAACCCAATAGTTTTATTATATGGATTTAATTTCATATCAGATCTGGGACATCATAACCTTTAAACATATGCCCCTATCAAAATTGCGATTTATCAATGGATGCAATATCTTTTCAGAACTGATTTTAAATGTCGCATCGGGTCCGGGGTTTTGTGGACATCACAATGTTGACGATGTCATTTTATCGAAAAATGAGTATATGGGAATATCATAGATATATATGTGGGGCCGACGATTTATTTAAAGTATTCAATTAAAAAATAAAGTGATTATGTTAACTTTGATTTTAAATAAATAACCTTTGAATAATTTAATTATCTGTCGTATTATCTGATCATAAAGTAATTTTATCATTGTTTTCTCATGAAGAGAGTTTATGAAATATAATGATCCGATATGAGTTTTCCAAGAATTTTCTAAGGCTTACTAGGATTTCAATGGATAGAAACAAAATTAGATAATCCTAAAACTTAAAACGAAATCATAAATACTTCCCCGAACATGTTGTAAATTTGAGAAAAGGGTTGCTTACTTGCTTATCTCAAGCCTTCACAATCAAGTCAATGAATACCTGCAAACAAAACAAAATAGAAATAAGGAAAAACCTTTGAAAAGTAAAAGAAACAATATATGGTGGTGAACATGTAAACACATACCTGGAAGAAAATTGACTGTAACTTTTATCTCATGACTCTTCAAACTCTCCCAAATTTTCTCAAAATTTGCATAAGTTCAACATCACCTTCTTCTTTTAATCTAAAAAGCTAAGTAATGATTTTTTTCAAATTTCATCCCCCTCAAATTTATATCGGAGGAAAACAATGGTGAAAACGAGCTATTTTTTCAGAAATACTTAAGAGTCAAAAATGACCAAGTTGTAGTGAATCCTTGGAATTTCTTCATGTATGATTAATGTGATGAATTTGTTGCATAAAAAGACAATTATGGGCTTCACAAATATGTATGATATGATTATTTAAGAGATACTAAAATTCTCTAAGCTTCTTTTCTACAATTGAAATGAGATTCCCAAAAGAAATTGGATTCATTACTTGCTTTATTGAAAATCTGAAATAATAAAATAAATGAAAACATAAAATAAAATTAATCTATTCCTATTTCTACTGAACCGAAGGAAACATGACCAGGTATAGTCATACTTCCAATGTAACCATGTAATAATTTTAATTTCTACATGTATGTACATGTCAAACATTAGTAACAAATATAGAAATACATGAATAAAAATAAATTTGAATCTAGTATATACACAAATTGCTAATATAATTACAGAGACCATCTTATTTACAATTACCTTCTCTTGAAATGCCTCTTCCAGCTGAACTTCAATTGGATGATATAAATCTGGATGGATTTACATTATTGATTGGAAGGAGGTCAAAAGAGAAGATGATAGGCCAAGTTATGGAAATGAGCTTTTAGATATAATGGCATGCATAAATTTGTTAGTGTTATGTGCAAGTGTTAAACTATTAACGATATTCCGTGAATGAAAACTTTCCAAATGTCTTTCAAATGGATCAATGAAAAAAATATGGAAGTGCGATAGATCCAACAAAAGATTATTAATTGAATTAGATTGCTGGTTATATTGTGAAAATACACTCTCTTGTTGGCATCGCTTTCAAGAAGAAAGAATTAATTGATAAGGAATAAACATCAATTGAAATTGGAAGTTTAATAGCTCTTGATGTTCGCAATTATAATTTGGATTTTCATTTTTCCATTCAAGTATTGCATCAATTGAGTGTTCAAAATTGAATTTCTCAATATGCCAACATAAAGTATCTAAAAATATAAGAATAAAAACAGAAAATAAATCTGAAGTTAAAAATAAATGATGGAATAATAACAAAACTGAATCATAGTTTACACTAGTGTTATAATTATTATTACAACACAATTGGGATTGTCTTTAAGCCATTTCCTCTTCACAATAATTGGGTAGAATAAGGCAATTAGAATGCTTGTTGATACCAACTTGTGAATTCGAGAAAGGGTTATGACTATCAATAGGAATGTGAGATTGATCATCATATAAATCATAGATTGGAATGGTTTCTGTAATGTTGAAATCGCGAGTATGATTAATTATTTAAAAATGAAAACTATTTGAAACAATTTGTGAATTAAATTGTTCTTCATTTTCACATGTAATTCGACTTTGATCATCAAGATTTAGTTGTGAAGAAGACAAATCAATCTCCTCAATGTCAAAGTAGCTATCATAAACAACCTCAAGAAATTCATTAGAATTCCCTTCGATCTCATTAAATGTATTAAAATAAGAAGGAATATTAAGGTTGTGTTTATTAATGCCAGAAGAATGATCGATAATTAATTCTCTATCTTGATAAAAACTAATCGGTAATTCATTTAGATCAGACTCTCTTTTCACTGAAATATCCTTAACAGGAAGAGAGGATAAATTGCTATTAGACAAATTATCTGGATAAGGGGAAAAATATGAATCTGAAACAATGCATTTGAAAATGTCTCTATTTGAGAACTCTTATGTATCTTCTTCATTGCAAATTTCAGGTTTAAGATCATTTACTTGGCTACTTATGCTTTCTTGAAGAATGTTGCTTTGTTGTCATGAATTTGACATTTGTTCATCGTAAAATAATTTAGAAATTTGTACAACAAATTGTGTATTATTGGAAACTTTAATCATTTCTTGTACTTGCCAGATTATGCTCTGATTCTCCGATTCTAACTCACACTGATTTTCAGATTTAAAAGATGTATCTTCTTCAATATTGCTGCTAATATCTTCTTGCAATTGATAAGTGAAATTTTCCAAGCTTTGTGATTGAGATTCATTAACATGTGAAGGTGCACGCTGATCATTATCAATATTGTAAGAAGTGTGCATTAAATAAAGAAATTGATCTTACATAATAGAGGCCACTTCATCATCATTTTTTTTCACCTCCATATTCGAATTTTCAATAATGTTCATGAAATTGGAAGAGATTGAGAAAAGCTTGAAGTAGTTTCACATGGATTATGTGCTGGGAATCACGATTGCTGTTAGACCAAAACCTGCAGGTGTTAGTCAATGATCGCATCACCAGAGATAAGGATCCACGAGAGGCAATTATTCCATGTCATGAAACACACGGGGAGTGTTGGTTTATCCAATGTCCAACAATATCCCCCCCAACGCAAGCCAGGTGTGTATCGAACTCGTGACCTACACTCTGATACCACTTGTTGGGAATCACGATTGCCATTAGACCAAAACCCGCAGGTGTTAGTCAACGATCACATCACCAGAGATGAGGATCCATGAGAGGCGGTTAGTCCATGTCACGAAACACACAGGGAGTGTTGGTTTATCCAATGTCCAACATTATAAATGGGAGGAAGAGAGAAAATTCGTTCAAACCAATCTAATAATTCATCTTTTGAAGGTTTATCTTCAATTTTAAATTTTAAACAATTTAAATGAAATCTAATGATAAAATCAATTAAAGACTCACCTCCAATCCTTCGTAGATCTTAAATTTCATCACATACTTCTTCGTAGTCATAGCCATCAAATTTACTAATAAATATTGTAATAAATTGATCTCAGCTATGAATTGAGGCATCTAGAAGTGATTGACACCAGCTTCTAACTTTTTCCAAAAATGTAAGAGTAAAAAATCCTGCATCAAAAAACCTTCATCAATATCATGAAAAGTAGAATTTGAAAATTTTTGAATGAATTGTAAAGAATGATTAAATGCATAAGTATTCCTCTTACCATTAAAATTTACCTTAGACAATTGTCTTACTATTTCTGGTGGAGTATTGGAAGATGCATGTCCAGAAATACAACTCTAAATTGGAAGTTTTAGAGGAGCCATTGTAATAAAAATAAAAATTTTAGAATATAAAGACTCCAATAGACAAAATATTTCAGGCCCTCCTTCTAGCGCCAAAATGTTGAAGCCTTGAAATTTGCTGCAAAAACATGGGGGATGACCACCCGATCCAGGCCTTAAAGCAGTTCCTTTTCTGTTTGGAGTGATGGCTCCAACTGGATTAACTAGGTCCAGTTACCGTCTCTCAATCTCCACTGGCTTAAAATATAACTTTTTTCTACCAATGGGAAAGAGACATCAGATCATTTCTCTTGCTAATCATGCAAGAAAGTGATCCTTAAGCTAATTTAGGGCTCAGCCAAGCCAGAACTAAAGTTTTGCCTCTTAAGGAAGATGACTTCTAAGAATGTAGAACTAAATCTAAATAAAAAATTATTCTAAAATGCAAGCAAAAGGAAATTTATCCTAATCCTATCTCCATTAGATAGATATAGATCTAACCCAACCAAGAGAAATATATTTAAATCATTGAGATTTAAATGTGTCTGACTTATAATGAATATCAAATTAATGAAATAGTTCAATTAACTGACATCATGAATACCAAAACACATTCTATTCAGAGACCTCTTAACTATGATAATCAACCAACATCATTTACAAAGTAGTTCACAAAATGATATTGAGTGTTAAATCGATATTAAAAGAAATATTATGAGTAAATAGTTACTCAGAAATCAGAATTCAACCCATAAGACTAGAAATAAATAATAACATATAATTGAGACAAATTACTCACATCGACAATAGTGCAAAAATATGAATAAAATGACACATTATTACTATCATAAAATGAAACCAACATTTAAAACAATAGTATTATAAATATCAATTTATTGAAAACATTTCTCTGACACTAGTCTCCAATAGTCCTTTACAGTGCTTGAACTTTTTCTTTTAAAACTAGAGCTGCAATAGTACAAACTTAGTTCTCTATACATAATTCAACATAAAAATGAAAAACAACAATAATCCCCATATATGAGTTTTCTCTCCTCTATCCTACAACTTTAATTCCTCTATACAATAGTGCCATCAAGAATTCCTAAATTACAGAGAAGTGGAGCCCCTATTACATTTTACAATCTACTATTTATAATATTTACAAAATGATTTCTTAATAAGAAATTTTGTTGAAGAGTGAATCTGCTTTATCAATTTTCATTGGGCCAAAATTTCATTGTTCTCTTGCTGGAGCATTATCATTGATTGATATTTTCTTATTCTCATCTCTTCAACTGTTTTCTTGCAAAAACAAATCTAAAACAAAATTAAAATGCAAAAATAAAATCAAAATGCCAAATTTGGAATTGAAAACAAATCCAATTAAAACTTAACTACATAATTAAGATAAAAGAAATCTAAGCTTTCAATTGATAAATGTGATGACTAATTGGCCAAGTAAAACATAGACAAATGGATCTGCACTCAGAAGAAGTTGTGGGGAAATGAAAATGCAGAAAATTAAACTTAGAAATTAGTTTTGTTAAAAAAATATAAACTTGGTTTTATGCTGCATTTTAGACCCAATAAATGATTGAATATGGAAATGAAACCACTTTAGGAACAATATCCATGATTTTATCTATCCAATGAGCCATCTTAGGCCTAATTTGGCCAAGCAAACCTCAATCTATGAACTTCCAAAGTTAGTATATAAATATGGACAAAATTATGAAATTTTTGTTGCTTGAACTAAAGATGAACAATTTAAAATTAAATTCTAATTCTAAATCAAATTATAATATTTAATTAACTAATACTAATTAATTGCGATTATTTTATTAATCTAATTTAGTTACAATCTTATTCTAAATTAAGTTATAATTATCTATTAATTAATACTTAACTAATTATATTGTTAATCTTAATTAATAAATTAATTAAAATTAAAATTAAACTAATTAAAAATTTATTTAGTGATTAATTAAAATATTATATTAATATTATAATTTAAATTATATTAGAATTATAATAAAAATATAATATTAATTATAATGTTATATAATATAATATATATTTTAAAAACATTAGATCATAACATATATTACATAATGGAGGTTACGTGAGGATGATGAGGGATAAGGAAGAAGGTATGGAGAGATAAGAAGTGGAGGGTGAGGTGGATAGAGAGATAAGGAGGATGAGTGGAATAGTGAGGTGGAGGGATAAGGTGACGTGAGGGTGAGGTAAGGAAGATGAGTTGGGAGGTATAAGGAGGTCAATTAATTTTATGGTAAAAATTTAATCTTTCCTATAAAATTGCAATCAAATTTCGACTTTTTTTTTTTAAAGCAAGTGCATAAAATAGATAGAATATTTGTCATATGCGATTTGTGATATATCGTAATCGTAATATCGCATCGCACATTTATTTCAGTCTTTTTAAATCGGTTTTTTTTTTAATTTTGGGATTTTGGTAGAGAGGATGTGGTGAGAAGTGGGGCTCACGTGAAGTTTACCATCCTACAAATTGGCTTATAGTCATTTTTCAATTTTGATATTATGTGCTTCGCAATTTATTTTAAAATAATAAATTAGAGTAAATTACCAAGATCTTGAAACATGTTTTAGTCCATTGTACAATTTAGTTGGGTCATTTTGTAGGAGCATTAGTGAAAAATTAAAGAAATAGTAAAAATGAACTAAAAGTGAATATTTACAATGAATTACAATTTTAGCTACGAAAATTGAAATATTGGTACATTTTATACATTATTCTAACCCAAGCGACACAAATGATCAAACTTCAAAAGAGTGCCATTTACAAAATGGTTGTCCAAATAGAGCAAAACAAGTATCGTTGGAAAGCTTGCTAAAACTCGAATTCAATGAAACGATCAAAATGAAAATCTGACAAAAATAAAAAATGAAAAAAATTGCAAGATAATTAACTTAATGAAAATCATAAAAGGTTCTTAGGAAAAAAATAATAGAATGGGTCCCCATTATTTGAAGTAAATATTAAAAAATGGGGGGTGTTGGGTTTTCCCTACAACATGAGGAAATGGATTTCCTTGACATTACCTCGCTTAGTGTGGCATATCGATATGTCGCCAAGATCGAGCAGAAATTTAAGTAGAAGAAGCAAGACTTTAGATCTGTGAATCTGAAGCTAGGGAAAGGCACCCCCAAACAGCATAACAAGGGGAAAGTACAAAGTGGGGTGACTCAAGACAACCCGTTGAAGCAGCAAGAGAAGAACAACATCACATAGTCAAATAAGGACATGGGGAAGTGGTGTGAATTTCATAAAAGCTTCACTCACAACATAAGTGAGTGTCGGACCAAATGGTCACTAGTGGCCAAGCTTAAGGCATTTGAATCAGATGCATGTTCTGATTCTACGTAAGAACCAGAAAAGGGGAATGAAAAAAGGAAGTAGATCATTTATGTGGAACCCAATACCACCGTTTCCACCACCAATATCTAGAGGGAGGAGTCCGAGGATCCAAAAGAAGGGAGCGCCTTTTCCATTCCCAGATGTGGGCGAAGATTTCTCCACCACAATTCATTGTCGATAGTAGAAGCCAAAAGAAACTCATTTCAGCAGACATCATGAAGCGGCTCAACCTACCGACCATAGCACACACACAGTCATACATCATCGGGTGGCTTAACCAAGGAAGAGATCTTCGCATTATCCAACACTGTCACCTTCTCTATAACATCAAGCCCTTCACTGATAAGGTACTATGTGATGTTTCTCCTCTTGAATTTTCTGATTTATTATTAGTCCAACTATACTTGTGGAAGCGACATGTTGTGTATGATTCTAGGCCTCGTTCTATTATTATTACTTTGGGAAATAAAGTATACAAGATACCAGAGGTAGTAACGTTTTTTTCCATCTCTTTTATTACTACAAAGCAATGCAGTAAGATTATTTCCCAAACTAGGAAATTTCTTTTCATTACGATTTTCCCATTGGGAAAGAAGAAGATTGTGGCTGTAACCTCCAAACATGGCTCCCCTACGCAACATCAAGAGATGGAAAAATTCGTGGAGGAATACAAGGACATTTTCTCCTCACCCACAGGGGTGCCTCTACATTGTCAGGTCAATCACTCCATTGATCTGACCCCAAGTGAACCACGACCTAGTGGGGTGGTCTATCGATGCTTTTTTCTAGAGAAAGATGAAATCAAGAGGTAGATCCAAGCTTTTTTGTAGAAAGGGAACATCAGGCCAAACTCTCCACCCTGTGGGAGCCCGATCGTGTTGGTACAGAAGTAGGACGACACTTAGAGACTCTGTATTGACTATTGAGCACCGAACAAGATCAATATGCAAAATAGGTATCCAATCCCACAAATAGATGACCTCATAGACCAGCTCAAGGGGGCCAAATATTTCAGCAAAATTGACTTTAATTCCGGCTATCACCAAGTACCAATCGAACCCTCTGATGCATGGAAAATTGCCTTTAATTCTAAGGAGGGCCTGTTCGAATGGTTGGTCATGCCTTTCAGGTTGACAAATGCCCCACAACCTTCATGAGGTTGATGGACGACATCTTGCAACATTTTATGAACTCATTCGCGGTGGTGTATTTGGATGACATCCTGATCTTTAGTCAGAGTTGGGAAGAACACCTCCACCACATTCAACAAGTCCTCCAAACACTACGAAAACATAAGGTCTGTGCCAATTTGGAAAAATGAACTTTTGGTATGACCCAAGCTCAATAACTGGGGTACATCATTGATGAGTTAGGTGTGCATTTGGACCCTACCAATATACAAGTCATTCGGGATTGGTTAGCCCCAACCACTCTAACAGAGCTCTGAAACTTTCTGGGAATTTCCAACTTCTACCATAGGTCCATGTTGGGATTCTCCCATATCACTTGACCCCTGAGTCAAGTCACCAAAGGTGGAGGAAAAGAAAAATTATTTTGATTTGAATCCTGACATAAGGAATTTTTTGAATCGAAGCATCGTCTTTGCTTTGCACTTGTGTTCACATTACCAGACCTGAAAAAAAAATTCTAGATTGAGATAGATGCCTTTTACTATGTGATTTGTGTAGTTCTTACTCAGCAGGGTCATTGAGTATCACAGTGAGAGAATTTCAGAAAAATTCTGGAAGTATCCCACATATGACAAAGAAATGTATTCCAATGTGCAAGCCGACCGGCATTGGAAGCACTACATTCTGGGGAAGGAAACAGTGATCCACACAGATAACTAAATCCGGTAGTTCATACAAACACAAGGTAAGTTGAAAAATCATCACCATAAAAAATGGTCCACATACCGGCAAGAGTTTCATTTGAATATAAGTACAAGAAGGGAAGCACCAACAATTTTGTATATTACCTCAATTGACCACCTATCATGGCATTGAATACTATGATCGACTCTTGTGGGAAATAGACTTCAAGGTGGACGACTCTTTACAAGAGTGATGACTCTTTACAAGAGTGATCTAGAATTCAACAACCCATACCAAAAGCTCCTGGGAGGCAAAAAAGTACCAGATTATCACCTCTAGGATGCACTGTTATGCCACCTGGGACACCTTTTTTTTCCTTCAAATGAGCGGGCCAAGATGATTTGGTAGGCAAAATACAGTGGGTTCGCTGGACACTTCAAGGTAGAAAATACATTGGTTGTATTGCAATAGTATTTCTATTAGCCAAAACTTTGATAAGATGTTGGGAAATATATCAGATCCTGCACTGCACATGCCATCGCCAAGCCAACCCTCAAGAAGCAAGGCATGTACACTCCTCTTCCCACTCCCATTCAGCCTTGGGAATCTATCTCCATGGACTATATGCCTAGCCTCCCTTCTACCAATCATGGTAATGCCAGTGTATTTGTGGTCGTGGAGAGATTCTCAAAAATTGTTATATTGGAAGCCTGCAAGAAGAGTATCATAGTAGAGGACACTGCCAAACTCTTCTTTGAATGACTGTGGGTACTTTTTGGGATCCCACAGATTATTATATCAGATCGGGATAGTAGGTTCTTGAGCACATCCCTATTCAAGCCTACGGTAATTATTGGACACCAAGTTCACTAATTAAACTGCATTCCATCCCCAGACAGATGGCCAGACAAAGGTCGTCAATAGGATGATAGTGCATATAATCTGCATGTAAAACTCCAAGCATCCAATAACATGGGATGAGAGCCTTCCATATGTGCAACAAAACTATAACAAAGCTCTCCATAGCTCCACTGGTTGTAATCCCTTTTAAGTGACCTTATGATTTCAACCATTGTGTATGATTGATGTTGCCATACCTCATGTGACCACACAAAAATAATCCACACATGTATTATCTTAGGCTAATAAAGAAAAAAGATTTATTAAACACATCCAGCACATCCGCCAGTAGTTCTATGACATGTTAGAGAAATCTGTTGCCAAGTACAAGCTGCGACATGATCAACTTCGGGTGCAATACAAGTTTTAAGTGGGCGAGAAAGTTTGGCTACATTTGTAGAAATAATGCCTAACTGGAGCCCATCGGAAACTAGGACCACTCTGTTATGGGGCTTACACCATCATCAAGGAGGTGGGATACAATGCTATTGAGCTCAACGTCCCCCCATTCCTTGGCCTGCACCTAGTGTTCAATGTGGATCACCTTTGACCATACTTTCCACCATTACTAGACACATCTAACATTGCAGAACAACTTACACTATCAAAGTAAATCCATACTGCATGGAATATGTTGCAACCGATTGGATCATGGATACATAGTTTAAGTTCACTCTCTAACAAAGGATCCAACTATATCGAGTTGTCGAAGTAGGACAACTCCACCAGGGCAAGTGGTTCACCAAGGACCAGGTTCAACATAAATTTCCCCACCTCATGGATGCTCTACACGCAATGGGGACCATTGCTTCCTAAGGGGGGAGGAATGATTTAGATGGATATTGGTGGCCACCCTCATATTCCACCTAGACAGTCTCATCGGTTTTCTATTTTTAGCAATTTTTGGGTCCTGAACTTCTGGAGAAATTTTGACCCCATAAACAGTGTTTTTTTGAGGTCCGTTATAGTCCCATGGCCAAAGGCAAGCACATATGGCATAACCTGTAGTGCCCAGAGAGATATTTCCAACAAGGTACCATATGCGCCAAACAGAGATAATATGATCAAGTTATGACCCTGAGAAGTTGGCTACCCAACTAACCCTAATGGGGCCCATAAACTCTTGGTGTTACATCTCCTCGGATTAGGGTTTAGGTTGTTTAGGGTTTTCTATTATTTTTCAATAATAAAAAGGCCCTTGAGCCTCATTCTAACATAATTCAGAGCCATGTAGCCATCACATATTTTCTTAGAGATAAGTTACCATCTCCAAATCTAGTTTCTTTCAATTCTGTCTGTAAGCATTTTCAGTATTTGATATTAATGAAATGAAATATTATTTATGTTGCATCTCTATATTTATGATTATATCTTTATTAAATTTCATTCCTTATTAAATTTATATAAACTAGAGCGGGGAACCATTCACCCACATATGGGAATGGAAGAGGCGCTCTCCCCCCTCTAGATCAACGGGTTTCTCCTTTTGGATATTGGTGGTGGAAAATTTGGCACTGGGCTTCGCATCGATAATCTACTTCCCTTTGTAATTCCCATTTTCGGGTTCTAACTCTGAGTCAGAACATGCATATGATTCTGAAACCTGCACCTCAGCCACAAGTGCTTGCTTGGCCCGACACTCACTTGGGTTGTGAGTGGAGCTCTTATGGAACTCACACCACTTTCCTATGTCCTTATTTAGCTATGTTGTTTGTTCTTCGCTTGCAGCTTCGATGGGTTGTCCTGGGCTACACTGCCTTGGCTTTGTCCTTTTTTCAGTGGTTTAGGGGTGCCTTTCCCTTGCTTCTGATTCGCAGATCCAAAGTCTCGCTTCTTCTGTTTGAATTTATGCTCAATATTGGAACCATACCAGTATGTTGCATCAAGAGAGAAGATGTTTAGGAACTTGATTTCCTCCTAGATGCATAAGTGCAGACAACCACAATGATTAAGCACCAGTTTTTTATCCAAATTTTGATATGCAACCATGTGCACATGGTATGGAATAGATTTTCTAGCTCATGCACATCTCGATCCATTTGTTGTGGCATCATCGTCCAATGTATGTACTTGTCCTCATATCTCCCCACGAGGTAATATTTTTCCTTGATGATGTCTTACAAAGAATTCAAAGTGGGTGTGATTGAGAATAGGGAGGATTTTCTCTCATCCTTTTTCTCATAGTAGGTTTCCACCAATCCTTGACATGGGGAGTGGTTGTAAGGAGTGCAAAAATAATATTTTCTTGATTGGAAAAATCATGAACCAAAAATAATATTTCTAATTGATTCAACCATCTATATACAACATATGCATCTATTTTTTCTTCAAATATGGGAATTTCAAAGTTAACTTGTACCTTAAAAAGAGTGGTTCCTCCAGAGTGGTTGCTGGATGAATATGCGTTGCCAGTGGGTAGTCGTCGAACTATCTGGGAAAATTTATCCATCATCGTGTTCTTCTGTTTCTCAAACGCCTCCTCAAGCAATATTTTGATATGAACTCTTGCTCCCTTGTCTTTATTTTCTTCCATCGTGGGAGGTCGTCAGGGTTTGCGAGGTTGATATTGCAATGGCTCAGCCAGATCGAGCCCTAACTCCTTATATCTTGATCTTGTTGGGGAAATGCAAACAAAGATCGAGAAAGAGTTGACCTCTCAGATACCACTGATCCAGAATTATGAAGGAACACAATAAAATACATAAATAAACATAAACGCAGAGACACAACTTGAATAATACTTCATTTTATTCATATTAAATAACTGAAATATGCTTACAAATAGAATGGAAATAAACTGGCTTGGGCGATGGTAGCTTATCTCTGAGAAGATATGTGGTGGATACATGCCTCTAAACTACATTCCAATGAGGCTCAAGGGACTTTTTATAATTGAACAACACAGGAAAACCCTAAACAACCAAAAACCTAACCCCAGGAGATGGAACACCAAGAGTTTTTGGGCCTCGTTTGGGTTTGTTGGACAGTGAAATTTTCAGGGCCATAACTTAGTCATATTATCTTTTTTTTTTGCGCTTACAATATATCATCGGAAATATATCTATGAGTACAATAGGAATTTCCGCAAGCCCCTTCCTATAGCTATGGGCCTGCTACGGAACTCAAAAAACTTTGTTTATGGGGTCAAAAATTCTCCGGAGGTTCAAGACCCGAAAAACTGCTAAAAATAGTAAATGCTTTTATAAATAAGGGAATTGATGAAACCAACTGAAGGTCTAGGTGGAATAGGTGGGTGGCCACCAATATCCACCTAGATCATTTTCACTATTAATTCTTCATTAAGTCTCACAGTTAGTGTGATACTGAATTCGAAATGGTATAACAATGAATCCGATCAGATTTCAAGAGTCACTATCGAGCACTCTGTTGTTTTTCCTTCGAAGTAAGGTTCTTGTTTTTTTTGTTCCCGTTAAAGAGTTCTTGTATCTCTTTTTTTTCTAGATAAAACATATTTAGACGATTCATCTCTCCTACCGATCAAGAACTTATTGAAGGTAAGTCTCTTTTCCATGGCTCCATTGCTTCGGCTAAATTTCGTGTTATACATTTATTAAAACTATTCATTAAGCTGGAATAATTTGAGAATTTTGGGTGTACAAGTGTAAATTATTTTGTTTGAAATTTACCCTAAGTTGCTTCAGCTGGTATCTATGTCTAGAAGGAGGGTTGGAGAATTCCACAAGCCTTCTTCCAAGTCACACTTCTATCTAGGGAACTTCTCAGGTAATCCTCTTCTTCTTATTTTTTGTCTTATACGTACGAGTTACCCTTGACGTAGAAGGGTTCCAAACTAAGAGTGAATTATCGGTATATGGGGCTTCAAGCCTTCTCCTCACATTAGGGATGTTAAATGGGTTTATAACTCTCTTTTTTTTCATTCTTATCATAATATCGAGCTTATAACTAAGATTTCATAGTCATGGGATACTAAGAAGTAGTGATTTTGCTTATTTTTCTTAAACTAGATTCTCACAGAATTAGATTGTTTCAATGTACTAAATGACAATTTTGTGGGGTTTTTTATATAGGCTTGGTGAAGCGTTTATGGTGATACCCCTCCAGGTAATACTTTATCACGTATCGCCTCGTTGTTCTAAGATGCATTTCCAGAGAAGGGTTATTTCTTAATCTTCGCACCAGTCATGATTTTTTTTTTCATTCTTGTTTAAGTTACACATAGTTTGACTTAGTTCGCCCATATGCCCCTAATTGTTGATTTGGACGACCCGTCGAGGGATAGATCACTTCCTTTGCAATTCATGTTTCAGGTGGGATCCCAAATTCGAATTTCCATTTTCCCCTTGGCATATGTTCTTCATTTCAAGCTTGATAGTCACGATGTTGGGGTATTCAGGGACTCGTTTTCCTTCTTGAAAAGTGTTCCTTTTTTCTCTGTTGAGAATTCTCATTCTTCACAACATTGAGAGGCTTCGCTTCTCTTTGATGTATAAAGAAAATCATTGGATATATATATGTATATTGTGTGTGGGTTTGCACCATGAATACATATATAACTTATCATTATTTCGTTTAGTTAACTGTTTAACTTTTTTTTTTTATTGTTACAATTTTCATTGGATTCAATAGTGGGGAATGTCTAGTATTTTTCTGCTTGTAAATATTGGTTACAACGATATTTTATTTTCCTAATGCCTTGCCCAGACATACTTTGTAATTATTCAATTGAGGTTTGAATGAAGAATGGTTACCATAGTTTGGATGCCAAGATGGGTATTTTATTTGAGTTTACAACTTTACTTGAATTTACTATTATACTGTATTGTGATTCTAGCTTTAACTTATGAATGGAACGAAGATTATTTTGTATTTTTTTATCTAAATGTAATATAATCAGTCCGAAAATTGAGATTGTACTTACATTCGTTTGCAGGATACATAGTCATGCTATCTTATTAGCATGAGGTTCTCGATCATTCATATGTCGAAACCGTTTATTTTCTTCTCTATTTGGCGTTGAAATTGGAATTTTTCGTCGTAGCTATAACTATATTTAATTTAGTATTACCATGGTTATCCCTGAAGGGGTTTTGATTGTATTTGTTTGGTTGCCTCTCTATACTATTTTCCTCGTTCTGAACTTGGTAGTTTTCTCTTCTTTTCTTCATTGCTTGTATTAGGTCCAAAAATTGTAGTTTTTTTTTAATTGATTTCATAACACGACATGGACTGACACTTCGCCCCAAACTAGTTCCATATTAATATCTAATTCTATCGAATTTAGATCTAATGCCTACTTTCTAGATTTTTCCAAGAAGAAAGAATAATATGTATAGATTACTAAAGTCTCCCTATCTTCTTCTCGACATGAACTAGTTGCACAGACTCTAAATACTTTTATCTCTAAGTATTCAAAATTATCACTAAATGGGACAAAATAGGTTATTAATGAATCATATAAGTGCACAATATATGAGTAACTAAACTTAAAATAAATAAACAACTATATATATAATTTATAGCTCATTAAATAGAAGCATATTCTTATATACTCTGGCCATTTTATTTTCAAACTAGGTTTTCATGCCTACGTAATATACCTTAGGTCATTATAATATACTATTCTACTTGTCGTATATGCAAACCTAACTCAATTCGACATAAAAAAAAAATATTTTTCCATAAATCCTCTGGTTAACCCAAAAAAAAAAAAAAAAATATGATATACCATATGTACAACTACAATTCACTTACATCATAGATGACCTCTATGTCACTGTAAATTACTTTTCTGGAATTGATTAACTAATATCCCCATCAAATCAGTAATCACTATGCAATCACATAAAGTAATGAAATAAGATTTCAATTTCAAACACATATACGTCCTTTCTACTAATGCAAAAAACATAAGCATAAATCTTAACTGTAACCATTGTCGGTGAAACACTTGGGAAATTGCATCGTTCTTCCCGATCTTGACCAAAATCCTCCACGTCCCCTTGAGTTAGGATGACCTTGCCATGGGAATCAACAACCTCTTTGATTATCAATTAATGTAATTTTATACATGTTCTTACTTAGCATATTTTTCCTTAGGTCTGCCAACCCAATTTCCTAGGCTATATTTCTTTCTTTGTTTTCTTTAAATCTATCATTTCTTTCCCGCAACACTTTATTCCACCCATACTTAGCATCTTTCTCTAGCTAAGTGATTTAATGGAATTTTCTCTCCCGTCTCATTAAATTTTATTTATTATCTACTAGGGATTTTTAAAAGCCCATTTAAGGGAAGCTTTATTTGATCCTCTTCCATAAAGGATGATATTTTCCAAATTTTGCAAGAATATCCTTACTCTAGTGCTTCTTTCCCAAGTAATTTCCAGTTTTTTCCCATTTATTAAGAAAATTTATTTATTGCATCATAATACTTCCTTTTTCATATTATTTCCAAACAATGATTTGTCTTTAAAGACATAGTAGTATTACATTTTTCCCACAACTTTTTATTTAACACTGTCCTTAGTGTTCATTTTTCAATAACTTCACTTTTGAAATAGTGTTGGATACGCCTTTTTCATTTTCTTTTCCAACTCCCAAGTAGCCTCCTCGGGTGTAAATTGATTCAATTGCACTTTATCTCGAGAGACGACTCGATTCTGGAGCAAGATCTCTTTCTAATCTAAGATACGAAGTGGCTCTCCCAAGAAATCTCCCTCTCGTTCTGCTTGTACCAAATTAGAATTAATAATGTGTGAATTATCATGTACATATTTATTTAACAAAGACACATGAAAAAAATTATGTATTTTAATATGGCTAGGTAATGCGAGTTGATGAGCCATTGGCCCAATTCTCTCTAAAAAATTCCCACAAAATCTTGGTGCCATCTTAGTGCAGGTTCCAGTTCTTAAGGTACTCTTCCTCGGTTTCACCCTTAAGTAAACATGGACGTCGACCTTAAATTCTCTATGTGTCAATTTTCTATATGCATAAATTGTCTACCTATCTTATGAAGCTTTTATGTTTTGTCTAATTTTCCGTACACCTGATCCATTTCCTGCAAAACATCAAGTCTAAATATTAACCTGTCCTCAGGTTGAATCCAATTAAGAGGTGTATGGAATTTCATTCCATACATGGCTTCAAATGGACTCATTTTTTTGAATTTTATTATTTTTTGATGTATGCAAATTATGCCAAATGCAGAAAATACTCTCATTTAGTAGGTATGTCCATGACATACATTCTCAGCATGTCTTCCAAAATATTATTGGTTCTCTCTGTTTGACCATTTGTTTAAGGATGGTATGTAATGATTAAATTTAGCTTAGTTTTGAGGCCCCCAAATAGATATTTCCAAAACTTGGAGGTACATTTAGCATCTCTATCTGACACCACCATCTTGGGCACTCCATGTAGTCAAAAAATTTCTCTCATGAAGATATTTGAAATTTTTGCTGTACCATACGTGGAATGTACATGTATGAAATGTGTTGCTTTACTTAAGGTGTGTACCACCACCATAATGGAATCATGTTTTATTTTCGTCCTTGGTAGTCTTGTGATGATATATAGGGAACTTAATTCCCATTTCCATTTAGGTACAAATAGTGGATCCAACAAGCCAACACAGTGTTTGTGTTCTACCTTCACCTACTAATATTATAAACATTTTGATAAATATTTTTCCACCTTTTTCATAGTTGGCCAAAAGATTTTTTTTCCTTAATTTTGTTATCATATTTTGATATCCAGGGTGTTCTGGATATGGGTTCTTATCATACTCATATAATATCATTTGTTTCAGAGTATTGACATTGGGAACATACAATATTTTCGTGTAAATTAGCAATTTTTCATAATTTTCAACATATCCTATGATGTATGTTTGCTACAATTTTTTTGAATTTCTAAGTATTTAGAATCTCTTGGTATTGAGTTTTTAATCTGTTCTACAGAATATGTATTAACACTACTAAAAATACCCCCATTATAGTATAGGAATTTCTGCTCGAAGCATCTTCTATCCTAATTTCTTTCCCTTTTGTGTTGAATGTCTAATTCAAACTCACTAAGAAACGCCATCGACCTAGCTTGTCTGGCATTATGATATGGTTGGGCTGAAAGTTATATTTTAAGCTGATATGATCTATCACCAAAGTGAATTTATTCCCTAAAAAATAGTGTCTCTATACCTTTAGGTAATGTATTATGTCATCACTTAAAAAAAGTGAAACATCATCTGACATAGTCTTAGAAGTTCATTTGTCAAAGGTATGGTCATAGATTTCATTAGGAAAATTTAAATTTTTCATATTAGCCTATCCTAAGGTCTAAACGCACTCTCATTCAAGTCATATCATGTCCCATTAGTCATCATTTGCTGACATATTCTATTTACCAAGATTTTGAATTCGAAAAGGTCACTTAGCCAATATTTCTTATTTTCGTAGCGAATTACACAGTAAAAAGTCAGTTTTTGATATGAAACTACTAATAATTTCGTAGCGAAACTACCAAGAAATACACTAACTACGCTGCGAAAAGAGGTATTTATGTCTGTCTTTTCAAATCAGGTGCTAGGTGTCAGTCAATCATTAGAAGTGTTAGGGTGTATGCCATTCGAGTCAGTTAGGGTTAAATCCAGGTACAATGGTCATGGATGAGGTCATTATTATTGTTTTTAGCATGCATGAGTCATGATTAAGCCTTGGGATGTCATCAAAACTTTAAAACATTACCCAGTTGAGTCATTTGTCATTCTTCGCTCCATCTTTGCATGCTATTGAGTCCTGGAGAGTTGTTTCAGCAACCCAAGTTGGTTTCTTCCATTTTAAAAAGTTGCAGGTGTCACTAATCAAGCGAGGCAGAGAAGGTATAAAAGGACCATGGCTACAAAGTGGAAGACCAACAAAGGAGGCCACTGCCTTAGATATGAGCCATCAAACATGAATTTGCTGAATGAAGACCCAACTGCCTTAGAAGTTTTCAGAAGAACAGGGTATTTGCAGTTTTTCCAAAGATTGCAAGGATGCCATGTGCAGGTTTCTAAGGAGTTTTCCATCAGTTTCAATGGGAAAGCTTCAAAGGTGGGAATGATGAACCTCACTGTAACACCATATACTATTGTAGCAGCAACAGGAATTCCTAGAGGAGGAGAACAATGGTTCAAAGGCTTCAATTTCACCATGAAGGAATGTAATTAATTTATCAAGCTAGAGGATAGTGAGATTGATCTCACAAATTCCATCCCAAGGAGCTACATGAAAGACAACTACTCAAAGCTGCTGCTAATCATTCAGAAATACTTCACCTGTGAAGGGAGGTATCATATGGTTTATTCCTACCACCTTAGGCTTCTGCTACATTTTGTTGGTAAGAGGTCTCTTGATTTACCTTTTTACTTATACATAAGCTTAGCTAAAATTTCAAACAAATTTCAAGCTAAATCTAAAGGAAATTAAACCTCACTCTTTCATCATGGTTTAATCAAGTTGTGGTATTAGAAGAGTTAAAGAGATTAGCTAGAGACTGGTCATATTTTCTATTTGTTAGTGGTTTTGAAGTATATGCCATCACTTCTAAAAGAATTCCCAAACCTAGAGGCATACCATCACATTCAGTGGCAGAGCAAAGTGAGCCAGTGATCATGGAGACAGAGTCAATGCAGAAAATTGATACACTTGCTGTTACACCTGCAAAACAAAAGCCAACAATGAGAAAACATGGAAGAAAGAGGGTTACAAGAAGCCAAAAAATGGCTAAGGGTAAATTAGAAGACATTTGGCATGCTATTTATATTAAATAAATCCCCATAGTCCAAGCTGAAGATATAGATGAGGGAGGAAAGAAGCTCAAGAAAGCCAAAACATCTAAGAATTTAGAGTTTGAAGGTGAGGATGTAGGATTCATGTTTCAAGCTAGGAAACCATTGACAAGACATGCTCGAAAACTCTTGGAAAATAGTAAAGAAGCTCAGAAGGTCACTGAAACTATCCAACCACCACCAAGCATCATTGACCTTTCCTCACCTGCAAAAGAAGAATCAATCATTAAACAAAGGAAAGGAAAAGAGAAAAATATTGAAAAAATAGAGATTGATGTGCTTAAGGAGTAGTTAATGCTGGAAAATGATGAAATATCAGTCTTGAAGAAATATGCAAGGAAGCACAAGGTTCAGAAGGAACAGTTTGAGAAAATGAAAGAAATTTTGGAAGAGCAGGTTAATAGCATGTCAAAGACCTTAGATAACACACATCAATTGATCAAATGGACTCAGCCATTGAGAGGAGAGTGAAGCATATCGGAAAAATGAACCTGCACTTGAAATCTAAGAATAGGACACTGAAGGACCAAGTCAAGGACCTTCAAGAGCAATTAGAATTGATTCATGAAGAGCTGGAGAAGAAGGGCTTAAAGATGATTGTGGTTGAGAAGCCCATAGATCAACTCATCATAAATGAAGAGGAAACACCTCAAGGGTCTTAAGTTGAGTTTGAATGTATTTTAGAAGGTTCATGACATGCTGAAGAACAAGTTTTTACAGCTGGAGGGTACATTTTTGAGACAGAGTTGAAATTTGGAAATTCTGCAGTTTTTCACAGTTTTGTAGCATTTCCTAGGCTCAAAGCCAAGAAAACACTACGAAACTTTTTGTAGCAACTTTTTTTCTTCCAAAATCACTTTTTGCAGTTTTTAAAGGAGGGAGAATGGTAATGATGATGTGTCATGTCTTGGTGGACACCATAGAACAACAAAGGAGCAAAATTTTTGGGTGCAAAAGCTATTTTTTGGACGCTACGAAAGCTCGCTATGAAACTGTCCTGTTTTCATAGAGAGATGTTTTTGAAGGTTTTGAAGCAGTTTAAAGGAAGTTTTGGACAGATGGACTCCCCCAACATGTCAAGGGACCTTAACATCAAACATTTATGACTAGAATGAAGTGTTGTGGAGACAGGTCATTAGCCAAAGATCTTGTTGAAGATGAGGACTATGCATTCCTGAAAAATAGGGTTTTGTTCCACATGTCTAGGAGAGTTTTTAATATGTAAAGGTGGTAATGAACCTACCATCTATCCTTCGAGCATATGATGCTTATTTGTAACTGAAATTTAACTATTTCAAAGATAAGGTAGACTAATGTAATAAATAGGAGTTTGAGTCCTAGTAGGAAATGTATTCTTTAGGGTGTAGCTATCTTTTTCTTGTTAGAAGATATTTTTTTTAGTTATGTGATGTGTCATAGGAAGAATTTGATGAATCTAGCCATCAGGCAGATCATCCTTGCTAGAAGAATGTCTATTTAAAGACAAAGCATCGAAGTAGTCGAGAGGTTGGAGATTTTTTGCACCAAACTCCTGCTTTATGTATTTTGACTTATATCAGTAATACAAAGGACTTTCTTCTTAACAGACCTGAGATTCTCATGGGGTTTTTTAATGTTTTGCTGATCTATATCTTTATGTTTACCACTTGCAGTAGATTTCATCCCTATTACTCAAAATTCATATGTTTATGCTCTGACTTCCTTTAGTTATGGAATTATTGTGTTGCTATATGTTTTATGTGTGATTTGCCTCTGTTAAAGACCCTTATCTGCCTTAGCTTCCATTTCAAGAAACCTTTTCACTAAAAATATTGATTGTTGACTCCATAAGCCCAATGGTAGCAAGCATGTTTTCTTTCAACCTACAATCATGAAAAACAAGATACAAATTATATAGAGTTATCCATATATATTAATCATTAACCAATATCATAAATTTCTTGTGAGAGAGCCCTTTCAGACTGAAGAGGCTAAGCTTCAATCAAAAGGTAGTTTGAAACAATTGCATAGAGTTGTTTGATCAGCAGCCAATCAAGTACAATTTGGTGATAACATATTACATTTGCCAATTCTAAATCATATATAACATACTTTGTTTCATGTATTTTAAGCTTCCTAGACTCATAAGCTACAACTGAATTTTCCTACATCAAAACCCCCCCTAGACCCTCCATAAAAGCATCAGTACTAACAATAAATTTCTATTTCATATATGCAATTTTTAGGATGGGGGATACTATGAGTAAGTGCTTCAATTTATCAAAATTTTCTTTACATTTTGTTGTCCATTCAATTTTTTCTCCTTTCTTCTGTAAGGATGTAATAGTGTAGGCTAGTTTAGAGAATCCTTCCATAAATATTTGGTAATATCCTGTGATTCCCATAAACGAACGGAAAACAGACACTTCCTTTGGTATGAGCTAATTACAATGGCTCTAACCTTCTCAGGATCAACATCTAGTCCCTCTTTTGAAATAACATGGCCCAAATACTGTATTATGTTTTTATAGAACTCACATTTGCGAAATTTAGCATATAAATGATGCTCTCTTGAATTTTTTAACACTAATATCAGCTTTTCTGCATGTTCCTCCTCATTCTTGGAATATATTAAAATTTAATCTATACATACCAGCACAAATTTATCAAGATACTTATTAAGTAAACTTTTTATTAAACACATAAAGGTTGTTGGTGCATTAGTGAGGAAAAATGGTAACACTATGAATTCGTATGACCATAACTAGATTGGAAGGTTGTATTGTGAACATATTCATCTTTTATTATCAACTGGTGATACCCATACCTTAAGTCTAATTTTGAAAAAATGGTTGCCCCTATTACTTGATCGAATAGGTCATCAATACGAGGCAATGGATATTTATTTTTAATGGTTAAATTGTTTAATTATTGATAATCGATGCACATCCTAAATGTGACATCATTCTTCTTAAGAAATAACACAGGAACCCCCCACAATGATACACTAGTCCTCATATAGCCTTTGTCCAATAGTTCTTGTAACTACATTTTCATCTATATTAACTCAGGTGCACTCATTTTGTAAGGAGCTATAGATAGTGGGGTTGAACATGGTACTAAATCAATGGAAAATTATAATATCTTTTTGGGTAGGTAAACCAAGAATTTCCTCCGAAAAGACATCCTGAAATTCTTTAATGACTGGAAGGGTCTCTAAATTTTGTTCTTCTATTTGTTATTCATTTATTTCCACGTGAACCATAAATAATTGGTACCCCTTCTGTGCTCTCTTTTTCATTTCTAAGGCTGAAATTTGTCTAACTGATATGGATTTTGGTATGCCTTTGATTATTTGATTTTTTCCATTTTGATTCACACAACTCACTATTTTTGCTAAACAATTTATGATAACCCCCTGCTTTTCTAACCAGTCCATGCCTATAAATATATCATAAGACCTTGAGGGGAGTACATTTAAGTTTAATTATATGAAATAGATATTTAAGTCAACTTGGCACTATCTCACTTGGTTGGTTACCTTTCTCTTTGTATCGATTTCTAACTGTACCAGGCATGCAGTCTGATATTTTTCAGTTTTAAGTCTACATTTTTATAAAAATTATGGACCAATGTAAATTAAACTAGCTCCCAGATCAATTAAGATACAAATATATTGGTTTAAGATGGTACCTTCATTCTCAATCATCGTTTATTGATGCTTAGCCCGTCGGTCCTCCATCACAACACTTATCCTAGGAATGTTTCTGGAAATGTCATTCATCATTGTTGCCTTGTGGAAAACTTGAATATTATGAATGGATTTGGGATTGTGCAAGAAGTCTCTCAATAGGTGTCGTTCACCATAATCCCAACACTTTAGCGGTTCTCTATCATTGACCCCACTAGTATTTTTATTGTTCAGGTCCATGGGTTTTGACCTAGTCTGAGACTGTGCCAACTAATTTACATTTCCTTTGTTGAACTTATTCCACTATTGATCTTTTCCAAATTCTTAAGATACTTTGATTTCTTTATTTTTGATCCCATTGAAATTTTATTTATATTATCTCCTTTCTAAGGTTTTAAATTTCCCCCCTATTCTTGAATTGTTGATAACATAATATTTCTTTCCTTACTGCCCGATCCATTGTTTTAGGATTATCGAACTCATTCCTTTCTTTGGAAGGGGTTGGTAGGAAATTAAAATATCGTTGTAACTTGTCTTTATCCTCTTTAATATAAGGAACATACTGTAGAAAATTGGTATTTTTTTCCACAAACTCGTCAACTGTGAGTTTCCCCAGCCTTAATACGGAAAATTCCTTTACTATGTCATTATAATACGATTATATATATATATATATATATATATATATATATATATATATATATATATATATATATATATATATATATATATATATATATATATTAGATATCTTTGGGTTACCTCATGACATTGTCTTCTCCTCCAAGGTGTGTACTAATTTGGCCTCTTCACACCAGAGAGTAGATTTACCTTGCATTTGGTAAATGGGAAATTTGGCTTTTAAATTGATCTCCTACTAATACACATGGAAATACTTGGTCATGTTGAGGAGCCAAGCCTCTGCATCCTCTTCCTTCTCCCCATCCAAAGTATTTGGTTTTATTTTCCTAAACTCTAATTGTAGTTTGACCTTCTTCTTTCTTTTCTGGTTTCTTATATAATTCATGTATGAATCACCTCCACTTTCAGAATTCTCTGACTCCATTTCCACACACTTTTTTTTTTGTGCTTTTGGCTCTATTATTCTATGACTAAAATTTTCTATCAAATCTCTTATCATTATTTCCTTATCCTCACCATATTTTGATAGTCGTTCATTGTTTTTTCTAAGGTGAGCCAACTCTTTCTACAAAGTTTTGATGATATCCATAAACTGTGATATTTGTAGGGTACTTCCATTTCCAAACTCGACATATAATTCCTCACCTAATGTTATAGCTAAAGGGGGGTCTTCTCCCATTCTTTTGAACCGTTCTTCACTTGATTACCTTTTATTCAATACAAAACGAGTATTATTTTTGCATGACATATTACTGTCACATTTATACTTATTACAATGGTGGTTCCATTAAGCCCCATTTTGAACTTGGGCTCTGATACGATCTGTTACATCTCCCAACATTCCATAGACATTTATTTTTATATATAAATGCCTACATTCAACTCTACTATACAATATCATTTTATTTTCTTCCATGATCGATGATTCTAAGGTTTTCTCTTATGGAAATTACTTGTAATTTATTGTAGCCTAACTAGAATTATTTTACACTAAATATGTTTTTGAGGGTATTATTCCTTTCCCTCATATTCATGTTCCCAAAATTTATATTGATACCAAAAGTCCAATTACTTATAATATATGTTAACCTTCTATGTAATATGATGTTCAAACTTAATGGCATAGGGTATTCAAATGTTATGTTGATGTCGTGGAAAATATTTATACATTCAATTAATCATTTATATAACTTTTTCACCTCTATAATTGTTACTCAACATGAGGTGTTTGGCCTTCTGAAATTTTTGACATGGGTGCATGATTCACCTCACATCCGCTTGGTAAGAGCCCACCATGGCAAGATTTTATGGGTATTCATTTCGATCTTCATGTGTTGGTCATGTGCTCTACCATTTTGTCTCTCATCAACAGTGTAGTATGTGAAGCCATGATCCAACAGCTAATGTAAATCCTTGATTATCATACTTAACCCTACTTCGTATTTTTTTATGAACCTTTCATTATTTCTCCTTTGTTTATTTACATAGTACCCTTTTCTGCAAGAGAGAGTTTATACCATTTGGGTGAGTCTCTGTAGACACATGTCTAATTTCTCTTAGTGATAATGAACAGCTTCAATGTCCATTAAGTCTCATTGTTAGTGTGATACTAAATTTGAAAATGTATAATAAGAAATCTCATCGAATTTCAAGAGTTACTGTCGAGCACTATGTTATTATTCCTTCGAAGTGACGTTCTTGTTTTTTTTTTTTTTTTTGTAGAGTTCTTATATCTGTGGGATTTTATAATATTCCTAATTAGCTTTTAGCTAGTTGGAATATTAAATTTTTCTTTTTTCATTTAGAGAGATGACTAAGAGGGTAGGGAGACCCATAAATATCCTTAGTAGGAATAAAATCACTTCCAATGTGAATGTCAATCATCTTATCAACTAGATAAAGAACTCTTAGGTGTGAATAGAGGTTGAAGCATGTGGATGAGGTCAAGTTTGACCAAATCAACAGCGTTGGTATGGATGTAGTGGAGAGTTAATGAGGGACAACATAGTGTTAGTGGGAGGGATTCTCCATGAGAGTAGCATATTTAATGAGTGGGGCCAAGGGTGAGGAGGCTCACAAAGTATAAGGAAGGGGATGGAAGCCATAGAAGGAATTTTTAATATTTTTTATGTCTTGGTCTTTTATGACTTTCTGCACGCTTCAACTATTCAGCAGAGTCTGCTGTGCTGTTTAGAACAAGGGTGTTTCCGAGCGGAAATCCCATTCTCATCCTCAGGGGACATCGAGTGCCCACTCATGAGAGGTTCATTGAGCTCCATTTTCACCATCCAGAATCAGCCCAAGCTTCAGCCATTATCCATAGCGCAGTCTCATTCAGGATTGTGTTGTTTTCCAGGGCAGTAGCAGTGGAGGGTTGAGAGACCCATTTTCTAAACTTGTTTTCTAGTGAGGGGAGAAACCCTTCATCCAGGAGGCTAGAAAGGAGGTTCCTTGAGAATTATTTCATCATCTGACATCAGGCCAAGTTTCTACCATCATCTACAACGTAGTCTCCTTCAAAACCTGCATTATTTTGCAAGGAATTTGTAGTAGAGGGCTTAGTGCCCATGTTTTTGAGTTAGATTTCCAGTGAGGGCAGCAGCTCTTCCTCCGGGAGATATATTGGAGGATTATTAGCCATTTCTATATCAGCTCACATTATAGGCATGTATTATTATCTCAAAGGGCAGATAACAAGGAATATGGTATCCTGTTAGTAAACTCCAATTAAAGGAAGCAACCAGACTACTTGGAGGGGGTGTCGTGTGAACGGGTGAATTGCCCCCTTGTTTTACATGAATGAGAGGATCACCCTCCTATATCATGGGAAAGGGAGGATTTTCCACCAATTCATGGGAATATGAAGAAACATAACAAACTTGAGTGGTATGAGGTTCACTCTCTACAGGAGAGACTTCATCAACTGAAGTTGGAATCAGGTCGACCATTTTCTCAACCAATGGTTGGTCGAGAAAGGACTCGTGGGATTCAAGTTCAGAGAGAGTGGGATTGACCAGAGATGAATTTTTATCAATCACTTTATCAACTAGCGAAGGATCATAGTAAAGCTTTTGGTAGTCAGAAGGAAGATGGGGCTGAGAAGTAGTAAGGCTTTCCAACAATTTTGTGGCTTCATCCATAAAAGGACAAAGGTGAATGGGATGTTTCCCTTCACAAAACCTACCTGGAAATTTGACTTTCCCTTTTTTTCCATGGACCTTATTACTGCTAGTTGAAGTTTTATCACTAGTGTGATCTCCATAGGCCAATGAAAAAGGTCGATTTGAGTCGATGGACCACACTTCTAACACCTTGGGAATACCACGTCAATCTCTAAGAAGGTGGTCACACTTACGTAGCTTGCAAGGGAATTTGAATTTTTCGGACTGAATGGAAGATTTTTCAACATTAGTTGCATTGGAAGAAATAGTTTCTTGGTTTCCCCTTTACTTATTTTGCTTCTTCTTCCTCATCCTCTTCTTCTTCTTCTTAGCTTCCTGGTTACTAAAATCCATAATTTCACCAGGAGAAGAGGAATAATGGGGTGAATAAATAGGTGAAGAAGGTGAGGGTTCAAATTTGGAATCAACATGAGGTGAAAAAATTTAGGTGAAGTCGAACTTGGTTGAGAAGCAGGTTGGGTTGAAAATAACCAAACTGGCAAACCAATGGTAAATCCTGGAAGGGACAATGTTTCCATATACGGAGCACCAAAATTTATAAAAGAAGGAAAAGGACCAAGATTCCCATCAGAGGGGATTCCCTGATTGGTAAAATTATGAATTGTTGTCATTGGTCTCAACCTAAGATCTTCTAAGGTGTTGTGCATGAGTAAGATGTTATTCCGTGGGCACTAAAGTTTAGAAATTAAACACAAAATAAATCAAAAAGGGTGAACTAGGCATAAAGGATTACCAAGTATCCGTGAACTGAAATATACACCATAGAAAATAAATTTACCAAGGACTTAACATATGGTATCAAATTTCCCTGAATTTTTTGTTCGGTGTATCATTTTTACAAGGCGACCGAATCAATTAACTATGGCAGGCTTGCAACCTAATGGTGTCTCCCAAAATAAACGTGATGGTACGTGGGAGTCCAATTCATAGTAGTGTTGTCTAATGCGTATATGTTCGATGAGAGCGTCCCAAATATACTTATCATACATTGATATACCTCCATACGTGGGACGACATATCACCCCTAGATTGTAATGCAGACAATTATCGACAACTCCTACGTTTAACAACGTTGGAACACTTCTCTAGCCTAGACCTCTAAATATTTGCATTAATTTCGAATGATCCTTAGGTTAATTGGAGTTCATTTTAAGTTGATATACATTAAAGTTTCAGTTTGAAGGCTCAAAACAATGTCACCTGAATACCTATAATGCAACTAGCATGAGAAAATGATTCTTTCAATTAAATGAATGCTATCTAGTTTATGGAAAAGTTTCAAACAATGACGCAACAAAAAACAATGAAACAACTGAATATTTTCCTACCCAGATGACTTTCACTATCCCAATTCAAATAAAAACATTTAAATATGAAAATTATGCAATGTAACCTATGCAAAATTTCCTTTTTCGGAAAACTATGCAACTGTAATCTATGCACAATTCCCTTTTTTACGAAAACTATGCAACTGTAATATATGCACAATTTCCTTTTTCTTTTTGCTGAATAAGAATGCACTCAATGCATTTTTCAATGGAATGAGAATCTAATTAATGCACCTTCCAATGAATGAGAATGAAAACAATGCACCGTTTAGGTTTCAATCACTAAACAATGTAATCTAAGTTCAATCATAAATCTTGAAAATGACTTTTAAATGCAATATGATCTAATGCACTTTAATGAAAAGTAAATTTTGAGATTAAAACTAAATGAATGAAAAATGAATTTCTTTTATGGTCTAAAAATAACTAATAATTCTCAATCAACAGCAAAATAGTATTCCTTCCAAGCACACAAGTAGCAGACAATAATTTTAATTGACTCAAAGAATCAAATACTCAACCAAAATTCACTTTTACCAATTCAAGTATAGGATGGAGTTTTGCACACCACAAAGAACCTAACACCAAAAAGACAAAAATTGATGCACACAGAGTAAGAGGATGACCTTAGAGATCAGGGCACACTAGGAATTTTAGCAAAACCCCTAAAATTCTCAAATTTAAGGACCAACGCTACTTTACATAGAAAAAACCGTGTTGGAAGGGTCTTCAGCGCTACTTTAGACCCCCAAACTCGTGTTGGCAGTGCTAATTTGCATAGAAAAATAGTGTTGGTCTACGAAATTGTACCAACACGAGGAGAAAGTGAAATACTGGATTTTCAGTGCGAATGTACTTATAAATATCAGCGTTGGCAACGCGACTGTGTCTGGAAAAAGCGCGTTAGTCGAGGAATGCTTAGGAAAAGAAATCCAAGCCGAAGTAGTAAACTAGACCTGACACTCTAAACCAAAAATAAAACCCTATACAAACCTATAGGGACCTAAACAAACTTAGATCTTAGTGATCGGTCAAACTGATCAGAGATCAACCTGGGAAAGGTAAGGCTAAGAGGCTAAAGTTCCCTAGCGGAGTCACCAATTCTGTCATCAAGATAAATCCCCTTTGCGGACAAAGGTGATCTCTCTATCCCTAGAGTGGGTCTAGAAACTTGAGATAATTTCTAATGCAAATGTTTCGTAGCTAATATTCAAAATGCAACAAGAAAAAAGATAGAGGCACTTTTTTTTCCTGATGTTATGTTTGAACCTGTTGATGATGACCTTGATCCAATATCCTTTTAGGCTCGCTCCTTACTACTGGTGGCACATGAATACCTGTGGATGATAAAGAGGCAACAAAAAACTAATCTAATACATAATAATAATTAAACATTAGCTATCTAGCAGATCAAGGAGTACCATAATATTTGCATAAAATATTAGACACATATATAAAGCAAACATCAGATGTTTTGTTGATAAATTTGAAAGGAAGAGCTTACAACCCAGACCTTGATGTTGGAGGCCTCCCTTTGGTGAAAATCTTAGTCCTTCACCTAAGCTCTAAAGTATTCCTTCTCCCAAACAACTTAAGCATGATCACAGTGCAAGAATGTAAAGGGAACATGAGTTCAGACTAGCCCAACAATGACCAACCAGTAGTGGAAGGATGGGGACCAATTTATAGGAAGGGAGAAGAGGTTCAGAGCCCATGAAAGGAGGAGGAAGGTCCCCTTTCTAAGGGATAAACCCCCATGGATGAGATCAAAGCTCTAAAATCAGAGAGCTCGACTCTATCACCACTGTTTAACAACTAACTCACTGTCGTGGAAATTATATAGGTCGAAGCTTCTCCTTTGTTTGAGGAAACACTACTAGAAAGGGATCAATGTGGTTTTCCAAGAAATAAGGACATTGGTAGCGCTAAGCTAGAACTGTCAATTTGACATCAGCGCGAGCATGAAACTGGGAGATGCGTTGACCTAGAAAACTATGGTTTAGATGAAGTTCCTTCAGGAATCTTCTTTTGGGTGATGCTTTTTTACATTTTCCCTATACTTATCCTCCTTATTTACCTCATAAATATAACCAATGGGAGTATTTTTACCCCTTTTTCCTACCTTTTTACCCTAACTTGTGCTATTTCACCTTGCTTCTGTTACTTTGCCAATTCACCAATTATTATGATCTATTATACCTTTTTATGACTAATTGATGGTGAATGTTTGGAGAATATCGATGGTATTTGTGTTGTCTTTTCAGATGTCATCTGTAGCACCAAAGATCCTGAATATGAAGTTCACAGTAGTAGTTTGGATAGTGTTGTTACAACAAAGTGATGTTGTTACATGGTTCTTCTTTATTACGGACAGCATGTTAGTGCATTATTACACTATAACTGATCTGTTTCGTTAGTGAACTCAAATCTGAAAGTTGTACCATTGACTTCTCTTGTCTCTATCATTGTTGATATGTCCTCCTTATTTGCACTACAAGCTTATGTTGGTTCCATTAGGATAGTTGTAGGAGTTGTTAACTTGTTAACTATTTTGGATAATAGCCTAGGCAGGTTAGGTGTAATCTTTATTTTATTCGAAATTTATTAGAAGTGGTTATAACATTATGTGATTCATTGATCAGCATGAGAATGTAATATTCTCATGAGTGATCTATCCCATGATTTTACGATGTAACCACTATATAGCTCTCGTCCCTAGAGGTCGAGAGGTTAGCAGAAGAACAATGTTGTTTTGGCTACGTAATTGTGATCATATATACAGTTATCCTATATTTTTGTTATGCGTGATTCTATTTAGTTTATTAAATTTCTTCTCTACCTAAAATCTTGTTAGGAAGGAGCCCCTCCTTCTTAACGAGGATTGGAGTGATTAAAGTAGTTGTGTATGTAATTTTATTTAGGTTTATTTATCATTGAAGTGTTGCTATTAGCATTATAGAGAATATATCTGCTTGATTCAATACTTTATGTCTATTACACATGTGATAATAGACATACTAGTTAGGTACTTGTTATGTGTGAACTAGGCGGATCATTCAAATTAACTCAATCTTGTGGATTATTTTATTTCTGCATGAGTGATTTATTTCCAGGATTTACTTTGGCAAAGATTTCTTTCCTTTGAAATCACTTATGGTTGGTGTATCGACACAGACAGTGCAACTGTCATTGGAATAAATAGATGTTCATGGACTGATAATTAAATGTGTGTTGTTTAGTCATTTAATAAGTGATTTAAATAGTCCAAAAATTTGGTGCCATTTCTAGGGATGGCAGTGACAATCCAATCAATCAAATTTGTTTCTAAGAAGTGAAATTTCCATGTGTTTTTATAGACTGTCTCCAACAACACAATTTTCGGGCAGTAAGATAAGAGGTAAGAACCTGCGCAACGCTCTAACAGGCTTGAGCGAGCTCACTGCTGTAGAAACTAAAGCACTTATAGGATGAATTGATATGCATAGGGCCCATGTGTGCCAATCGGACAACATCAACATCTATAAACAGCCCCCACTCTACTAACTACAGGAAATATGGGTTGTAATAAGGAAAAGGAGAGTGCAAATTTGGGAAGGAAAACATTATTTGGAGATTTGATTTCAAGGGAAGAGAAGGAAAATTCCACATCATACAGAGATGATAGGAAGACAGGACCAGAGAGAGAAGCTACCATATCAAGGCCTGGACCATCGGTGTCTTCAGTGGCTGGACCTCACAATCCTTCGAATAACATATCTACTCCTGATATCAAAACTCCAGATTCAAAACAGCAGTGGTGTTGGCTTGAGGGGTCCTGACCCAGGTTCGGTGTGCAAGGTTTGCCAACAAACTCCTATACTACTGGCCCTTTCGGCAGTGACCTGCTTTCACAGGTCACAGTCTCACCCGAAGTAGTATGGGTGGGTGTTGGAACCAGGTTTCCGCACCCTGAGAAACGAAGGGTAAGGCAAGAAGGGTTGCGTTCTATTCAGGTTACCGCGGTTCTTCGCAGGGTTAATTATGTATCTATTTGCGTCCATGTGCACTAGATATACAATTATATGCTTTTCATAACATCAACATAACATTATATAAATAGAGAAGAATAGATCTAGATCCAAGCATTCAGTACACAGAATTCTGCAGTAGAAAGACAGAAAATATATAACACATCAATTATCAGTAGTTCATACAACAGTACTCACGGATTCAGATCTCTAATAATCCTTCACATTCATTCATTCATCAACCTTTCCTTACAATTACCTTCCCAACCTGCGCACACAGCAGCAGGGTCCGCACACAGCTGGACTAGGATCTCCACGCACATAGCTAGTAGGAGTCTGTTCCCTAAAACCCAAACAGATAGCTTAAACAACAGATCACATCAATAGTTCCTCCATTCCTATCCTTTACAATCCAAAATGCATCTCTATTTATAACAATCTAGCCTCAATGTTCCTATGGTCTGCAACCCATGGTTTTCAGACCCCTAGTCTACCCTTTAACCCATTACAATGCGTTCGGGGCTTTGACCCACCCCAAAACCCCTGCGCTATATTAAATATAATAAAAAATAATCAAAATGGACCAGTTTTGCAGCTTGTTAGGAGACCCCGTTCCAACAAGTGAAGAATTATTGATCAGGATCTCAGAATTGAAGGACATAGAGAGACCAGTGGGGATCATCAGGAACCTGAGTAACAAAAATCAGTTGATCATCAATTGGACCCTAGTAGTTCTGTTAAACAATTGATCTTGGAGCAACCTGATCCTTCTAGTTGTCAATATCTAGTGCACTCTGGGGCTAGTTCATCCTATCAAGAAGAATCAGCCATAGGGGATGAGAATGTTAAAATACATAACTCTATTACTTTTGAATTCCCAATAGTAGTAACATGGGACGAGACTCCTATGAAGAACATCCCTTTGTCATCCCTACCATCCTTTCAAGGGATGGTTGTTGAGGATCCTGATACCTTTCTATTCGAATTCAATGTGCTGTGTAGAGGTTATGACTATACTTCAGATGCCTAGAAGCTGAAATTATTCCCTGCTACTCTAAAAGGAGCAGAATTAAGATGGTTCATGAGATTGGGTGCTGGCACAATTTGAACATGGAATGATATGAGAGAAGCCTTCCTCTTTAAGTATTAGGACTACTACCAAACCAGGGATTTGAAGGATGAAATTTTTAGAATTTCACAGAAGGATGAGGAAAGCCTGGAAGATTATATGGAGCGATCCCACTACAATTTACAGAGGTATAAGTTCAGTAACTTAGATCCAGAGATTATAAAACCAATATCGTTAAGAGGTTTAAGAGATGATTGTCTGTAACATTTGAGTATAATAGGAAAAGGAGACATATCGCAAGAAACGTTGGATGAGATAATGCAGCTTTGCCTACGTAGCTCAAGAAGATCAGTCAAAGGGAAAGTTTCAGTTCGGGACCCTTCACTCCAGATATAGAAGTCCACAAGTGGAGGAGTAAACAGAGCAGAGATAGAGAACTTATTCGAGGATTTTAAAACTGATCTCCTTAGCACTCTCTCTGCCCAGATCACTATGGTACAAGTCAAGAAGGCACAAGCAGAAGCTGAAGCAGCCTTATCAATATTTTGTCCCCTATGAAAAAAGAAACATTTGGAAAGAGAATGCAGACTGAAGAGTGTCAGCTTGTGCAACATTTGTGAGTTGGCACACCCTACAAATGAGTGTCCTGAGTTTCCCAGACTTAAGGCGGTACTCTAGGACTCAAGCGAGGATGTTCAATATTCTTATTTTATCGAATCAAAGAGACCATGACAGCTGCTACTTATAGGTATGCCTTCATATTTTTCTTATTTTTATCCTTGGAATAGTATTCATAATAGTCAGCAATACCCATGTCAGTACCCTACTCCTTCCTTAACACAATTTCCTTCACCATGGAACCAGTGTCCATCTCCTCCGCCAATGCAATATCCTCCATCACAACCCAATCCTTGGGGTCAAAAATGGAGAGGAAATGGCCAAGGTCCAGTATCCCCTCCAATACCACTGCAACAACAGTAGTTACAACTTCCTTCTATTTAGAATCCTACACCTTCTGTCCGACCCCAATTAGCTGTACAACCTAACCCCAATGCAAATAATAAGGCAGCCTAGAGCATGGATGCTCCGGTTAGCCTCCAGACTTACCTTATCACTCCTACTGGACTTAATGAGGTTCAGCTTCAGTCAGGTAAAGTAATCATATCTGAACACACTCCCATTATTATTGAAGAAAGTGAATCACCTAGGAAGGATATGGACAATTCTAAGGTAGTTGTTACACATGTAACAACTCATACAACACCCGTTGTTACACCTGTAATAGCTAGCTTGGGAAAGTCTGTTATTCCCACAGCAGCCAATCCGAGTAAGGCTGGTACATCTGTGGTAGATGATTCAGTTGTTAGCATTCAGAATCCCCCATACCCTCAATGATTAACTGAAACTGGGCTGGTCTTACAACCTTAATCTGAATTCCTTAAGGAGCTTCAAAATTTATATGTACGGATTCTGCTGTTACAATCTCTTAAGGAAGTGCCTATCTATGATAAAATAGTGAGGGATCTATGTGTCAAAATACCTGGGAGAAAACCTAAAGACCCTGCTACTATCCATGTCATGGGAAAATTGTCTGATCTTATGACTGATCAGCCTTTGTTGACCAAGAATAATGACCTAGGCAACCCCACAGTGACTGTCCATATTGACAATCATCCTATAACTAATACCTTGATTGATCTAGGGGCAGCTATTAACGTTATGACTAAAGACCTCTTCATCTCTCTAGGACTTCATGGAAATATACCTACACCTACAATTCTTGAACTAGAAGATAGGTCCCATGTTAAGCCCGAAGGAATGATTGAATATATGGTTATCACTGTGGCCTCCTGGAAATATCTGGCTGACTTTATCATCTTACAAACCAAATCCAATCTGGGGGGTCATCCTTTAATCTTGGGAATATCGTGGCTAGCCACTACAGATGCATATATCGGATGTAGGTCCGGATCTATGGTGATCTCAGATGGACAAGCCATTCAAAGCATGAATCTTTATCCCCTAGCAAAACCTCATATGGATTCGAATAGTCCCTGATGGGAAAAATATTGTACCTAAATTTGATCTTTCCCTACCTCTTCTCATGCTTGAAAAAACACAATACTTTAAGGATGAAATAGAGGAAAATAATATTAATGGTTTTATCAGTAATCCAATCCCTGTTGCCTCCATTAGCTATTTGGGAGAAGAAGGTGAGGAAGATGATGTAATTATGGAACATTTGAAAACAACTCCACTTAATATCAACAGTCTCGTTGAAATCGAACATGGAAGATGTTTAAACATCAATCTAGACATGACTGCTGAACAAAACATATTTCTGATACAAATCTTACAAAAATACAAAAAAGGAATTTGCATGGGACTATACCGATATGAAAGGAATCCATCCTACCCTATGCACTCACCGCATTTACCTTAAAGAATATTGCAAACCTGTTAGACAACCTCATCGCCAAATGAACCCCACATTTAAGTAGATAGTAAAAGAAGAATTGCAGAAACTCCTTAATGCTAATTTCATCTACCCTATTTCTGATAGTCAATGGGTGTCTATGCATGTCATATTTCCGAAGAATAATGGAAAATGGAGGGTCAGTGTTGACTATAGAGAACTTAACAAGGCCACTCAAAAGGATCATTTTCCCTTACCATTTATTGATTAGGTCTTGGACACTCTTTTTGGAAAAAAATTCTTTTCATTTCTAGATGGGTTTAGTGGCTATAATCATATACAGATTTCTCTAGAAGATCAATAAAAGACAACCTTTACTTGTCCATGGGGTACTTTTTTATACAGAGTCCTTCCCTTTGGTCTTTGCAATGCACCGACAACCTTTCAAATGGCAATATTAGGTATTTTTTTTATCTTTTGAATGATTGTCTTGAAATCTTTATGGATGATTTTACACCCTACGGGAATGCCTTGGGACAACATTAGCTAACTTGGAGAAAGTGCTGGAACGTTCTGAACAAACTAATGTTGCTCTGAGCACGGAAAAATGCCACATGATGATGACTGAGGGAATTGTGTTGGGACATTTCATTTCAACAGATGGAATCAAGGTAGATCCTGCAAAAATTGAGGTAATCTAGAAAATCCCAACCCCTAAGACTCTGAAAGAGGTACGTAGTTTTTTGGGACATGCATGATACTATAGGGGGTTTATAGAGATTTTTTCAAATATTGCATCTCGTTTATTTTCATTACTGATGAAAGATATAGAATTTGTGTGGATAGAAAGGTGTGAGCAGGCCTTTTTAAAGGTGAATAACTGTGTAACAGCAGCACCTGTTTTACGAGGAACAAACTGGGAATTTCCGTTTCATATTGCTACAGACGCATCTAACATGGCTGTGGGTGATGTTTTGGGGAAGATGGAGGATAAGAACCCTTATGCCATATATTACATTAGCAAGAAATTAACTCTACCAAAACTTAACTACACTGTTACTGAGAAAGAATTCCTAGCAGTAGTGCATGCTATCAACAAATTCTGGCACTACATCATCGAGTACCAAGTATTTGTACGCACTAACCATGTTTCAATTTGATTTTTATTGAAAAAACCTGTTACTAATGGTAGAGTTACATGATGGTTATTGTTGTTACAATAATTTGACATTACTATTTTAGATAAACCTGGAAAAGATAATGTAGTTGTTGATTTCCTTTCTAGATTAACTATAAGTGATGACTGCACTGTTACTGAGGATTCTTTTCCAGATCAGTTTCTTTTTTCCATTTATACTCACTCACCATGGTATGCAGATATAGCCAATTCCCTTGCTGCAGGAAAATTCCCACACCAATTGTCTTCCAAGGAAAAAAGGAAGATTATACAATAGAGTGCTACCTAATCCTGGATAGAAGGTAATCTCTATCACACCAGGCTAGATTTCCAGATTAGGCGATGTGTTAGAGAAGATGAGGTATTTGAGATCCTAAATGTTTGTCATGAGGAACCTTGTGGAGGACACTTCACTGACAAGAGGACATGACATAAAGTACTCTCAATGGGGTAATACTGGCCAACTATATTCCAGGATGCCAAGAAGTTTGTGAAAGGATGTGATAGTTGCCAAAGTATGGGCCAACCTCTAAAATCAGATGAGATGTCGTTAAAAAATCAGATAATAACAGAACCATTCGAGCAATGGGCCCTAGAATTTTTGGGGCCAATCAATCCTTCAACACAACAAAAAGCATACAAATTGATCTGCACCAATTATGTCACAAAATGGGTCGAAGCAAGGCCACTAACTAGAGCAACAGAGCAGGATGTTTCAGACTTCCTGTTTCAAGATATTTTTGTTCACTTCGGGATACCCAGAGAGATAGTGACAGATGGGGGTCCTTAGTTCACATCTCATTTGATCAAGAAGTTGGTTGAAAATTATGGGATCCATCATAAAATCACCACACCCTATCATCCGCAAGAAAATGGTTAAGTAGAAAGCACCAATAAATTCATTGATGGAATCTTGACAAAGACAATAGCCACCCACAGAAGAAACTGGGCTGAGAAACTTTGAGAGGTACTGTGGGCTTACAGGACAACATGAGGAATACTACAGGCTTCTCACCATATGAACTGGTGTATGGTAAGAATCCCTTATTCCCCATAGAATTTGAAATAAATACATTAAGAACAACATTACAGGTCGATCTGGATTTGAGTACAACACAAACTCAAAGATTGAACCAACTTAATGAGTTGGAAGAGAAACGGTTGGCTTCCATTCAATAGAAAGAAATCATCCAACAACAAAGAGCTAGATGGTATGATGGGTTTATTAAGAAGAAAAATTTCCAGAAAGGAGATTGGGCTCTTTTGTATGATTCAAGGTTCAAATATTTCAAAGGCAAACTCTGCACCAGATGGCTAGGTCCTTACGAAGTGGATACGGTATTTGACAATGGGACTGTACAATTGGTCACCATTGACAGTGCTAAGACACCGTTACTGGTTAATGGGCACCGTCTAAGGTTATATCATTAATCCAATTCGAAGGAATCATTTGTCAACATTGTCGCGGACTTTAATCTTCATGTTACGATAGTAGGGGAACATTCTCCTCTGCAACCTTAAAATTTGAAATTCCAATAAGTGCAGCAGTTTAAAAACACCTTTTTGGCAGCTATTACACCTATTTAAAAAATAAAAAAATAAAAATAAAATAACAAAATAAAAGAAAAACAAAAATAAATCTAACTGTGAAAACCCCTTTCCGGGGTGTAGTCAGACAACTAGTAATAGTTGAAAACCACTCTTGTGGCAGCTGTTACACCCATGTTTTTCTCCCTGTAATATCATCTTCCCTTCCTAATCCATGTCATAGGATGATGGTATTCATGTAATTTCATTTTGTGTACCAATTTCTTCTGATTATTATGTTTTTTGAGAATAATTTAAAAGTTGTCTTGGCTGTTACACATGTAACAACCGACAACCACGAATACTGTTCTTTGTAATTAATTTCATAAACAGAAATAACCATGCCAGCTAAACAAAACAACACGACCGCTGCAAGCAGGACACCATCAACTCAAGTCTTCCTCCACGTCACCTCATGTATGTCATTAAAAAGGTAAATGTTTGTCATTGATGATTCAATGATTAATTGGAAAAGTAATGACGCTCCTGTGATGGTCATGGGCGGCCGTAAAAATTAAAGTAGGGGAGGGGATATGACTTGAAATCATTGCAAAAAGCCTGTAATCATAAGGGGATGCCTTCCAAGGCAGTTTTCTTTGAGTCTTAAGGGGATTCCTTTACATATTTCTTCATAGTGGAAACATTGCACATGGTCTGTCATGAGGCACTTAAGGATTAGGGACGGGAAGTGAGCATGGTGATAAATTATTGTGTAGCAATGGCCAAAAAACAAAGGTATTTTAGGAATTTGGCTTCTATGATCCATAAATTGTGAATAAAATCTTTCGGTAAAAATCACATAAGAATAAATTAGGTCGACGTGTTTCGAACCAGCCAGTGTGGTTCATCACACTGGCTAGTACAAAATGCGTCGACCTAATTTATTCTTATGTGATTTTTACCTAAAAATTCTATTAACAAAGGTATTTCTCTGTACTCTTCAACTTATCACAGAATTATTCATGCGATATGAACTAGTTTTCCTTTCCCCAGAAGGATGGTACACTAATCTATTGAGATAATTCCAACCAACTCTAAAATCATCAATTTATTTAGAAACCTTGTCGAAATTCTCCCACATGATTTGCATTGCATTACGCTTTTCCTTCATCATAAAAAGGGATAAAACACACTGATCTCTTAGATGTAAATTCATCTTTTCTAGTGTTTCGTCTTCCAAGGTATTGGTGAAATTTATAATTGAATCAGTCTTTCCTCTAGCACTATAGTTGTGTTATTTTCTTCCAAATTATCGTTTTTAAATATTTCCTTCTCACAATAAGAGAGGATCTCCACATAATCTCTCACTGTGGATATTTTATGTTTAATCTGACTCCAGAATCTTGTTTGGCATGTATTAGAACCCATATTCTTGTGATGGTAACTATAATTATTTCCTGCAGAGTTTTAACCTCACCTTTTTTATGCTTAAGCGTATCCTGAATTTGTTTAATTGTATCGTTCGATTACTTCATGAAATTTTATCCTCAGTATTATGTTATTTTCTTCTCTACTCTGGCATATTCCCGCTGAGTTACTTTTATATGCATAATATTTTAATCCTCAGCTTCAGATGCTTTGGATATGTTGAGGGCTTGATCAATCGCAGTTCTATAATCTGCTACGAGCTTAAGGTGGCATTCTTCTCTTGCACAAGATTCTTCCTTCAAAGCCTCCCTTTTTCTGAGTATCTCTTTAAACTATTCTTCTTTGAGTTGAAAGGATATTTTAATCTCTTGAGGTTGAGTCTTGACCTCCTCTTTCCTTTTGAAAGCCTTGATTAAGATATGTGGATCATATTTTGGTATCTTCATAATAGTCCGCAAGACTTTTATTTTTTCTCCTTTTGTTCCAGTAACTTCTTAAATGGTCTGACCTATTTGGTTTTGTGACACTTACACATTATAATATATTCCAATTATTTAATTCGATTAGATATAGCTCTTATAGCCACTCGTGTTATGTGTAACTAGTCAGAAAAATTTTCAAACATCGTCTGCTTTTTTCTATACCTGGTTACTGAATTAAGCAATCTCCTGGCGATGATTTCTTCTTCTTGTCGATGTAAGTTGATTACATCCATATATGACACTTTACCCAAATTTATATCTAAGGAGGAGGTTTTATAACCTATCATTTGTTGATTCTCTCCTATCTCTAGCTAAACTATTGTGAGATTCAAAGTGTTTGTCTTGAAATCGGTAGCAAAAATAAATCAGGGTCCAACTATGTTGACCACATCCTTGAGTGTTGTTTCTTCTATCGATTGAGACTACCCAGACAATAGGGTTAAATTTGTATGAGTTTTCAATAGTTATTTTCCCTCTGCAAAACTATGCTTGATGTCAAAGGTATATTGTTGGAGCGGGGTCCCCTGAGGCACAATTTCCGAACACATTTTTGTATAATTTTGTATGTGCGTGCTGCGCAAATGGATTCAATGGGCTTTGGGGTGGGTAAAAGTCCCAATTTTTATTTAAATGGGCTTAAGGGTAAACTGTGGGCCTCAAACCATGGTTTGAGACCATAGTATTTGCCCGCTAGGCATATATAAATAGATAGATCATTTCTAAGATAAGTAGTTCTAAGTAACTTCATGATATTGATGTTCTGAGAATTTTATGCGTCTGTAAGGGTTGCTGGGTTGGGTTAAGAGGCTCCCGCTGGCTATGTGTATGGAGACCTAGTATTGGCTATGCGCGGACTCCGCTGCCTGTGTGCGCGGAATGGTTTGTAATGGTTTTGTAAGGAAATTTTATGTATTGATTGACATATCTGAATTGATTACTGCTTATATTCTGTTAAGATCAAATTATATGTCTTATTTATTGATGATTGCACAAGGATATATGATATATTTATGAATTCTTAAGAGATATGTTTAAGTAGATGTAGTGGTTAAGATCTAGATCTGGTTCTATTATGTTTATCTATGCTAAGGCGAACAATGATTTAGTGTTATTATATTAATGTCTGCACATTCTCTGTGATTTTTTTATATGTTGTTGTGCGCATCTGTTTAAGTTTACATTGGGTTTTTTCTGAGGACCACTTCATTAATTGTCCCTTAGGGTGCAGAAACCTGGTTCTAGCACCCCCCCATATTGCTTCTGGTGAGACTTTGGTCTGCGCAAGCAGATCACTACAAAAAGGGCCAGTAGTTGGAGGGTTTGTTGGCTTATCCATAAAATATGAACCTGGGTCAGGATCCCTCAAGGAAACAAATGGTTCCTTTGTCGAGACATGGATAATTTTGAGGGAGATTTTATGTTATGGCATCCATCACGAAACGAATTACAAGATTTGCAGGATAGAAAGATCCTTCAATTTTCACTCCAAGAGAATAGAAGTACTAAGCTGTCTGATGAAAAATGGGTACATAAATATATTTATACAGAAGTGCATGAAATTTTCTTTTTCTCCTTTGTGCATGAACTACATGAGTGGTTATCGTGCTTAGATGAGTTCCAACACTACATAAAAGATGACATAGTCACTGACTGGACTCTTGAATTGATCTAGCAAGAAGAGAAGTTTGACAATAATATCACTCGTGCGGTAGATCATTGGATCGATCGCATTTTGGGAGGATTTGTGACTGAATTTTCTATTGATCAATTTGTGTCATATTCCAAAGCCGAAAGAAGGTTTTTCAAAGGCCCTAGAGGTAAGTTCCAATGCTCAATGAAATTATTACTGAAGATGCTATTGTGTGAATGGGGTTGTCTGTCCGAAGATACTGCTTGAATGCGTGAAAGAGGTTCAGCTATGTGCAGTGGAAGAATTTACCGTGAAGATTTTGAAAAATTTATTTATAGCCCTCTGAATCCTAGATATGATAGTGAAGCTGAACCAGAACATGCTAACTCAAGTGTCTCTAAAGAAGAAATCTCATCACATCAGAAACCCTTGAATTTGTTTCAACTTCATCCACTCCACTTTTGAACTCACATCACAGATCACCTACTCCACCACGCAGTCCATCTCTGCCACCACCTCCACCTACCCCGACGAAGCAGCACACTCCAACAAGAAAATAAATGGAGAAAGCCATTGAGAAACCTAAAGAGATAGTTCCAAAGAGAGTGACATAGAAGGTCACCGAGAAAGCCACAGAGAAGGAAGCCTCCCCTAAAACTACTAGAGAAATAGTCGACACAACAACTGTGCCTGAGAAGAATGGATTTACACCTAAGGAGACATGTGAAGTTGCAACATCTAAAGGCACTAAGAGCGGCTGTTAGGCTGCTGGAGGATTGTGCAAGAAACCGAAAGGATCCAAGAAGGTCGGACAAGAGGTCCTGACGCTGACATAGGATGACCTAAATGAGATAGAAAAAACTGTCATGTCTACGACTACGAATCGTTGGACCGACATGGAAGTTCAATACAAGTCCGCTCTAGAGCTTGTAAAAATGGGATTGCAAAAACTAAAAGTACAGGTGAGCTAGATTCATGAGAGCGTGATTCAGGCAAGCCGGACTAACGTGCAAGTCATGAGCACACAACCATTAGATGTTTCCCTAACAACATCAGGGGATGCATGATTTGTACACATCCCCCTGCCAACAATTCAGATGGATTCCAACCAGTGTGTCCAGTTCAGTGGTTCAGGTGATGCACATATTAATATCTCTGTGTTACCTGCAAGAAAATTACACCTTCTCCATTCAGTGATCGCGAACGAGCTTCAGCACAGAGAGGCTACTACACAGACGAAGACAAAGGATGTACAACAATAGGCCGCTCAAGCACACCAACATAAAAAACAAGCAAAAGAAGCTTGCTGAGAAGCAGAGGCCCAGTGTGTTGTGCTGGAGGCTAAAATCAACCAAGTGTGCCAAGACATTCCCGCTGTCCTGGCCACAGCTGCACCTGCTGAAAATTTAGAAGGATTAGCTGTTGCAGTGATTGTAGATCACACGGAAGTGAAAACAATCCAAATAAAGTATGAGAAGTATATTGTGGACCTTCACACAAAATTGCAGCTGGAGACACCAACAGAGGTTCACGCATAGAGAATAGCGGGAATAAAATAGGCAAGGGATAATATTTCTACTACGGTCACCCAATGTGACAGTTTACCGAACAAGGCCATGGATGTTTGGACCTTTGTCTAAAATAATACGGTATTGCAGAGGTTGCACGATGCCCTCCACCAGAAGGAGCAAAAATTCGAGGAAATCAGGACAGTGGCGCCTACATTGGTCCTTACACAACGTCTTGCTCGTCTGCAGGAGTGCAGAACAATTCAGACCAAAATTGAAGGCTTGCGCCAGAAGGAACACGTACTAAAGGAGTGCATGAATTAGGGGAATTTTTAGGTCTAAAATGGGCCTCCAAAAGAAATTATAAAATAATAGTGGAAATAATAAAATAAGATTTGATTACATCATCAAATTTTAGAGGGAGAAAAGAAAAAACTACTTTTTCAACTCCTATTTTCAACTTATCTCCCAAAATGTTTACTCAAATTTCGAGCGGGAGCACTTGTTGGATGAAAAATTTAATTCCTCATCCAAGGAGTACCCATGTTACATACTTTCGATGGGTCCTTCTACATGAAAATTGAGAAATACATGAAAAACGTGATCGCAATCACGTTTTTTATGTATTTATCATTTTTTCGTGTAGCAGGGTCCATCAAAAGTATGCAACATGGGTACTCCTTGGATGAGGAATTAAATTTTTCATCCAAAGAGTACTCTCGCTCGAAATTTTAGTAAAAAAATTGGGAGATAAGTTCAAAATACGAGTTGAAAAAGTAGTTTTATTATTCTATTATTTTAATCTTTTTACCCTTTAACTTAAAAAATGGTGAATGATCCACCATGGTTGACATCAACATCTTGAATCCTATTGGTTCTAATAAATTTTATTTTTGTTGTACATTTTTCTCAGGAGGCCCATTTTAGACCTCAAAATTCCCCTAATGCAACCATGGGCAAAAGAAGCACTGAAATTATCACAAACACTGGAAAAGACTTTTAAAATCATTCAACAGACTCAGTGCAGCATAGAGATGGTCGTTGAAGGGCCTACTACAAAAAATATGGTTCAGCAAGTGTAGAGTGCAACAATGCAAAGTCTCGAGTTAGTGCTACCTCTCCAAACTTATATCAAAATGCTTCAGGCCAAGACTAAGGAGTCGGCGCCTAAGTGACTCGGGACCTATTTATGTTGGGGGCTTGTTGTAGCGGGGTTCCCTGAGGCACAATTTTCGAAGACATTTTTGTATAATTTTTTATGTACGCACTACACAGATGGAGTCAAGGGGCTTTGGGGTGGGTCAAAGTCCCCAATTTTGATGTAAATGGGCTTAAGGGTAAATTGTGTACCTCAAACCATGGTTCGAGACCATGGTATCTACGCACTAGGCGTATATAAATAGATAGATCGTGTCTAAGCTAAATAATTCTAAGTAAGTTCGTGACATTTATGTTCTTATAAGTTTATGTATCTGTAAGGGTTGTTGGGTTAGGTTAAGAGGCTCCTGCTGGCTGTGTGCGGAATCCGCTGGTTGTGTGCGCGGAAGGGTTTTTTAAAGGTTTGTAATGGTTTTGAAATGAACAATTTATGTATTGATTGACAGATCTGAGCTAATAGAAAGGACAGATTTTGGCAAGTTCATTGTGTTATGAATATGAATTGTTTATTTTTTATGCCCTATTAAGATCACATTATATGTCTTATTTATTGATTATTGCGTGATGATATTTGATATGATTATGAATGGTTATTCATGGTTAATAGATCTGTTTAAGTATTTGCATTGGTTAAGGTTTGGATCTAGTTCTGTTATGTTTATCTGCGCTAAGGCGAACAACGATTCTATGTATTCTTCTAATGACTACGCATTCTATGTGAATTTGTTATATGTTGTTGCACGCATTTGTATAAGTTTTCATTGGGTTTTGGTTAGGACCACTTCATTAATTTCTCCCTCAAGGTGCGGAAACCTAGTTCTAGCACCCCCCCATACTGCTTCGGGTGAGACTTTGGTCTGCGCAAGCATATCATTGTCGAAAGGGTCAGTAGTTGGAGGGTTTGTTGGTTTATCCATAAAATCTGAACCTGGGTCAGGACTCCTCAACCTAACACCTATGCTCCAAAATCCTTTGGCTTGGTGTCGTCGATATGCTTCTGCATCTATTTCCTTAGTTGTTTTATTTCTTGCTTCAATAGTTCAATATAAACATGGTATTGTTTCTCTTTCACCCGTTGCGATGATTCTTTTGGGTTCAAAACTTCTAATTTTATTTTAATATCTGAAAATGATGAAACAAGTGTTGAATTCTGAGTACTTGTTTCCTTTGTTTGCAACCCAATGGAAATTGGGGCATGGTGATTTATTCCTTCGTTTTCTATAGCCATCTATGTCACCACCTATGCAGGAATATCCATAAGCATGAAGTTATTTTCCATATTCTCTCTCTTTGGCTTACTCTCATGCACATATGTTGATAACCCCACCTGTTTTTTCAATCCTGAGATAATTCCTAGGAGATCACATTGCCAACTCTCATCCTCCAATAATCCAAATGATAGCATTTCCCTTTCTAGGGATTCCATAGTATTTTTATTCTTAGCAATTAAATGAGAAATTTAATAAGGGTAACTAAAAAGTGCTCTCTTTTTCTTAGAAATAAAATTTAATTCATTTATAACAATTTTATGTCTTAGCACATCATAAGAAAATAGTAAAAGTGAGACGTATTTTGGTAATCGGAAAGGTTGTTTTTCAAAACCGTACAAATGGATTAGAGAGAAGTCAAGATACAAGAACCAAATTCCTATACTTTGATCCTTAGCGAGTTTGAATGTTCTTCTTTGTTCTTTTGAATGCTTGTCTATGGTCTCTTCAGTAACTTTAACTTTCAAATAATATGTGAAATCGTCTATGCACTGAGCAAATGATTTAGGGAGGCATTCAGGATATATTACATCTGCCCACTTGTAAATTTCCTTTTCTTTATCATTTTCATATGTAATACGTAAGAGGAGTTTATTATACATGAAATAGGAAGGGTAATTAAACAAGAGGAAAATAATTAGATATGTACAATGGTGACATGAACTGAATGGGATGGCGATAGAGAAATCGACTGTGATGGCTTAGACTAAATATTTTGGGAAATTGATTACCTATTGGTCCGACTTCAGTGTGATAATTAAGATGCCCAGGAATATAGATTCATCCATTTTGAAGTCATCTTTCAACCCGAAAATGATAGTGAAAAGAGATGTCAAAGTTTGATAGAAGGGATTTAATAAATTAGTAGACACGGGGAATTATAATTTTAGCTTTGGGCTAGGGCTTTGAAGTAGACCCTTTAAAAATTCCAATTTATCTTCTTCGTCCCAGGAAATGAATTATTGGTCCAACCCTTTGTCTATTATATCAATTCCTTAGTCCAGGGTATTGAGAATTTTGGAAATTACTTCTTCACTTAATTTTAGGAAAACCTTAAGGCTTGAAGGATAAATGATAATATGTTTTTTTGAGTTCAAAGTGCTTAACGAGGAACGAGATAGAGTCTGGGTCAAAATGAATTAGGGTTAGCATCGCAGCTAGAACTCCAAACTTTATCAAACGTAGGCCTTCATCTAAGACGCTCGAAGAGTGGGTTAGATTTCTTTTAAGGGTTTGGAAATCTGTCAGACAAGTCTTGGTATTCCTAACGCTAGCTAATTCATTAACCAGAATGTCCTTAGATTTTAATTATGACATTTTAAGATTTAAAGGAAAATTTAACATTCGAATAAAAGGCATAGAAGGTGTAGAAGACCTTACGAGATTAATGGTGATAATGTTTTGGCCTCAAGTTTGTACAGAGGCTAGCTTTCACTACTAATAGGCTCCCAAGCGACATACAAGAGAAGGGGGAAAAAACACACGCTGACGATAGAAATTTGGTGGTATTACGTTTTAATTAGGTTAGGAAATTAATTAATGTAATATGAAAACTATTGCATAGTGATTGGAAAGCTTGAGGGCCGAGAGAGGGTCTCATCCCTCAGGTGAGGCGAGCAGACTAACCATTGTGTAAGTAGCAACCCGATGACCATTGATGATAAATAAGACTGACGGACAAGATTATATTAGGTCCGAGAGAAGCGTTATCTTCATCGCATGTTTGGATCCTAAATGAATCAACAATCGTAAGATAAATTTTAATTAAATGGTCATGATCCATCAGGTGGAGAATATAGGTTTAACACTCACACATGTTCATATTTGATAAAGTGAATCAAAGCATTGATCGTGTGTTGAAAGGTTGAAGGTGTTATCACCCTAGTAATTTCTCAAAGTTGTGGGCTTTTGGTTTTTAGTTTAAGAAAACTAGGGGTAACCACAAACCTACTTCAAATCCTATGATCTAGCCTTCCTAGAATTCAGAGAGGGCTCTCTCTTTAAGATTTATCTTTTTATTTTATTTTATGTTTTAGGCTAGTTATGATAGTTCAATTTGGTTTTCTTTTAAGATGTTTGGTGGGAAAAAAATCACTTAAAGGTAAACTAGGGAGAAATCTACTTGACCATTGGGCTAATGGAGTCTACGTCTAGATAGCAGTACTAGAAGGCAAGGCCAAAAGGATGAAAATATAGTCAGGGCAAGATAGATAGGGATCGGGTAATGACAAGAGAATATTGGAAGCTTGAAAGAAAGGAAATTAAGGACTGGTTCAAAAAGCAGATCCAAGAATTCGCGGTAAAATAAAATCGCAGTGAGAAGTTAATGGCGAAAAGGTGGAAAAATAGGTACATTCTTACAGAAAGCTATGAAATATTCTTTGTAACATTTGTGATTGAGCTTCAGGAGTGGTTGGCCAGACTCGTAGAATTCCAGAAGTGTTGGAAGGATGAACGAGTCACTCAGTGAACCCTAGAGCTAATCCAGTAGTTGGAAAGAACTGATAATACTATCACGTGCATAGTAGATCACTGGGTGGACAATGTGCTAGGATGGTTTGTGATTGAATTTTCCATTGATCATTTTGTCTCATACTCTGAGGCCAAACGACGATTCTTTAAAGGGTTCCAGGGCAAATTTCTGAGGACATTACCATTGCTGATTAAAATATTACTATGTGAAAAGAGCATTCTGTGTAGTCATACCGACTGAATGACCTCGTATCTAGATGGAAGCACGATGCGCAGTGGTAAATAATATCAGACCAACCTTGACGAGGGGAGATCTGCCTATAATCTGTTGCAAGAATCGGCTGTGCAAGATCCCCCAGCTACACCGCTGCCTAGGCAGCACAAAGGTAAGAACTCACCCATACCACCGCCCCCGCTGGACAGCGATATGGCTACGCACTTGAGACTACCTACCTTCAAGGGGGTAGGGGATGAGGATATGGACCAATTTTGGTTTGTTGCAGATTCCATTTGGACTACACAAAATGTGGCAACCAGTACGGTAAAGAGGGCGCAATTGTCCCTGGCGTTCGAGGACAGGGCACTGGACTGGTATATGAGATACATTGCCTAGAATGGGAGTACATCTATTCAAGATATCAAAGATGCTTTGAAGCAATAGTTCTAAAAGCAAAAATATTACTCTCAGTTGGTAGTGGAAGTAAAGGACTTCAAACAAGGTGCGTCTAAATCGGTGTGGGAGGCTGATCAGCGATTGAAGAGAGAAATCAAGGAAGGAGGATTCGAGTATGACGATAGACAACATACGGAATGGTTCATCGCTATGCTGTTACCTCACCTGCACACGCCAATGAGTCACCAAAACTTTGAGTCACACGAAAAGGCTTTGGAAGTTGCTATGAAACTAGAAGCTGCACCCAGAGAGGATACGTCAGTAGGGGTCCAGCAAATTCAGGAACAGTTGGGAGCTATGCATATGGAAATTCAGAACCTGCGAAAGGTGTGAGGAAAGGACGCTTGCACAGATCTATGATGCATACGATGTCGGGTATCTGGCCATATGAAGGATTAGTGCCCTCTATTGGTAGATTTCATGCAGGTGGGAGGACCTAGTCCGGTACGCCCAGGAGCAAGTGGGGAACCCATCCTGTCACGCCTAGGCTCGAGTGGACCTGCACTATGGTGCGACGACTGCCATGTAGTAGGATTGCCTGATACAAACCGTTTCCCTCGGCTAGGTGTGTATGTCCCAGAACTGAAGCAACAATGGTGCAGATTCTGCTGGTCGGTGGGACATGATGAGCAGAAATGTCACAGTTATGACTTGATGATATATCGTGGGAACTTGTATAGGGTACAATCAAACCTTGCATCACCAAGAACTTCCATGAACTTTAGAGGCTCTCTAGCCAGGGGAAGAGGTGTTCGGGGGGGAAGCGCAGGACGAGGACGTGGGTAGCTAATATGTTATAACTGTGTATAGGTAGGAAAATACGCCAGAGAATTCCCAAATCCCACCAGGCCATCGTGCAAATATTGTAGACAGCTGGATCATGTGGTTGAGGATTGCCCAATATTAATAGCTAAGATGCAGGACAAACAACCCACCCCTACGCAGAATGTGCAAAGAGTTAAAACTGAGCTAAGGAATGTAAACCCAAGTGTGAAAGTCATGACACATAGAGGGATGGTCACCCAGGGAGAAAAGGAAGCACTTTCCTCTTGGGAAGGATTGAACATCAAAGGACAAGAAACACTAGCAGCCCCCGTGCAACTGCCGACACACCTTAAGATAGAGAAGGGGGTTGAGCCCTTTCTGTAGGCATGTCTGAAGCCGCTACGTAACCCATAGGTCATAGAGAACCTTCAAGCATTAATGAATAGTTGCGCAGCTCAGCCCAATCTGATTCCCGAGACCAAGGATGTACAAAAACTATACAGTTATAAAAAACGCACCAGAAGAGAAATGCAGTTGACTGCGCAGATTGGTGACTATGAGATGGATCAAGTTATATTAGATCTTGGATCAGATGCAAACGTCTTACCAAATCAGACATGGCAACGAATGGGAGAGCCTAAATTGGAATGGTCCACCATCCAGTTGTGAATGGAAAATCAACAAAAAATAATCCCCCTAGGTAGGTTGCCAAGAGTCATGGTCGATATCACAGGGGTAAAAGTTCTAGCTGACTTTGAAGTAGTAGAAATTGTGGAAGATGCGGATCCCTATCCTGCACTCCTAGGACTAGACTAGGCCATAAACATGGGGGGTGTCATCAATCTCAAAGAACATAGCATGGTGTTTTAAAATAACAGTACGCGCGTAACAGTACCATTAGATCCCGCAGAAGGTGCATGGTATACCGAGCCAACACGCGACGAGGAGGAAAAATATCACATTTACAAATTGACTATGCAGGTCGAAGACTGGATTAACCCCACGGTGGAAGGAGTACCCTGCTGGGAAAAGGACAGTGAATGTATTTTCGACTTTGATGAGGAACTGGAGAATTGGTAAGGTCGGTTGCACGAGGTTTCGGCGCTATGATGTCTTCGGGTCACCAGGAACTTCCACCGCATCTCCACCAAGGTAAGAGACCTACCCTACCTTGATGACGCAGGTAAAACTAAGGAGTTTTTATGAGCATTTGAAGCCAAATTTCCCAAGGAACGTAGGCTAGAGGCACTTCCGCTAGCCCTGCGCGGACCGCCTGCACGTTGGTGGGATACGCAGGGACCGGTATACCGCACCTGGGAGGAGTGTTGGGATAAGATGATCCTACGACTTGAAGCCCCAACTAGAAGATGGGTCACGAGGTTCTTTGGGTCAGAGGACCCACACAGATGTTTACTGGCATGGGAAGCACAAGGGTGAGATAGGACCCCGACCAAACAAGCTCACCTGGTTACCCATGACCTAGGCTTGCGTTCGACTACGTGGTATTTAAATGTGGAGCTGCACCAACCCACACGCAATTGGGAGAGTTTGCGGGCTGAGTCTCTGCGAACATTTCAGGTGACAGATGGCACAGGGACGCTTGACGCAGCCCTGCCACACACGAACACCCTGACCAAGGGAAAAGTGCACCTGTCAAGAAGTATGGTGGCCAAGTTGCTGGAATGGTACCTGAACCGTGTTACAAAATGCCTGGCGTCAGCTTTAATTCGGGGTACGCGAACAACATGCAGGCATCATCCAAAGTCTGAAGATCCGTGGGAAATCCCTCAGGTACAAATAATGACCGTCAGACCACCGCACTTTGGTAGGAAGGGAAACTTACAGTTACACAATGGGCGGTTGGCCATCAATGCGGCAATTTATGGTAAGTTTGTTCCAGACGATCGATGGTACGTTTCAAGTAAGGGTTACTCTGCCATTAGATAGCTCCGTACAGTATAAGGTCAACAGGATAACTTTGCAATGGGCTACATATTGTCTCTACACCCTGCCTCTGTTATCCTCCTGCTAGATTGTTGGGATCATTGACATTTTCTGGTAAGCCTATCTTTTTGTTTCTATGGCGGTCCCTAACCCGCCGAACGCTTCGGCACCTACCCATTCAGCAGCAACAGACGTCATGTTGAAAGGGTCTGGGGATGTTGATATTGATCTAATGATGGGTCATTGGCTCCCTATAGGGGGAATTGAATTTGAACCCCGTGCGGAGAGGCACCATAGCTGCGCGACAGGAGTTCCCGATGTTCACAACTCGGGAACGATCGCAGGACCTAGCCAGATGCCCTCGGATGATACCACAAAGGAGGGTACGCAATTTCCACGGTCCGCCACCAACACTGTCGCAGTCAAGTCACAACTAGTCCTGCACAAGGAAGGAACGAAGCGATATAGGGATATGTTGCGACTTCTCTGCAGTCCCAGATTACCGACCAACGAAAGCCATATTTGTTTTCTCCCTCGCACCGTCATAGTTAACGACCACGTCCTAATAGCTACGGACCTACAAATAGATTTGGTGCAGCTATCCCAAGAGGCGTTACAAGAATTATACACCACTGTGTCACTGTGGCCAGATTGCACGGCAGTAGCGTGAAATACCCCCAGAAGTTTGGGCACAACAGGTTGCGTTGATCACAAAAGCAATGAATATTATTAAGGAGCAGCTTACTCAGGGAACTCAGTTGGTCAAGATGGCTACGCAGCTCTAGACAGTGGTCTAGTTCCACCCCATGCTTCAGCGTATCTAGGAAGACTTACGAGAGATGTAAGTTGCTTTTGATCAGGTCGAAGCTACTTTTCCCTTCCGCATCTTGGCGCAGCGTCTAGCCTTCATGGATAGGATTTTGAATCTCCGCCACGCCAAGCGCGTCGTCAGGAAACAGTTGAAACCATGGGGCGATACCACCCTCCAGATCTCCCAGGATGCTCATACCACCATCGCATGCCTCCACCAGATGTTAGAATAGGTTACCACGGCTTCGAAAAGCCCTGTCTCCTTGACACTTGTCAACATCGCACAACGATCTGCTGCCCAGAGTCAGAAAGTGCTCCCTTCGCTCCTCATCACTCTCGATGCCTTGCGTGCGCAGATAGCAGCTGCACCACCACAGTGACTCGGGACGAGTCACAAGATTGTGTTGGGGGACTGTTGGAACAGGGTCTCCTACGAGCTACGAAACTGGTCCATTTTTTAATACTTTTGATTAGATTTAGTCTAGCGCAGGGGTTTTGCAGTGGGTCAAAATCCTGAAAGCATTGTAATGGGTAAAAGGGTAAACTAGGGGTCCGAAAACCACGGTTTGCGGACCATAGGAAAGTCTAGGCTATATTATTATAAATAGAGGAACATTTTGTATTGTAATGTAGGCAATGAAGAGCTATTGATGCGAATTGTGGTTTAAGTGGTCTGTTTGGGTTTTTGGGGAAAGGACTCCAATTGGCTGTGTGCGCGGAGATCTAGAGTCTAGCTGTGTGTGGACCCTGCTGTTGTGTGCACAGGCTGGGAAGGGTATTGTAAGAAGGAACTGATGAATTGATGAATAAGAAAGGTTGATAGAGAACTGAACTTGTGAGTACTATTTGTGTGAATCTTGGTAATTACTACATTTTGTGCATTCTGTATTTAAGCTGCAAAAGATCTGTGTAAGTGTGTTTTCTGTATCTAGATCTATTATGTTATGTTTATGGAATATTGTGCTACTGTCATAAAAGTATATAATTATAGATCTAGCGCACATGGATGCGAATAAAGACATCCTTGGCCCTACATAGAACAAGGTGATCTAGGTATCACAGGGTCAAATGTAGCTTTTCTTGCCTTACCTATCCTTTCTCAAGGTGCGGAAACCTGGTTCTAGCACCCACCCATACTACTTCGGGTGAGAATTTTACCTGCGTAAGTAGGTCATTGCCGAAAGGGCCAGTAGTATAGGGGTTTGTTGGCAAACCTTGAACTCCAAACCTGGGTCAGGACCCCTCGTGCCAACAAATAACCTTTCCTGTGGGAAAGCCCTGTGGCAGTGGCTTGTTGACTTGTTCTTTTGCATAATCCCTTATCTTCTTGTCATACTCTTTTTGGTTCATCAACTTCTCATTGAAGACATGAATATCTGGAATACCAGCTTGTCTTAGCATAGTGTATTTTGTGAAGAACTTGGTTATTGAAATATTCATAGCATCACACTTTTCCTCTAAAGTGTTCATTAGATTTCTCTTTGTCAGAACCTTCTTGATCTGCAAAATGGTCTCTGTCCTATCCTGTACCTTTAATTATTCTAGCTCTGTTCTATTTTTACTATTCAAGAAAGTGATTATCTTCAATGCTTGTGTTGGTTTATCTGCTAGTTCTTCTTTTGTCTTTTGAATTTCAACTTGGGCTACTAGGAGCAAGTCTCTCTGTTCATAGATAATTTGAATTGATGGCCATTGGAGATGAATGGCATCAATTATATTGGTCCAAAGGTAATTTCTAATGTAAGAAATTTGTGCAGTGAAACTCAAGTCTTTTTGAAGGCTTTTTATTTTCTCTTCAAGTCTCTTGGCCCTTTGCTCATAATTGTTAGCATTGATCAATGTTGCTTTGTTGGAGACTTCCATATTATGAATCATCTTTTTCAAACTGTTAATTTCATTATTTTTTAGTGAAAATTCCTCCATAGCTTTTACTATATTCCCTGGATCATCTGTGTGTTGTACCTGTGTGGTTGAAGAATCTGTTGTTGATGTTGTAGCTGAATGCACTGGCACTGCAATTTCCAATGGCACATTAGGTGCTAATTTTTCTCCCAATGTAGAGGCCACATCTGTGGTAATTACTAGTATGACTGAGGGAATAATTGGAGTTTCAAATTCTTTGATAGTTTCTTTCTCTTTCATAAGCTGATCCAATTGTGTTTCCATTTCTTTGATTTGGGCAGTCATTTTGACAATCAACTGCATCATGTCTTCTTTTTCTGTCTGTTCTTGAAGAATTTATTTAGTTTGAGGGTGTTCACTTTGAGGAAGCTTCAGCTGTTTTCTCAAAGCTGCAATGTCTTCATTTTTTTTAAAATTAATATCTCTGCTACTGGAACATCAGAAGGATCAAATCCCACCTGCAAAATTAAGTCTTCTAAGGCTTTAATCCTTAGATCTTTAGCATACAAAGAGCCTTTGTCCAACTTCATTTGATCTTGTATGTTAATAATGGTATGCTGCAATTTTTTAGCACTCATATCCTTTGTTACCATAGTAGAATACAACATCTCAGAGCTATGTCTGTGGAATTCTATTTTGTCTAATTCATGCACATTTTCTGTATCTACTTCAAACTCAACCTTTTTATAGTCTACCACTCTCTTAGGTGTTGAAGTAGTTGGTTCTAGATATGACATGATCATTTTATTCGTGGAGTAGTCAAATGTTGTGAGTAACCTGTTCTAATTCCCTAGCTTCTGTTTAAGAAATTGAGAGTAAATCTCACTTTTGATCTCTTCATTCTTTTGTTTGATTAGTTGTACCTTTATTTGATGTCTAGGTCGTTTTCCTCCACTGTCTATGAGGAAGAAGCCTCCATGTTTCTCTGTCTTTCAATCATCTGAGTATCTTTTTCACCTGTTGTTTGATCTTTCAGTATGTCTGCAAGAGTTTCATTTATTATTATTGTAGCCTCATCATTATTTACCTCATGATCATTTGTATCTTCAACATCAATAAATTTTCTTTCCCTATGGAACTGAATTTCAGCCTTTTATTGTAAATCAACTTGAATTTAGTATCTGTGGCGGTCTCAGTTGTATAGGTTCCCTCATCTCTACCTCTTTTTGTAGAGGTTTCAGTATGCTTTGCAACTACCATAGTTTGTGTAACATTCATCTATTTTACCGGCTCTGTATTGATGACTACATCTATCAATGTGTTTTCTACCCATTCTGTCTTATTTGCAAATTATTCAATCTCTGGCTTGGGCTCATGTATGAAAGGAGGCAGTTTGTAGTTGACCCTCATATTGCTGAGAATGCCTTGAGGGTCATAGTTCCAAGGGAAGCTTTCCTAAAATTTTAACTTTGACAATCTTTTCTCTATTTCCTTTTCAGAATTTATGTTATTTACAATAAAAGGACCTATCTAATTTTTCAACTTGAACTGAGTTTTCTTTTTAGAAGCCATGAAATTAATGGAATCAGAGTTTAAAACCTGTCTTAAATGTTCTAATGCAAAGACTCTGATAGTCAAATACTTGGGCAATTTGTAAGGCAGTAAATTGGACCCAAAAATCCTCAATTCTGTATGTTATTTATACAAATACCAATCTCCCATCTTACACTGTTCTGATAATTGCAATATTCTCTTCATGTCCTCACTTATCCTAGGCTGCTCTGCTTTATATAATAAAGTCATGGCTGGTTGGAGAAACAGATCTGAAAATTCTGTAAAACTGAACTCATTGCTTTCTTTCCTCAATAAAGTGGTCCAGAAAACAATGGATAGAGGCTGGCCCTCTAAGTCCATTTTTTGTAATGCCATTGGAAACTTGTCAGATTGAAAATACAAGAAAAAGTGAAATAATTATGATGAATATCTGAACATCCCTTCAGTGGGTAGCTTGGTCAATTGATAGTGGACACTATCAGCTATAAATCTGGCATAGTCAAAAATTATTTCAGGAGGCTGACCAGGAGATAAAGTAGATAAAAACCAAGGATGGATTCATCAGTGAATTCATCTATGAAGTATCCTAGCATGAAAGAAAGCATTGATATCACATGTTTGGACCCTTCAGGAAATTTGGAAGTTGAGTAAGGAGGATTTAGCTTTGGAATGTCCACATGAGATGGCATAAAATTATGGAAAATCATAAATCTCTTAGGGAAGTCTAATCCCAAATATAACTGAGTTAATGCTTCAATGGATAGGGGGACTGCCTTAGGGTCAAACCGTAGTTGAAACATTTCATTTATAGACTCTACAGTGATAGAAAATAGATTCTCCCTATCAGCATTTACAATTTCTCTTTGGTTTGGAACATAGTACTTTTGGCACAATCTTATTAGGTCTTGACCAGGGTGTGTTAATGGGACTACATATTTGGGTAAATTTGTCTCCCAGATAGGCAGGTCATCTTTATCTAGGAACTTTTCATAACACCAATTGTGAACTTCTAATAGGTTGAATTCTACCACAGGGTCTGCAATTTTATAATCCAAATTAGTCAAGGGGATGATTTCTTCATTAGGTACTGGTGGCTGAAGGGGATTGACAGACACAGTGGTTTTTTCAGTGAGTGCAGGAGTGGATTTGATGGCTTTTGATGCTTCTGACTTAGGAGGTTTGGATCCTCCAGGTTTAACAGGCTTGGATCATCTAGCTTTAGGTATCACTTCTTTCTTAGTCATTTTTAAATAACTAAAGCAAGATTAAATAGTCTGCGATAGTTAATTTTTCATAAACAGACGGAATTTGAGAAATTTTTGGGCAATTAGGAATCTGGGATATGTGCACCAGGTTTAAGATAGAAAACACAGGTTTTCTGATTAAAAGAGATTTTTTTCAAGTAATCTGTAGGTTTTAAAACCTTTCCGAGCCATGGAATTGATTTTTAGGGGTTTAAACTAAAGATCCGGCTTAAAAAAGAGGCTTTTCAGACAATAGTAATTTTTGGAGAAATTTTGCAAGGGTTTTCCTTGTTTTTAAGCGTTTTCGGGAAATCTTTATGAATAAAATCTCAATTTAAAGTTCAATTTGTTCACAAAAGGCTAAAACTTTTAAAATTGCAGGTTTGATTTGGGAAAAATACATTTTTTGCAGGTATTTTAACTGTCGAAAGGGCTTTCGAGTGTTTCAGCGGTTGAATTTGAACTTAGTTTGAATTGTTGGAGTTGAACAAATCTTATCTGGTCTTCAAACAGGGATTTTTTTGTTAAATATGGACTTTCAGGCGTGAAATTGATAAACAAAGGTTTTAAAACAGGGCTTTGGGAGCTTAAAAATGGCTAAGTGGAGCTCTTTTAATAGTTAGATGCAAGAATGGCATTGAAAAGATAGTGTAATAAAGGTTTTAAACCTTTTTTATAAATCTTCATTGATTGTAATAAATTCCAGTCATATCAAAAGGCGAGACGGTTTCTGTTTTCAAATGCGAAAACAGGAAATAGTTTTCGCGTTGGTAATGGGAATTAAATGGTTTTAACCAAATGAAACGCGACGCAATAAGAAAGCGACACGTCACCAAGGGTGGATTCATGAAAACAACATATTTCGCGCTCATTTGAGCTTTGGGTCATCGTTTGGTTTATGGGCGCGAAGTGCATCATCAGGCGTTGGATTTGGATGATCGGAGCGAACGGTCGGGATCAATTGTAAAGTTGCGGTGGAAAGGTTGGGTAGAGCCTAGGTGACTTATGCGATGGCGCATGGTTTAATGTAATAAAAACTCTATGAAATATGATTTATAACCAAAGTTTCTTTCCAAAAGGTTTAATATATATGCGGGCATATGGTTCAAAAGGGTATAATGGGTGGTGTTATATATATAAAGAGAGTTTATATATATGGGAAAAAAAGGCGCGTGAGGCGGGTAGTAACAATGACATGAGCTCTTTGCAAAGGCTGCAGGGATTCTAAATTTTAGTTTAAATTAAACTTTATGATAAGCTCGGGGAATATATTTTTGTTTAGACATATATAAAACATGCCTAAAGCCCTTTTATATTTTATTTTTATTATATAGTTATAGATTGTGGAAATGTCTATTCACTATAGGGGGCGGGATTTTTTACATAATGTTAGTTTTATGCCAAAGGGGTTGTAATTGGGGCTTTTTATTTCCGCATGTGGATAATAGGAAAATGTCATTTTAGGGATTTAATATATAAATTAGAAGTTAATATGACAAGGGGCAATGTAATACATCAAAAATACAATTATATGACTAAGTAAAGTGAAAATATTAAATCAAAGCTTTTATCATTTATTATCTCACCGCTTTTAACTTAGGATATAATGTTTTTGAGGGTTTTATACTTTTGTGAATGAATGGAGTTAGTCAAATGGGGAATTTCATATTTCATTAGGTAAAAAAGGTGCTTACTTATGAAATTGAATAGTAATGAGTGTATGAAGGGTAAATGATGATAATTAGGGATTTAATATAGGAATTCAACACTTTTTAACTTATCAGTCATTGAGTCTTGGGTCCGATCCCAACAGAATTTAGAGAAATGCTCTAAGCCTCTTTGACTGAAAGTCTAGAATGCAGAATAACTATAGGGGAGGGGAAATTAGTGATTATTTTCCCGGTGATGAATATTTACACGCTTTTCCCACTTCTTTATACCTACCCAACTTTGATCTAACATTTTTTCTTCCATTTTGCAGGTGCATTTGAGCTAGCAACCTTGAACATTTTATTCTTTTGAAAGCATAAAAACTATCTAAATCTACCTTATATCATCTGAGAGCTCAGATTAAACTAATGAGCTCCTCTTTATTATCTACCTATCTACTGATTAGTCAGGATTAAACTGTCTGAATAATCTTTATTCACTATTCTACAAAAATAAAATTGAAATCATGACAAGTCAGGCATTTATTAACACTCTTCCATAATCATCAGCAAAAAGTAAAAAGTAGTGGCATTTGGATTTGCACACTTTCATATTTTATTTCTTTTTTCTTTTGGGGTCTATATTTTTTCTAAGTCCTTTGATATTTCTTTTAGGACTTTTGCCCTCTTTTTGATTTTCTATTTTTTTTAATTTTTTTTACAAAATATGGGAAAACAACTTGCAGAAAGCAAGTTACGTACATATTTTACAGGACTATCATAAATCAATTCCAAATTCTGAATCCTATACTTATAGGACCCTAACAAAAGGGTTAATAATTTGGTAGAAGCTTACGCTCATCAGGGATGTTGAAAAGATTAAAATTTACGCACATTACGACTCGATGAGTTGTTGCACATCATTGATTTTGAAAATCTATGAGATCATCTATTAAACATACAAACTTTATATCGCCCCTTCCAATTAAAAAAAATTAAACGTATTTTTATTTAGCTTTACCATTATAATCTCGAGAAGTTTAGGCGGGCGTGAATTTTGTGTATAACAAGTTATAAGATTTGGAACCCAGAAACAAAGAAAATTGTGTACAACCGAGATGTGGTGTCTAGAGAGGTGAAGGAAGTTATTAAAAATTAAGTCATATCAAAGGAACCTAAAAATATAGAGTTTAAATTGAAGGAGGAAGAATCATACTCTACAATAGAACATGAATCAGAAGAGGAAGAGCCATAAACTCCAATTTTGAGAATATCGGTTCAAGAGAGAAGGAAACTAGAGAGGTATAGTCCATCTGATTTTTGTTCAAATTTTTCTTTATCTATTACTGATAATGATCCCAAAATTTTCAAGAAGGTAGTGGATTCAAAGGATGGAAAACTCTGGAAAGAGGCCATGGTTGATGAAATGGAATATTTGGACAAAAATGAGGCTTGGGATTTGGTGGATTTTCTAGCTAGAAGGAAACCAAATGGGAGAAAATGGGTGTTTAATACGAATATGAATGTATAAGGAAAGTTGGAGAAACACAAATCTCAATTAGTAGAAAAGGTTATTCCTAGGTGATGGGAATTGATTTTGGTGATATTTTTTCTCCTATTGCGAAGTTAGTTTCTATTAGATTACTTGTATTTGTTGCTTCTGCTTTGATTTTAAGGTAGAACAAATGGATGTGAGGATAACATTTATTCATGGGGATCTAGAAGAAGATATCTACATGAAGCAACCTGAAGGCTTTACTGTGAAAGGTAAGAAAGGACTGGTATGCAGGTTAAAAAAAGTCTATGTATGGGTTAAAATAGTCAGCAAGGATGTGGTATCATAAATTTGATACATATACATGGGGTTGTGCTTGACAAGGAGAAAAGTGTATCACTGTGTGTATTTTAAATTAATTGGTGACCATGTTATTTATTTTCTCTTATATGTGGATGATATGTTGTTGATTGGAAATGACAAAGAAATTATCCAGGATTCGAAGACCCAATTTTCCTCCCAATTCGAATTGAAAGATCTTGGTGCTAAAAATATATTTTGGGAAAGGAAATTAAACAAGATTAGGAAAAGAGGAAGCTCTGGTTAAACCAAAGGAAGTATGTCTAGACAACATTGTATAGATGTAATATGCAAGATAGTAAACCAGTGAAGGTTCCTATTCTCGTAGGTGTAAAGTATTTTGCACAATAGTGTCCCAAGACGAAAGAAGAGGAATATGACATGTCACATGTTCCATATGTGAGTGCAGTTGGTAGCCTAATGTATGTAATGGTCTATACTAGACCAGACATTACACATGTAGTGGGAGTATTGAGCAGGTTTATGTCAAAACCAGGAAAGGAGCATTGGATAATAGTGAAGCAGGTTTTCAGTTATTTTAGTGGCATTACTGATTATGATTTGTGCTACCATGGAATACCATAATTGGATATAGTTATGGATATTTGTGGCTTTGTTGATGCAGACTAGGTTAGAGATCTAGATTGGAGAGTATATACAAGTGGGTATGTGTTTAACCTATTTGGAGGAGCAGTTAGTTGGATGAGCAAGGGGTAGTTTGTAGTGACACTTTCAACTACGGAGATTGAATACAAGGTATCCACTATTTCAATCAAGGAAGCAATTTGGTTGCATTGGTTGCATAGAATTTGTTCAAGTATGGGTTTGGTACAAGGAGCTATAAAGATATATTGTAACAGCCAAAGTGCAATTTTCTTGGAAAAGAACCATTCTTGTAATTCAAATACAAAGCACATTTATGTTTAGTATCACTTTTTCAAGTATATGGTTGAGGACAAAAGGGTGTTGTTGGTAAAGGTGGATACTTTGAATAATGTTGCAAATGCATTGGCGAAGTTTGTGAGCGCTAAGAGTTTTCTTGGTGTAGAAAAATAATGGGTGTTGTAGGGTTGGACCAATGACTAAGTTCTCTTGTGACCCACTTGTGTGGAAATAAAACAACAAGTGGGAGAATGTTGGGGATGTGTTTTATTCTTTCCATGACTAACCCTGAAATAATTTTTTGGGGTCTCGAGCAGTGCCCTAGAAACAAATTTCTAGGTGGTTTTGTGCATGGTTTTCACACATGATTTTTGGCATGATGGTTTTATTCCCATGGTATTTTGTGGATCCAGTCAAAGGAACTACGATTATGTTCTAATCTAGGGTTAATAGATTGAACTTTATGAATGCTTCGACATATATATATGCATGCATGTATGTATGTATGTATGTATGTAATGTAATATTGAAAGGAATATAATGAAAAATCAATATGGTCATCCCGATTTTGGGATCTAGGGGAAATTGTTTGTGTATATATATATATATTTATGTTATTTCCATTGTCTTCGAAATATACATACATATATATATATATATATATATATATATATATATATATTGATTGTAAAATTGAAAGGAATATAAAGAAAAATCAATCAGGTCATCCCAGTTTCGAGATCCAGGGGAAAATCTTTGTGTATATTTTTTTATGTTTTCGCCATTGTATATTTTTATTTTTTAAGAATTTGTTTGCAGGTAATTTCTATATAGGGTTAAAACGTACAATGGCTCTAGTTTTTTTATTGATTGAATTATATGGAAATATAAATATAAATATACATAAAACCTTATGGAGATTATACTTGATAGGAATCCAAATTGGCATCATTTTAGCATCCATTCACTACCAATTTCATACATTTTCCCATCTGCATACCATATTATAACCCATTTTTCTCACCACAATGCATTTTTTATGAAGAAATAGTATTTCTTTCATTATGTCATCTTTATTGTTCATTTTTATGCATTAAATAAAGAATCCACCTTTTATGGTAACTAATGAGGAGAGCATGAGAAATATACTACAGATAAGCTCATAACAAGTAACCCTAAAAGCGCTGACTAAGGATTGAAAAGCCCAGTGTTGTAACTCCTTTGTGTTGCTACAACACCTTTGTGTTACTACTGCACTATTAGTTCACCTCCAACATATCGATGTTGCAACACCCTTACGCCACTGGAACACCATTATTGATGTTGCAAAACCTTATATCGCAAGGCCTTGTGTTACAATGTGACTAGAAAAATTATGTTGTGACTCATTTGTAATATTGAATGGAATGAAATGACATAGAGACTCAAAGCTAAAACATAAGATGCAATAAAACTTGACTTCAATTAATAAATGAAAATTGTTGAAATTGTGTACATGTTAAATAAAAGCAAACTAGCTTGAACGACGGTAGCTTATCTCTAAGAAGAGATGTGATGGATATGTGTCTTCCTGAACTATGTTTTAGTGAGGCTCTAAGGCATTTTATCATGAAGAAACAATGAGAAAAACTAAACATTCAAAACCCTAACCATAGGAGATGAAGCAATAAAAGGCTTATGGGCCTTGATTGGGTAAGTTGGAACATCAACTTCCCGGGGCCTTAAATTTGGCATATGATCTTTGTTTGGCAGACATGGTGTTCTATTGGAAAGGTATATTAGATGAGTACAAATTTCAACTTTCGTCAAATGTTGTTTTTGGTGTCAAATTGGCTTCAAAATTTTAGGACCAGAAAAATACCAAAAATACAGAAATGCCAGCATAGGAAAATTGTGTTGTGAGTGTTAGCCACCTATGAATTTTTCGTAAGAAAACAGGTGGATAAATTGTTTTGAGCCTTCAAGAGATACATTTCCTATGAAAATATCTTATCCTTGAAGCCTCTGTATGTCGTTTGCCTTTAAAAAAATTCTCAATACTGTTTCCATCCAAAAAGCCTCACTGTCTGTGAAAGAATTATGCTTAGAAAGGTTTTCATCTGCCCCTTGTACCTTTGCAAATTTCCCACTTTAACCCTTTTTCCCCTTTGCAAATTTTCTCCTTTAACCTCAAAATCACTCCTAAGTTTCCCAAACCATCTAATTCTCCCTTTTAAACCAAGTGAAATCCTTTCATTTGACTTTAATTCCCTTTTTCCCCCTACCGAAAGCCTAATTTTAGCCTTAAAACTCTGTTTCTAAGCTAAAAAACCCCTTTTCTAACATATTACAGGCTTAGCCCCTTCACACCTCAGCTCCCTTAACCACTTCCCCCCATACTAGCGCTAAGACCAGCGGTAAGACAAAAGTTAGCATTAGGTCCGGAAGGTATTCGAAGCATGCATTCTTTACGGAGTGATTTCTATTCCCGATGCGAGGTATATTTGGTGCATCGGCCGTTAAGGAAGCAATCTTTGCCATTGATTTGAAAGATCTAAACGGCTGTGCCTATTACATGGCGCCCAATCACATGTACGGCAACAAACTATAAGATGATCTTCTGTGTGGAGTCCATAATGGAATACGGCAGCCCATGGTGCTGTCAGCATGCAGCTGATCAGGGATTTTAAATATGCCACCCTCGCGATACCCCAATTTGATTTGAGCCGTCCATCCATGCTGATCTTATGGCCCAGATTTCTTCTCGTTCCGCTCATTTCCTCGATTGGTCACCCTCCGAACCAATCGTAGCCGTCCATCCCTTATGATCTAACGGCTCAGATTTCTCCTGCCCACTAACCACTTTCTCCGCCTGTGTATCTCCTCCGCAGATCTCAGTCGTTCATCCTTAGATCGGGCGGCCCACAATGAAACTGCCGTCCGTTTGACCCCACCTTTACCGACCCTGCACGTCCCTCAGATCGCTCTCCTCCACCACCGTCGGATCTCGCGGGCCCAGATCCAACGGTCCACAACAATATCGCTTTGTTTTTGGCTTTGAGCTTTAACAGTTAGAATTTACGTGATATGGGTGGTTTTCCAGAGCCATGTGTCAGCTGGAGACCCATATCGCGTTGAAAAAGTGAAATCTGCCTTCCAACCTTCTGGCTGTGTGAAAACAGCGGTTTTGTATCCCAAAACCACTTCTGTACTTTTTTCCAGAAATCTCATCTCCATATCCCGACCGTTGATCTGTTTTGATCAATGACCCTCATTGCATCTCGTGTCCCATTCGTTATTTTCCATCGTGTGACCCCAGCATTGCATCGGATCATCACAACCATCGATTTCTTCCTAATATCTGACGGTCCAGATCGAATCGCCGTCCGCCCATGACTGGGGCCCACCATTCAAACTCATCCCATAATGTTTTTCACTGCATTTTCATCCAATTCCCATGTATTGCATTCAAGGGTCCGAACCTATGTTTGCATTTAACATCATATTCTTCCGTCCGCATCAATTTTTTAATGTTTTAAATTGGAAATTTATATCATTCCGCTTAAATTAAACTTTAATGTTTCACATTGGAGTTTATTTCATTTTCGTCCAAAGTCATTTCACTAATCAATATCCACCATCGATCATCGCCTCCACGACCCGATCAGACGGCCCACATGCATTCTCCCGCCAAACCTCCATCAGAGCATTTTTTCACCATCACGCTGCGTTTTTCACCGCTTTACATTGCATCCACGGTATTCATCCATGTTGCACTGCCAATTCCACAAAATTCCACCGCAGCCATTCCCCCCATGCATGGATTTTCTTAATTTATTTGTGTGCTTTTGCAGGTTACAGGCGGTGAGAACCACCATTGCTCACAGTCACTATTATAGTGACACAGTGCGCAGAGAAGGATATTTTCTGAGCCTGATATTGCAACAGAAATGTTTGGGAGAGTTTCTATAGGAAATATTTCATTTAAAGTACAGTGTTCGACCCTGTTAAACCTCTCCAGTGTCATTAAAGCTCAAATTTCACAAACAGGAACAATCATGAAGCGGCAAAGAGTATCAATGAATAATTAGAGAGTTTAATGTATGTAATTGAAGATTTTAGCTCTGATTCATTTTTTATAAGGCAATTGTACCAGGTTGAAGACCTCATGATTAACATAGAAGGCCTAATGAGGCCTAATGCACATAAAACAATATTGACATTGTTTCACATCAGCAGAAGTTTCCTCCCGAGGAAGGACATAGTACCCATACTGTCTTTATTCTACATCGTGTTCCTGAGAAGAATTCCACCCTGACAGCAGTCCTATGCTACCAGAGAATTTGTTATGCAGTATGGCAGACCTCAAAGTCATTTATCTGCCTTTTTGTTTATTCACGAGAGTACTGTAGAAATACTACAGCCAAAGTACATCAAGAACATACCTGGAGTAAATTTCAGCCTGTCGAAGACCACTTTTTCTTCCAAAGAGTACCAAAAATCAATGCATATATATTAAAACAGAATGGGTCTCGACCCTCTTCTTCTAATCCATTTTAATGTTTCATTTAGTGTTTCATCTACCTCCCCTGCCTCTCTTTTGGCTATAAAACTCATGAAGAAACTCATTGTAAAAGTTGTTGATCGGATATCTGTGAATTGTAAGATGTTTCTCTTGAGATATAGTTCTCTGTGTACAGTTGTAAGATAGGTTGAGGAAGATGTTTTCAGACTGAGTATCAAGCCATTGGCAATATTTTACATGAATGGTGTTGCTCTTTAATATGACAAGCACATTTCTTTGGATCCTGATTTAAAGCAGGGGTGATGTTTTTCTTACTTTGTCTCTGTTTTCCTTTGTAATTCATCACATTTCATTCCTCTGGTACGCATCAGAAATCTGGCATAGGATATACCCTCGCATGGTACCCTATGTTTCTGCTCTCCCTACCTTCGATGTTTTCTGCTATATGTGTTATCTGGGTACTGATTTAAGTTAATTTAACCAGTGTAGTAGCTATAATTTTACTGCTAGCTGATGTATGAATTGATGAATCTGTTCTTAGATGTTCTTGTTATGTTTTAATTGAGATAATTTGGATACCGGGAGTTTATAATTTTGTTTCTATCTCACTAGGGTCCTTCTCAATTAGTTGAAGCCTTCTAAGTTCCCTTAGGTTGGATGCCGAAGCATTGAAAGTTCAAAGCCTTTCTTTGATCTCAGGTTTTCACCTTTGTGTTTAAATCTTTAATGTTCCCTTTGTCTGAAGAGTTAACCTTTAGGAGTTGGATCACAGGTGTCTAATGGCATGTCCTGTCCCTGGACCTGATTTCTAAGTGGTCACCTTGGAGGTTTCCTTGCCTTTCGCCTTCTTTCCAATCATTTCATTACCACACTATCATCTTTAAGATCCAATGCTTTAGATGACTAGCCCAATTGAAAGCTTGAATATTGAATAGCAAGTAAACCATTTCCTGACTCCATTGCCCAATGGTCTCGAGTGTTCTCTGAAATCATTCCTCCTTTGACTAAAATCCTCTTTGCTCATTCCTTGTCTTATACTGAACCCTTCCTTCCTGATTCCCAGCAAACAAACAAACAAACAATCAAACAAACAAACTTGTGCCTATAACCAACCTAATATCTTAACATTTGAACTTCAAAGACATATACCTTTGCCTTCATAGAGAGATCCCTCTCTGGACCCAGGAGGGCTAGATCCTGAGGTCTGAAAGTGGTTCTGATGTTGTCTCATATTTTGGTATTACCAGACTTGCCAAAACATGGGAACCCCAACAGTGAGTCAGTGGAATATGTGGGTGTCCACTAATATCGACCTAGATCATTCCTTCCCCCTTAGGAGGAATTGGTCTCTATTGTGTCAAGTGCCTTCATGTTATGAGGAAACTTCTGCTGAACTTGGTCCCTAATGAGCCACTTTCCTTAGTATGGGAGTTGACTTGTTTTGACAACTTGATACGGTTGGATCTTGTGTTGGTGAGTGTTCTTAATCTGTGTTTCCATTATATGATGAGTTTTGGCCTATTCAATACAATACGGTTTGAGCTTTTTCGATGTCATCTTCTCTGCAATTTCTGATGTGTACAATAATGTTGGAAAGTATGGTCGAAGGGAGTCCATATTGAACACTGGGTGCATGCAAAGGAATAGGGGGGTACTTAGCCCAAAACCATTGTCACCCATAGCCTTAGTGAAAGTGTAAGGTCCAAAACAGATTGGTTGAAGCTTTCGATGGACCTATAATACATCCCTTTTCTAGATGCAACCAAACTTTGTCTCCCACTTGAAACTTGTGTGGCACCAAGTGTTGATCATGCCATTGTTTATATTTAGTGTTTGATTTCTACAAGATATCATGGACCTTCTCGTGGATGTGTTGAATTTTTTCAATAAATTTCATAGATTTTTTAGCTTTATATTTAACATGTGCAGTGTTCTTAGGTAATTGCAAGGGGCAGTGCGACATCAATCGGATACAATGGTTGAAATCCCAAGTCCGCCTAAAGGGGATGTGGTCATTTGAACTATGGGTAGGTCTATTGTATCTATGTTTAACATAGGGAAGACTCTCATCCCATGTTTATAGATGCTTGGATTTGTACATGTGTAAAATGTGCACGTTCATCCTGTTGATAGCCTTTGTCTTGCCATTAATATAGTGGTGGAAGGAAGTTGAATTGGTGATCTCTTGGTGTCCAATAATGATTAGAGGCTTGACTAGAATTCATTTAGGAACCTATTCACTACCTTCATCCCTTTATTCTTCATCGAAGATACTGTAATTTGATAACTTTGCAGATACAATTTTGGATGCCCAAGTGACAGAGAAAATGTTGGGTAAACCCATTGTGGACATTCACTTTGAGGACTATCTTCCTCCGATGGCGGAGAAATTGTGGGAGGAAGGGCTCATGAAGGAGATTTGCAATGGATTTTGTCTCTTTGCAGATTCAAAGAAAGACCTCATCACATTCCATAGTCTCAAGCAGAACATTGCTCTCCTGGGAAGGTATTACATGAAGGACGAGGAGTTTTGGATGATGATCAAGGAGGGTGGCTCAGACAACAATGTGGCCCTTGATGAAAAGGAATTCTATTTTTTAATGATCATATTAAGCCCCACATTGCTCGTGCAGAAGGCCCATAGGAAACCATGGATGATATCACCCATGATTTGCAAAACAGTTTTGTACAAGAGTAAACTAAATTTATGGAAATTGATAGTTTAGAATCTCCATCCCATTTGTCATAGAGATTATGCATGAATTTCAAAATCCTTCCAAAACATTTTGGGGTTTTTTTATTTTGAACTATGTTGATTTTTTTATGTCTCTACCAATTAGCCGAGCTCAGTATGTGCTGACCATTTATTGAAGCACAATTGAGGTTCGAAACCTCCGGATATTTAGAGAGTGTGTGCAAAGGGTTAGTTTGTAAGCATAAACCAAAGCTAAACTTTTACTCCATCTACATGTTAATGTTGGCTGGACATCTTCTTTGTTGACCCTATATTTTCCATCTTCGAGTTGACGTTGCTCCTTGTCATTCTAATATTCTAGTGTTCTGTGTTCTACTTCTCATAGTTTTCTTCGTGACTTTAAATTAATATTATTATGTTAAAAAAATTATTAAAAATAAATATATATTCATTAATTGAAATATTTTTTTATAATAAAGTAATCATTATATCAGTAAAATAATCTTTTAATTCAAAACACAACTTTCTCTTTTCAATGAAGAAATCTGTTTCATTTTGTTTTGTTAAATGTCTTAAGTTTTCCCACGTCTACGGGTAAAAGGGTATTTGCGTTTATATCATGGTTTCATTATAAATATTAAATATTTATTTTTTTAATTTCCGTTTAAAAATATTATATTTAGAAATTAATTTTTCTCTTAGATATATCCATTATTTTCGCAAATTAAAATATATATATTATTAATTTTAAGAAAAAAAATCATATTTATTTATATTAAAAATAAAATTAATAATAATTATAAGTTAATTTTGTTAATTAGGTTTGCCTAGTTAAAGGAATAATTTCATCTTTTTATTTTTTATTTCAATTTTTAAATCTATAAATTAATTAATGTCAACCATTAATTACATGTGTACATCGTTGATCTAACGAGACCTAGATCTGACGGTCGAAAATTTCACAAAAGAGATTAGGGTAACTACTCGACCCTATGTGGCACTCCCTCTGTTCATTTTCCTCCCGCAATGATGTGGTTTCACTCTGAAACTTCTTCGTCTTCCACGCCTTCGTCCATCAGTCATACCTTCGTCCTTTGGCTAAGGTAATATTCTATTCACTCCACAGGGAGATACAGTTATGTTTGACTCGATTTGTGACTTTCTGATTTGGAATTTCTTGTTTTTGTTCGATATGGAACTTGTGGGTTTTAGAGCACTGTGTTCCAATTTTGTTTATTGTCTTCCTTCTTCAACTACCAGTGTATGTCGAGTTCGGGCAAGTAAGGGTTTAATCTTTTCTTTACTATTCGATTTATTTTTCTACATTTATAAAGCGATTACTGGTTAAATTCCCTTCAGAACTATTTATTTCAATGTCTTGCATTTTAATCAACTTCATTCAGGAGACTGTGGTTGAGGGTTTAAGATCCGGTTACAACATATGCTACCCTATCCCCTTGAACTAGTTACATGCACCAGACTTGAATGCATGCGGAGAGTCGGACATGTAATGTTAAGTCATTAGTTGTTTCTCTCTGCTTAGCATTCAAATTCGTTCCTTTTCTTTAGGGGATTTATGTTTGCATGCTAACTTACCTATTTTGTGGTTGTTTTGGAACAAGCCTTTGTGGAAACCGAGTTCCATCAGACTCCGCAACACTTCAAAAGGTAGCTGTCACAGGTAGGAAAACCCTTGCCTCTCCTTTGCAGTTCGTTTTTAGTGGTTATTGAGGGTTATTGAGGGTAAAACCTCTATGTGAACAGGTCCAACACCTGACCCTAAACCTCTTGCTTGAGAGGGCTTCACTTCTATTTTTAGAATTGCGAAGGGTTTGTCATAGAACTCTTTTCTTAGTTTTAAGTTAATTTAAGTTCTTCTCCATATTCATTCCTCTCAGATTGGGAGTAAAATTTGAATATTGCCTTATTGTTGGCTACTTTATCTTTCTCTTTTAAGGATGATTTCCTCTAGCACATTATGTAAACCCATATACTTTGTACCAGATACAATATTTTCATAAATGTGTTACTAAAATTTCATTTTGATATTTATATATAAGGATATGTTCTTTTCCTGGTCGAATCCTCAGCACAAAGGTTATAAGAGATGTTGAAGTCTATTTTTATCATTCAATAGTAATATGGTTTCGTGACCCTTGTTGAAATTTATGTTTTTTTGTGTAATTGTATATTTCTCCAAATCGATAATTATTCAATCTTCACGATTTTTCCTTTCTTTGCTAGAATTTTTTTCGTCATGTGTTTTTAGGAGGTAAGGGCTAGAGGTCCTTCATCCTCGCTCTATTACCATAGCGCTTGGCTTCTAAACCTTTGAGCCACACTAATTTATTCTCTTAATTTTTTTTTTTTGTGATTATAGAAAATGGGTTCAAACCCTCGATTCTTTTCTGTGTATTATTTCCTTGAGCATTCAACTATTAAACGCTATTGTTTATTTAATGTAGGGAGATTTGTCAATGCAAGAACATTTATTTATTCTGCTAGTTTTAGCACAGTTTTACTTAGTGATTTATTCATTCTATATATTCCTATTTATACTTTCTATCTACACAGAGTCTAGAACTATATTAAATTTCAGGGTTTGAGCAGCAAGAATAAATATACTTTTGTTTTTTTATTTTTATTTAGTTCTATCAAAGAAGATGTTAACTAGTTTAATTTAAACTACAGAGACAATACAATATACTAGTATAGTAATTCCTTGTATACTTCTCTCTGAAATCTTGATAAAATAATGGCACCACCCAACCATGAGAGAGGTGATCACGTCCTCTGCTCCCCCCATGCTCCACACCGTGGCATATAATAGTCAGAAGTTAGACCTCAGGACTATTGTCCAGTCTATACTTCACCTGGGTTATAGAGCTCCATTAGTATAATCCATCTTTGGACAAATCCTTTTTTCACAACCTTTCATTGTAACCCTCCTCTTTCATTATGAACAAAACCCCTTTCCCTTCTTATGATTTATTTTTATCCTCTTGGGAAAGGTAACTGTCATAAAAAGCCTTTTCATTTTTACTCTGGAACCTTGGAATTCTTTTACCAATCAGTTAATCAATTGTACTCAATGCAATTTTTATTCATGAAGTATAACTCAAGTTTCACTAACGAATAACCATATTCGTCAATCCCTTTCCACTTAAAAAATTCAAATGTATTTATAAAAGTATTTTTAAAAAACTCATTAAAATAAAATAGGGTGTTACATCTTCCCCCACTATAGATAAACTCTGTCCTCGGTGTTCACTAAAACCAGGAAAAAATTTCAGGATATGCTTCTCGTATAGAGTTTTCATCCTCCCAAGTAGCCTCCTCTAAGATAAAGTACTTATATTTCACCTTAACTTGGGGGATGACTCGCCTCCAGAGTGCTATTTCTCTCTGATCGAGAATATGCTGAGGCTCTACTAGAAATTCATTGTTTGGTTCTACCTATAAGCAACATAATTTATAATTAATTTAATTATGGATTCCTCTTTTCTGGAATTCATAATGTAGACATAAATTACATGTAAGCTTTGCCAATGTATTACATGCTTGGGGTCATGTATATTTCGCTTCAGTAAGGACATGTGGAACACATTGTGTACCAATATATGGCTAAGAAAACCCAGTCGATAAGCCACCGGGTCTATCTGTTCCAAAATTTAGAAAGTTCCACAGTATCTGGGAGCTAATTTGGCACAAGTGTTCCACCTTAAGGTGCTCCTCTTGGGTTTAATTCCTACATAAACATGTTCACCCACTTCGAATTCTTGAAAAGTTATTTTTCGATCTACATATACCTTATTCCTGTCCTGGGTTGCCTTTAAATTCTGTCTAATATTCCTCACCTCGCGCTCCATTTCCTACAGCATATATGGCCCAAGAATCAGTTTGGTTTATGGGCTACTCCATTTTATGGGGGTCCGAAATTGTCCATCATATAATGCCTCAAAAGGGCTCCCCTTGAGGGACTCCCGGTATCCATTGTTGCAGGTGAATTCTACCAGGCGCAAATACTCTTCCCACTTTGTGGGTTACTGCATCACATACATGCGTAGCATGTCTTCTAATATCTGATTTACCCTTTTGGTCCGTCCATCCGTTTGAGGATTTTAGGCTATACTAAAATGGATATGTGTCACTAATCTAGTGAATAATGCTTTCTAGAAAGCTAAGGTGAACTTTACATCTCGATATGAGATGACAATTCTTGGAATGGCATGCAGTCTAAATATATCCCTCATGAAGATGTCAACAATATATATGGTCTTGCAAGTCGACTTAATGGGTATGAAATGAGCTACCTTGCTGAGTCTATCCACCACTACCATAATTGAATCATTGTGTATTTTTCTTCTTGGTAGAACTATGATGAAATCAAGGGATATGACTTCCCACTTCCATTCCAGTATAGGAATGGGTTGAAGCAATCCTGCTAGATGTTGGTACTGTACCTTAACTTGCTGACACTCCAAACATTTAGTCAAATATTCAGCAATGTTTACGCATTCGAGGCCAGAAATAGTCCTTCTTAATTGTTGTCAACATCTTCTGGTATCCCGAGTGTCCAACATAAGAACTCTAGTGATATTCATCCAAAATAAGATCCTTTAAGCTTATCTGGTTTGGGATATATATCTTCCCTCGAAAGACTAAAATTTGTTTATCATTAATTCCATAATCTGATTGCTTTCCTTGCTTTTCTGCCTCTCTTGCTTGATTCCATAAAAATTGATACTTAGGATCTCTCTTTGTTGCCTCCATTATGTTTTCCTGAAACTTAAATTTTGCTTGATTAAAGTACATTTGATAGAGACAATGTACTTTCCTAATTAAATCATACGCTACATGATTATCTTTACCTTTTACATGTTGGATGTCAAAATCGAATTCGCTTAGGAACACATTCCATCTTGCTTGATGGGCATTAAAATCAGATTTTTTAAAGTAATTGGTCAAGCTATTATGGTCAGTTCATGCAATGGGCTCGTTAGGGTCCCGTGATTTGGCTGATCGCAAGCCAAATGATTATGTAACATCAACCAAGATTTGAGCCCATTAACCTAGCCTTCCCGGACTCCGTAGAGGTTTCATATGTGTATGATATCTCGTGTGTTTTCTTATCATGTTCTGATTTTAGGCTAGTTATGAAGTAAGTTTTTTGGTTTTTTAAGTTGTGAGGGATGAAACCGATCAAAGATATAAAATAGATAACAAGATGTTAGATTAACTGAGCTATGGGGTAAAAAGGTCAAGAAAGCTATTAGATGACGATACAAGGCTGTTGAAGGGCCGATTTGATTCAAGGTAGAAAGGATCTTTGGGCAAAATGGAGTAAATGGACATCAAGTTTGTGAACGACAAAGGATTTCAAGCATAACTAGTTTAATAGCAAACATAAACATGGTAGGGAAAACCATTAATCATGCGAAATGTAACTATAAGCTAATCAATACATAGAAATAAACATTCAAGCCATGCATAGAAGTATAAGACCCTCTAACTTTGGGAAATGGCTTTCAGACTTTGGGGAAAACACTTAAGGAAGACAAAAAACTCAAAACACTATGCCGGAATGCCTAAACACAGTACTTCAAGTTATTGGGCACTTTGAACAACAAGATTTGCATAGTTTTAGGCAAAGGGCTAGATCGAAACTAGGCCTCCTTGGTTCAAACAAAATGATAATCTAATCAATCAAAGAGAAGTTTCATGGATGGAACTATAGCTAGCCATAGGTAAGTAGGGCGTACCGTAAGTCCTTCTTAGCATGTATAAAACCATGAATGAAACAAGCAACAATATCCTAAATATTTAAAGAGCAGTCAAGAATTCTTTAATGTTACTTAGGAAGAAGAAAACAAAGAGGCTATGAAGAAACAGGAAATTTGAGGTGCCTCCATGGGCATATCTCAAATTTGTTCTCTATTGATCTATAGCAAGCAAGAAAAATGTATTCATGAATGAAAACTAGAAGACAACAAAAAAGCAAGAGACACTATACCATCCTACCAAGTCATGGAATCCATCAACAATCCTTCATCATTCATCCAAGAACATCCAAGAGGCAATCCAAAAGCATAACACAAGTATTTTCTTCCAAAGCTCATATGACCATATATTGCTTCTCTTCTCAAGTTCATCCTTGTTTTACAATGAAAGCCTTTGGAATATATAGGCTCAAGTGAGGAAAACCTCATGGTTCAACTTGCCATCCTATTGGCCTAATCAAAATATCTAAATTTGTCCTTGAGGCTTTGCAAAGCCCAAGGCACAAAAATATCTCATAAAATATCTAAAAAATGCTAAAAAAGGGAATTTAATTGACTTTGCATAATTTTTCATGTGCAAAAATAGCTAAACGCACATTTGGAAAAAGCAAATTTTAGAGGTTCAAAAATTACAAAAATATTTCAAATTTACATCAGAAAAAGGTCCCGTGAATTGTCGGAAACATTTGGCAGCCTTCTTGATTTCTAAACGAGACTCATGATAGCTCGTTGGAAATCTATAAGTGTCTAATTTCCGGCGCAACTGAAATTTCCCCAATCTGATGCCTGGAAGTCCTCAAAATCTGCACCTGTGTGTAAAAAGCCAGAAAATTACAGTCTGCTGACAGACCGGGTAGAGTGTGCAAAATGCGAGTCTTTTTCGCCGTTTTGAGGGGGAAAATGATCTCCAAATGTTCTGAAAATCGCTGAAGGTGTACTCATGAAATTATGGCATCCAATGATACCATTCTCCTCCTTTGACGAATCCTCAAAATGAAATGGCGAATTTACGAGTTTTTGACCAAAAACTCAAAAATGCCAAAAAACCAAAAATTGTCAAAATGTGCCCAAAATTGGTGTGCATGATCCTCAAGGGTCCTTGGCAATATACTCCGAAAATGAAGCCAAAATGTCAAGTGCTGATGTGTCTTTTCTCACTTTCTGTGTCGGGCGCTTCTGCAAAACCAAGATGGCTCAAAAGTTCTTGAAATGTGTTTTCAAACACAACTCTGTCTCAGTATGTTAACTCACTGTTTGATAAGGCAACAATGATCTTGGATGTTGCTTAAAATGTCCTTTTTTGATACAAGACCCCTGTTTCTTCAAAATGTGGCCTTCCCAACCTTTGATATGCAGTCTAACAAGCAGACCTTTAAAGAAGAAAAACATAGTGAAATGAAGATAGACAGTTAAAGTGAAAATGTTGTGTGCTGTGGTAAGGTCACCATGCCCTTTGAAGTTTGGAGGCCAACAATATATTCTCGTGTCTTTGACCAAGGTAAAAATTAAAAACTTCTCAATTTCAATATCCTGCCCTTTTCTAGTATGGAAATCAACTAAAAACTCACACTAAATACATAGTCACCTATAATGCAGACACAAATTAATTTCACCGTTTATAGAACAAAGGTGACAGATCTTGGAAATGTTTCAAAGGTTTTAACAAAAGCCTGTAGGAGTTTTATCTTTCAAATAATCAAGTCTCCTTTTCAATATAAAACCCCTGTCCTTCTAGAAAACAACCTTTTCACCCTCTGAATATCAACTTTACAAATGAGCTTGAAGAAAAAAGGTAATTAAGTAGTCTACACAGTCAACAACTATCTTTTCTATGGTTGGTAAGGGTAACCTAACCTTTTATGCTTTGAAGATATAAGACACCCTTGTCCTTTGAAGAGGCAAGGTGAAAACACAGTTTTGAGTTCAAGACCCTTTTCCTTGTAGGCACTTCATCAGCATATCCAACACTATACCACAATTTTAAACAACGGATATCCACACAGCAAAAAACATTGTTTACCTATATGGTGGCAGAGTTTAAAAATGTTTTTGTACTGTGCTATCAAAAATTTGTAGCAGTTCAATGTCGAGAAGCTCCTCTTTGATCAAAACACTAACCCCTCATATGCAGCTCAACAAATATATAAGGATATATAAACTCAGTCAAATTCAACAAGTAATAATGCACTGTCCAAGGTTCTCTGTTTCAATCAGGGATAAATTTTAATTGGTTTTTGATTGGTAAAATAGGACTCTGCAGCATGAGACCATATAAACCCTTTCAAAAAAAATCTACCCTACTTAATTCCTTCAGTCTTTGCACCCATTCTATTCATACACCCTCAAACTGTACATATCAGCCCTTTTATAGTTTGAAAACACAAAGTTTATGGCAGACATAATTCGACTTATTTCACCACGGTCTCTGTATGCGATGACTAGCCCTTCACCACTTCAACAGTTTTGAAAAACTCAAGGGCGGTTTCATAAATACCTCTACAAGTCGGGACAACCTTTTTGAATGACTTTGAGAAACCTTTGAGATCGATTTGGAGGCATGTTGAGGCTAATCACATGCGCGACGCGCTTGATGTGGAAAGCGCTGCCACGTTTAAATTTGTGTTTCCGGTCACCTGTCGCGCTTGCAACCCGGCTGTTGTGAGGCGCGCGCCGGCCACGGTGAGTGCCACACGCCTTGTTGCGCAATGTAAAATTCGCTTTTCTTGACCGTTTCTACAGGAGTGCCGCGCTGTAACAACCCCAAAAATTTAGAAAATCGATTTGAAAATTACGTTTCACTGTTTGAAAACTGCAGAGGGATGTCCGATTTTGCTTGGGATCTTGAAAATGAGTTTGCCACGGCTCTTATCCCTTTGAAAACATGAAAACCAACGATCACTTGTAAAATGAAATCAAATTTCCTTGGTTATTCTTCTTAAGGGTTATGAAGGTTATACTTTTTGAAACAATGCTTGGACTTGTTGTTTTTTTCTTGAAACCTGAATGATATCGGCTGCGTTTGAGAGGGGCCTACCCTTTTGAAATGATGTTGGCAGCAGGGCTTTCACGCTCTTAAACCATGTTAATATGTATCAACTTCTTTATATAAAGAAAACATAGTTTGAAAAGGTCAAAACTCTGTTGATTCATGCATATAGATTTGAAAGGTGATTCCTGTTAATTTTGTCCCTTTGGTGATAATTTAGCACAGAAACTCCAACTTTGAATAATAACCTAATGAACTATGGACCATCCCTTTGCCACTTTTTTAACACTTTTGGTGACATTCATTATGTAAAATCCACTCCGAATCTGTTAAAAAGTATTGAAAACTGCTTTGTCTTTTTGGAAGGAGAGGGCTTATCTTTTTAACTTGGTTTGACAATTTTTGCCTCCAGGTGCTTCATCAGTTTTTTATCCAACTGTAGGTGCCAAAATTTAGTTGCATTCATTTTGAATTTGTTATCTTCTGTTTATCAAGAAGGGTGCTTCCTCTAAAGCCTTCCTCTGCTTCAACAAGTAATAAAGTGGTGTTCCTGACCTTTAAATAATGAAAACCTCTATTTGTCTCAGGATTTCACCAGGATCTGAAAAATATGTCAAAATCTTCTTTTGCATATCATGAACAATTGTTTTCAGTGGTGATACCTCTTGAGGAGATCAAACGAGATTCTCTGTGTCAACTATGATAAGCCTATTTGAAAAGCACCTATTTATGAATGGAGAAGACCAGTACTTTGAAGCATAATCAATATTATATCCTCTGCTTGTGTAGTGACACAGACCCTCAACCATTTCTTCAATATTTTGCTTTTTTGGAGCTACAGACTACTTTCTTTTGGGAAAAACCAGTTAAGAGATAACTTGACCTCCTTGGATTGCAGTGGTACCCCTGCTTTCCATTGGTCTCTTACCTTGTTTTTCTGATCAAACATACCTTGAAATCAATTAATGCTCTGGCCATCTACTTATGAATGAAGGAGGCCCTTTTCTCTTGGAAAAATGTCGGATAATGTTTGATAATCATTCTTGGCAAGGTTTCCTTTTATGTATGATGGCCAGAAAACAATAGTGAAAGTATTAACGCTTCTACCTTTGCCTACAATCATTACTTTGCTTCAGAAAACCCTAGTAGCTGTGTTACTGCTTCTTAAAAACAAACATGCCTTACAGTCAATTTGCAATTCTTCAAGTCAACATTGGCCATCGCCCTCTACTTGTAAATGAAGGAGGCGCCTTAACCCTCTACTTATAGATGAAGGATGTTCTTGGCCATGCCAAATTACAAGTCTCTTTGACAGTGTTGTCTTTCTTCTACTGTGTTATTATGCTGAATGAAGCTGCAAGAGTTTGATGAGTAACTCTTTGTCCTGCAATTGCATATTAGGCTCATGTTCACATTGAGAAGCAGTTGTCTTCTCATGTGGAGCCAAGAATTTTCTTCTGAGAAGCTAACATGTCCCCTGCGCTTGTAAAATCCATAAACAGTGTAAAACACCTAAAATCAACTTGAGACTGTGGTCTATGCATTGCTGAGACTTAGGAGCGTGTAAGTGGCGCGACTTAGAGCTGTGACTAACTTCATTAGCAGAGTGGGAGGTCTGTTATGTTTGGTCTGTAGCAGATGGAGGTTTTTTGGCCTTTTGATGATTTCCAAGGGTAAAATGCCTTAAAGCGCCACTTCCTAACTTAGGGGAGGCTTTTTTGAACAGATTTGGATTGTCCTTTTAGAGCTGATAGGCAGACTAGTATGGCTGAAGCTAGGTAAGATCTGATAATGGGGTTTCATCTGGTCATGGGCGGATTGAAAAGTAGGAGAGCAAAACAAAAAATTTCATGGGGATTTTCTAGATGATAAATTGACATATGGAGATCAGCCTCTAGAAAACTCAGCTAGGGATTTAGTCATCAACAATAAGTGAAAAATACTGATGACTAACAGTGGCTCCATTTGGGGAGGGAAGTTCCTTTTCAGGAGGTGTCCAGAATTTCAGATCTTTGGCTTATGAAGACTAGTGCCTTACCCATTGGCGCAAAATTTCACTCTTTTTGATGCTACTTCTGAAAAGATACAGCATGATTAGCATCCATGATATTTCTACCTACCCAACTATCTTTCCTAACATTTTTTCTCCTTTTTTGGCGCATTTGAACTAGCAACCTTTTGACAATGCATATTTTTTCTTTTTGTAAAATGAACCTATCTATTTCTATACTTATATCTGCCGAGAGTTTAGATTAAACTGATGAACTCTTTCATTACTCTACCTAAACTAGATCAACTGTGAAGATTAAACTGTTTGACAGGATTTTATTCTCTAATCTAAAACATGAAATTTAAAAATGATCAAATCAGGGTTAGACAATCTTATTTGTCAAGCATTTGCGGCATGAAAGACAAGCTGCACACAAATATTATTTTGCATAAAATGGAAACTAGGAAAACAGGGCTAAGATGCACAATTTGTTTTTCATCCCCGCTTCCCTCTTTGGTTCTGTTTTGGGCGTGTGGAACCAGTATCTTTTCCTAATCTACTCTCTTTGATAAGTCAAGCTTACACAATGTTGACCATCTTTTTCACTCACTAACTTATCAACAAATAAATTTAAACATGTTCAACTATGATTAGGCTAGATAGTTGAACAAGATATTGAAGTACTAGTAGCGGCATTTAGACTTGCTCGCTTTCCGAAGGACTATTTTTTGGAACATGGGGCTTTACCATTGCTTTTTAGAAACTGCCCTCTTTTTCTACTTTTTACTGTTTTTTGCATTTTCTGCTTTTTCACTTTTTCTTCAAACAATCTAAAACTGGAAAGATTCTCACAAGGCTGAGCTTTAACTATCTACCTATCCTAGCCTAAATGATACACAACATACACATTTGGTGAACTCTTCTTTCCAATGTAACCAGTCAAGTAGATGATTACATGGGTGATTCTGGTTTAGTTCTTTCATGATGCAGAAATAATGAAAAGGCCACTCCCATTTGGTTTGTTTCTGGACAGTAGTGCTTAAGTTTTTTCTCATTCTTGGCAGCAACTTGTTCATGATAGAACCCACTACTCCTTCAGATTTCTCAAGGAAAACAACAAATGGATCTTGGAATAATACCTGATCTAGAGGATTGGATATATGTGCTTCATTCAGGACTACTCTTTCTTCCACTTGGCTATATCTAGGACTCTCCTGGTAAAACAACTCTTCCCCTTGCTCATGATCACTTGAAATGCCAGACTCATCATATATTGCAGTGTAGTTTTCTTTCCAAGCTGATGTGTGTTGATAGGGTGGGCTCAAAACTGTGTGAAGGTCATCAGGATGATGGGCAGGGATACACCTTGACAGTAAATTATCTTGAAAGGATAGTGTGACAACTCCCATGTGTTTATCAACCTCTATTTCTTCATCTGCAATTTGTAACTCAATGGAACTTGGTGGCTGCAAATCTGGAGTAAAGGAATATTCCATGTCTAAAATGATTTCCTCAACCATTTCAGGAAAAGGCTTCTCATTTACAACATGCTCGAGAATTTCATCATCCTCCTCAACCTCATCATCAAAGTTGAAAAACTGCTGATTTCCAATTATGTGAATGTTATCTCTGATGGACTGAAGTGAAATAGAGAAAAGAGTCCGAGACTCTTCGCTTACTTCTGAACTCTCAAGGCTCTTCTCATCAGTGTCATAGATGACCTGTAAAGGCTGCTTGCTTTTCTCAAGTTTATGAAACTGAGCTTTCTCCCGAAAATCAAAAACTGAGTCTTCTGCAAAGTTAGCTTCTATTTGGAAATCATAATCATCAACATATTGATCAAACATTGGAGAATCATTAACATAAGTAATGTCACCAACCATGTATATTGGACTATCATATTGCTTTTCTTCAACTTGATTTACAAATCTATTTTCTGATTTATGATATGCAGGATTAACAGGAGAAAGATCAGAGAAGTTTTGGTTATATGAAGTTTCAGAGGTTGTCTGTATGTTTATAATTTGATCTATTTCCTCTTCAGTTAAAGGAGAAGGTATTTTCTGTTTTCTTTGAAGTGGGCAACAATTTCTTTCCATTTTTTGTGGAAGTTGATCTTGTGGCTGAATGTCCTCTTTCATTTTGCAGGGAAAGGCAGATAGACTGTTATTGGTTTCAACCTTTTCAAAGAGCTCTTGTGGATCCTCTCTTATTTCTTGATGGATTTCATCTAGGATCAACTCTTCTTGGTCATCTTGATGGTTAGCTTGGGTAAGAAAATTATGGACCTCCTCTAAAAATCCCTCAGGATGCCAATTTCCTAAGTTTTCTTCAATGCTTACAAGGTGTTGTATGAGGTTTTCAAAGTGATCACAACAATTTTCAGCCAATGATAGAGATGGACAATGTCCTATATAGCGTTTACAAAATACTTTGTGGAAATCCTTTAAAGAAAACAAGGTGCGAGGCTCTAGGTTTTCATACCATTCTCTTGCCTCTTCTTCTAATGTACCCATGAACATTTTCATGAGGCAGTCCTCATGCCATTCAACCTTTAACTTCCATACATGTATATGAAAATTTATGAGGTGTAAAAATGGGTCATCAATATTTTCATTTCGAAAGAGAGGTAGGTCTTTGAACCAATTTACATCTGTAGGCATTTTGTGTGGGAAACCAGGGATATGTTCTCTGCTCATCGGAGCATATCTCCTTTGTGTCCTCAGGTGGAGGAATTGAACCATGTTGTCCTCCATCAACATGATTGGGATTACTTAATGCATTCCTAGGAGACTTTATAAGGACTAATGGGGAAAAAGGCCTACTGGAGGCTAGTGGAGTCGCCAGGTGGAACTTGATTGTTTTGAAAAGATGTAGCTATGGTCCACCACCAGTAACTAAGGAAAAAGCCAAACTGGGAATTTTTTTGGGGTTTTTCTGAGTTGTATGTGCAGTCTATGGTTTATTTAAAAGTATTCTAAACTTGTTTCATCACTTTGCTAAGGTGGCGAGAACAAAAAGAGTTTACTCTAAATGATCTTATGGACTGCTTGCTTGTTTAAGTATCTAAAGGACTAAAGAGTCTATAAGAGTTTGCTAGACTGTCATGTACTTAGTGTCCCACCATCTCCCGCTATGTTAGTGAGCGATGGGATAGGTCGAACGGATAGTAACCTAGAGTTCGGTAAAATAGTAAGGCCTACTGGAGGCTAGTGGAGTCGCCAAGTGGAACTTGGTTGTTTTGAGATGTATGGGTATGGTCCACCACCAATATTGACAAAAACCAATCTAAGGGAGTGTTTTGGGGTTTTTTGAGTTTTATGTGCCTACGAGGTTTGGAAGAGTTTCCTATAACTGACTCATCATTTTGCTAAGATGGTGAAAGAGCTAGCTTCTACTCTTCAAACAACACTTAATTTTTCTAAGTTTGATTGAGACTTCGAGAATTCTAAGGTGTACTTAGATTTTCACTAACTCGGAAGGTCCCACCGTGATCGTTACTATGTCAGTGAGTGGTGGGATAAGTCAATCAAATAGTATTCTTAAGGTTGGTAGAATGTCTAGGGAAACCAAGTTTGTTTATTACTCAGAGTCCCACCGTGATCGCCATTATGTTAGTTTGCCGTGATTTGGCTGATTGGAAAGCCAAATGACAGTGTAACATCAAACCAAGCTTTGGAGCCCGAGGACCTAGCCTTCCTGGACTCAGAGATGGCTCTCTCTATATGCGTAAGGGATATCTGTGTGTTTGTTTATTGTGTTCTGATTTTAGGCTAGTTATGAAGTAAGTTTTTTGGTTTTGGTTTTTTTAAGTTGTGAGGGATGAAACTGATCAAAGATATAAAATAGATAACAAGATGTTAGATTAACTGGGCTATGGGGTCAAAAAGTCAAGAAAGCTATTAGATGACGATACAAGGCTGTTGAAGGGCCGATTTGATTCAAGGTAGAAAGGATCTTTGGGCAAAATGGAGTAAATGGACATCAAGTTTGTGAACGACAAAGGATTTCAAGCATAACTAGTTTAATAGCAGACATAAACATGGTAGGGCAAACCATTAATCATGCGAAATGTAACTATAAGCTAATAAATACATAGAAATAAACATTCAAGCCATGCATAGAAGTATAAGACCCTCTAACTTTGGGAAATGGCTTTCAGACTTTGGGGAAAACACTTAAGGAAGACAAACAACTCAAAACACTATGCCGGAACGCCTAAACACAGTACTTCAAGTTATTGGGCACTTTGAAAAACAAGATTTGCATAGTTTTAGGCAAAGGGCTAGATCGAAACTAGGCCTCCTTGATTCAAACAAAATGATAATCAAATCAATCAAAGAGAAGTTTCATGGATGGAACTATAGCTAGCCATAGTTAATCAGGGCGTACCATAAGTCCTTCTTAGCATGTATAAAACCATGAATGAAACAAGCAACAATATCCTAAATATTTAAAGAGCAGTCAAGAATTCTTTAATGTTACTTAGGAAGAAGAAAACAAAGAGGCTATGAAGAAACAAGAAATTTGAGGTGCCTCCATGGGCATGTCTCAAATTTGTTCTCTACTGATCTATAGCAAGCAAGAAACATGTATTCATGAATGAAAACTAGAAGAAAACAACAAAGCAAGAGACACTATACCATTCTACCAAGTCATGGAATCCATCAACAATCCTTCATCATTCATCCAAGAACATCCAAGAGGCAATCCAAAAGCATAACACAAGTATTTTCTTCCAAAGCTCATATGACCATATATTGCTTCTCTTCTCAAGTTCAGCCTTTTTTACAATGAAAGCCTTTGGAATATATAGGCTCAAGTGAGGAAAACCTCATGGTTCAACTTGCATCCTCATTGGCCTAATCAAAATATCTAAACTTGTCCTTGAGGCTTTGCAAAGCCCAAGGCACAAAATATCTCATAAAATATCTAAAAAATGCTAAAAAGGGGAATTTAATTGACTTTGCATAATTTTTCATGTGCAAAAATAGCTAAACGCACATTTGGAAAAAGCAGATTTTAGAGGTTCAAAAATTACAAAAATATTTCAAATTTACATCAGAAAAAGGTCCTCTGACTTGCCGGAAACATTTGGTAGCCTCCCCGGTGTTGAAACGAGGCTCATGATAGCTCGTTGGAAATCTCTGAGTGTCTTCTTTCCGGCGCAACTGAAATTTCCCCAATATGATGCCTGGAAGTCCTCCTAATCTGTACCTGTGTGTAAAAATCCAGAAAATTACAGTCTGCTGATAGACCGGGCAGAGTGTGCAAAATGCGAGCCTTTTTCGCCGTTTTGAGGGGGAAAATTATCTCCAAATGTTTTGAAAATTGCTGAGGGTGTACTAATGAAATTATGGCATCCAATGATACCATTCTCCTCCCTTGACAAATCCTCAAAATGAAATGGCGAATTTATGAGTTTTTGACCAAAAACTCAAAAATGCCAAAAAACCAAAAATTGTCAAAATGTGCCCAAAGTTGGTGTGCATGACCCTCAAGGGTCCTTGGCAACATGTTCTAAAACTGAAGCCAAAATTTCAAGTGCTGATGTGTATTTTCTCTCTTTCCGTGCCCGGCGCTTCTGCAAAACCAAGATGGCTCAAAAGTTCTTGAAATGTGTTTTCAAACACAACTCTGTCTCAGTATGTTAAATCACTGTTTGATAAGGCAACAATGATCTTGGATGTTGCTTAAAATGTCGTTTTTTTGATACAAGACCGCTGTTTCTTCAAAATGTGGCCTTCCCAACCTTTGATATGCAGTCTAACAAGCAGATCTTTTAAGAAGAAAAACATAGTGAAATGAAGATAGACAGTCAAAGTGAAAATGCTGTATGTTGTGGTAAGGTCACCCTGCCCTTTGAAGTTCAGAGGTCAACAATATATTCTTGTGTCTTTGACCAAGGTAAACTTCTCAACTTCACAACTCGCCCTTGTCTAGTATGCAAATCAATCAAACCTACACCAAATACATAGTCACTTAGTGCATACTACCACGCATCATGAGAACAAAGGTGACAGATCTTGGAAATGTTTCAAAGGTTTTAACAAAATCCTGTAGGAGTTTTATCTTTCAAATAATCAAGGCTCCTTTTCAATATAAAACCCTTGTCCTTCTAGAAAAAATCCTTTGCACCCTCTGAATATCAACTTTACAAATGAGCTTGAAGAAAAAAGGTAATTAAGTAGTCTACATAGTCAACAACTATCTTTTCTGTGGTTGGTAAGGGTAACCTGCCCTTTGATGCTTTGAAGATATAAGACACCCTTGTCCTTTGAAGAGGCAAGGTGAAAACACAGTTTTGAGTTCAAGACCCTTTTCCTTGTAGGCACTTCATCAGCATATACAACACTATACCACAATTTTAAACAACGGATATCCACACAGCAAAAAACATTGTTTACATATATGGTGGCAGAGTTTAAAAATGTTTTTGTACTGTGGTATCAAAAATTTGTAGCAGTTCAATGTCGAGAAGCTCCTCTTTGATCAAAACACTAACCCCTCATATTCAGCTCAACAAATATATAAGGATATATAAACTCATTCAAATTCAACAAGTGATAATGCACTGTCCAAGGTTCTCTGTTTCAATCAGGGACAAAGTTTAATTGGTTTTTGATTGGTAAAATACGACTCTGCAGCATGAGACCATATAAACCCTTTCAACAAAAATCTGCCCTACTTAACTCCTTCAGTCTTTGCACCCATTCGATTCATACACCCTAAAACTGTACATATCAGCCCTTTTATAGTTTGAAAACACAAAGTTTATGGCAGACAGAATTCGACTTATTTCACCACGGTCTTTGTATGCGATGACTAGCCCTTCACCACTTCAACAGTTTTGAAAAACTCAAGGGCGGTTTCATAAATACCTCTACAAGTTGTGGACAACCTTTTGAATGACTTGAGCAACCTTGAGGATCGATTTGGAGGCGTGTTGGAGGCTAATCACATGCGCGATGCGTTTGACAGACAGAGTGCCACGCAGAAATTTGTGTCGGGTCACCTGTCGGGCGTTTGTGACCCGCAGTTACAGGAGTGCCGCACGTGGCTACAGGAGTGCCGCACGCGGCTACAGGAGTGTCGCGCCCCTTTGTTGCACAATGTAAAATCTTCGCCCAGGAGCGCCGCGCGCTTCTATAGGAGTACCGCGAGGTGTAACAACCCTGAAAAATTTTGAAAATTGATTTGAAAATTACGTTTCACCGTTTGAAGACTGCAGAGGGATGTCCGATTTTGCTTGGGATTTTGAAAGTGAGTTTGCCACGGCTCTTATCCCTTTGAAAACATGAAAACCAACGGTCACTTGCAAAATGAAATCAAATTTCCTTGGTTATTCTTCTTAAGGGTTATGAAGGTTATGCTTTTTGAAACAATGCTTGGACTTGTTTTTTTCTTGAAACCTGAATGATATCGACTGCGTTTGAGAGGGGCCTACCCTTTTGAAATGATGTTGGCAGTAGGGCTTTCACGCTCTTAAACCATGTTAATATGTATCAACTTCTTTATAGAAAGCAAACATAGTTTGAAAAGGTCAAAACTCTGTTCATTCATGCATATAGATTTGAAAGGTGATTCCTGTTAATTTTGTCCCTTTGGTGATAATTTAGCACATAAACTCCAACTTTGAATAATAACCTAATGAACTATGGACCATCCCTTTGCCACTTGTTTAACACTTTTGGTGACATTAATTATGTAAAATCCACTCCGAATCTGTTAAAAAGTATTGAAAACTGCTTTGTCTTTTTGGAAGGAGAGGGCTTATCTTTTTAACTTGGTTTGACAATTTTTGCCTCCAGGTGCTTCATCAGTTTTTTCTCCAACTGTAGGTGCCAAAAATTGTTTGAATTCATTTTGACTTTGTTATCTTCTGTTTATCAAGAAGGGCGCTTCCTCTAACGCCTTTCCTCTGCTTCAACAAGTACCAAAGTGGTGTTCCTGACCTTTAAATAATGAAAACCTCTATTTGTCTCAGGATTTTACCAGGATCTGAAAAATATGTCAAAATCTTCTTTTGCATATCATGAACAATTGTTTTAAGTGGTGATACCTCTTGAGGAGATCAAACCAGATTCTCTGTGTCAACTATGATAAGCCTATTTGAAAAGCACCTGTTTATGAATGGAGCAGACCAGTACTTTGAAGCATAATCAGTATTATATCCTCTGCTTGTGTAGTGACACAGACCCTTAACCATTTCTTCAATATTTTGCTTTGTTGGAGCTGCAGACTACTTTCTTTTGGGAAAAACCAGTTAAGAGATAACTTGACCTCCTTGGATTGCAGTGGTACCCCTGCTTTCCATTGGTCTCTTACCTTGTTTTTCTGATCAAACATACCTTGAAATCAATTAATGCTCTGGCCATCTGCTTATGAATGAAGGAGGCCCTTTTCTCTTGGCAAAAATGTCGGATAATGTTTGATAAGCATTCTTGGCAAGGTATCCTTTTATGTATGATGGCAAGCAAACAATAGTGAAAGTATTAATGCTTCTACCTTTGCCTGCAATCATTACTTTGCTTCAGAAAACCCTAGTAGCTGTGTTACTGCTTCTTAAAAACAAACATTCCTTACAGTCAGTTTGCAATTCTTCAAGTCAACATTGGCCATCGCCCTCTACTTGTAAATGAAGGAGGCGCCTTAACCCTCTACTTATAGATGAAGGAGGTTCTTGGCCATGCCAAATTACAAGTCTGTTTGACAGTGTTGTCTTTATTCTACTGTGTTATCATGCTGAATGAAGCCGCAAGAGTTTGATGAGTAACTCTTTGTCCTGCAATTGAATCTTAGGCTCATGTTCACATTGAGAAGCAACTGTCTTCTCATGTGGAGCCAAGAATTTTCTTCTGAGAAGCTGACATGTCCCCTGTGCTTGTAAAATCCATAAACAGTGTAAAACACCTAAAATCAGCTTGAGACTGTGGTCTATGCATTGCTGAGACTTAGGGGCGTGTAAGTGGCGCGACTTAGAGCTGTGACTAACTTCATTAGCAGAGTGGGAGGTCTGTTATGATTGGTCTGTAGCAGATGGAGGTTTTTTGGCCTTTTGATGATTGCCAAGGTTAAAATGCCTTAAAGTGCGACTTCCTAACTTAGGGGAGGATTTTTTGAACAGATTTGGATTGTCCTTTTAGAGCTGATAGGCAGAATAGTATGGCTGAGGCTAGGTAAGATCTGATAATGGGGTTTCATCTTGTCATGGGCGGACTAAAAAGTAGGAGAGCAAAAAAAAATTTCATGGGGGTTTTCTAGATGATAAATTGACATATGGAGATCAGCCTCTAGAAAACTCAGCTAGGGATTTAGTCATCAACAACAGGTGAAAAATACTGATGACTAACAAGTTCTTAGCACAAACCTTTTCCCCAATAAGTAATGTCTTCAAACTTGAAGATAATGCACTACCGCAGTCAACTCTAAACCATAAGAAGAGTATCGCTTCTCATGATCCTTTATCTTCCTAGATTCATACATTATCACCTTTCCATCTTGTGTCAATACTGCTCCCACCCCTTCATTACAAGCGTCAGTGCAGACATCAAATTCCTTGTTTGGGATAGCCACTTTGGACATAGGGGCAGTAGTTAATATTTCCTTTAACGTTCAAAAATGGTTTGATATTCATTAGTCCACTTAAAAACTCTCCCTTTCCGTTGCAAGGAAGTAATGGGAAAGGTTATCTTAGATACCAGTTAAGCCCATGAAAGAGTGTATGTTAGCTACATTTTTGGGAAATATCCATTCCATAATTGTTTTTATCTTTTTAGGGTCTACCAAGATCCCTTCAGCAGATATTACATGACCCAAGTATTGGATCTGTTCTTTGTAGAAATCACATTTTCTAAATTTTTCATAGAGCTAATGTTCCTGCAACATTTTCAACACCAAGCATAAATTCTCTTGGTGTTATTCCATATTTTTAGAGTATATTAGTATATAATCAATAAATATTAAAAAAATTTTATCCATAAATGTATGAAAGATTCCATGCATCAGACTCATGAATGTTGTCAGTGCATTACTTAATATGAATGGTAGTACGACAAATTCTTAATGTCTGTACCTGGTACGAAAAGTTGTTTTGGATACGTCTTCATCCTTAATCTGTATCTGGTGATACCCAAATCTCAGGTCAATTTTTGAAAATACCTTTGCTCCTTTTACCTGATCAAAAATATCGTCTATGCGTGGAAAATGATATTTATTTTTGACAGTCATCTTATTAATTTGTCGGTAATCCATTGATCAGAGGCTCGGTATTTAGCTCAAAATGAGAGTTCTCAGAATTGATTTCAAATTAAATGACCGTGACTGACCCTTTGCCACGAATCCAACACAAGTTGTTTTGTTAAAACCCGAGTTCGGATGAGGAAGTTATGGTCTGTTGATCATCGTTCAGGACAACCAAAGTTTTATTAAAAAATTGTAGAACAGGTAGAGGGTGACGACATGGAAGCCTAGTCAGCATTCAAGGAATCTTCTTCATTTTTCGTCCAATGGGACTGTGACAAGTTTCATTGTTGAATTCTCCATTTTGGTTTTTGAAGGTGAAATTTTTCCAATGACCTTCTAAGGTTGAATTTTGGTTCATGACTTTTATGTGCTGGAAATTATTTTTTAATTAGTTAAGGTTGGAATATGTATATATAGTATGGTTAAGATCATATATTATATTATATATACGTTATTATATATATTATATTTTATTAATTTAATCACAAACCTTAATTATATTTCAAATTTCTGCATATTTTAGATCAACTATGGTAATACATTCCAGTTGGTACATTTATTTTAAATATCATAAGTCTGAACTATGGAGTATATATTATGTTGGGGGAGAATATATATATCATATGTGAATTGTTATGGCATATTATAAATTTTTGGATTGGCACATTTATCAATTGCAAAGACCATTACCTTGGTTATGGACGCATATCATAACGTTTTAGGGGCATATTACTATGTGGCAAAGCCGTTGAATGGAGGGGAAGAGGTTGGGGTTTGACCCTATGACTTCCCCCCAAAACACTATGTGCCTTCACCAATGGACCAAGCGAGCGGAATTTTAAAACCAATATGCCCAACACCTATTTGAAGTGTATGCAGACTCTAGTGGCGGGAACGGAGGGGGCCAGTCCCGTAGGCCTACCCTCCTCCACGTGACCCTACGATATGACCATGTCCAAACACTCAACGATAATGCGGAATTAAGAGTGTGCTTATCCCATTTAATCTGAGATTAAGTCCTAATTAATCCTCCTACTAGTTAGCGGCGAAATTAGCGGTGGTGGCAAATTCAGAGATTCCACGAAAAATGGAGTTAGTTGGTGTCCTTCCAGATTTGGAGGAGAAATTGGGGGAAAATTCTTTTTTGCAATAACTAAGTTAATTTATGGCCAAATTGAGCTTAGAAAGAGTCATTCTTGGCTAATTGGCATGCTATGAACACATTGGAACAAGTTTTAGAGGCAGAGGAGCAAGTTTACAGAGGTTTATGTTGCCTTGAAGAATTTTGAAGCCAAGGGCCACTAGGAGGGAAGGCCATGCCTAGAGCATCTGAAGGCCAAATTATGTAAATAAATAGTCATTTATGATAGATTTCGAAATTGTTAACTCATTGGTGTATATTCCAAGAGCATTTGATGCATGTAAACATCATTTTGAGCACAAATGAGCTAATACAGAGGTCCAAACCATGGAATTTGGACCAAGGAGATGTAGCCTAGGAGGGGTGAAATCCTTCATCAAAACTATGTTTTAATGGATCAACTATGATGGTTTTCTATTATTTATATTTCTGTTGTTCAACCTTTTAAATTCATGACTTATGCTTTCAAATTCACTCATAAAAACTCAGTTTAAATTCCTGTTTTGACACACATAAGCAACAAGGAGACCTGTACATCAAGCATAAGATGAGTAAATAAGTTTTATATCTGAAAATGAAATTAGCACAACAAAAATAGCATTCAAAATTCAGATCATCCATGCACATTTTCATTTTACCATCCTTCTTTTTAATGAACAACCGGTACTCGCCAAGGGGACACACTTGGTTGAATATACCCTTTGTCTAATAGTTCTTGTGGCTGCATTTTTAATTCTGTCAACTCAGGCACACTCATTTTGTATGGTGCTCATCATACAAGTGCTGCTTCGAGTAATAATTCAATAGTAAAATCGATATCTCTTTTTGGGGGTAATCCCAGAATATTTTTAGGAAATATGTCCATAAAATCTTGAACAATTGGAATATTTTCCATCATAAGGGCCTTGTCTTTAGAATTAGTAAACCCAACCTAAACATCATATAGTTGACACCACTTTCTAAGGCATTTACCTGGCTGAGATGATGTGATGGGGCACAATTGAAGTGGTTTCCTAATTCCTTGTAATTCTTGTCGAGTACCATCCTCTTCCTTAAAATGAATGATTTTCTCCTTGCAGTCTACTAGTGACCAATGTATTTCTAACTAGTTCATTCCTAAAAAAATATCATAGGAGCCCAAAGGTAGAATATTCAGTTCAACTACTATATGTTGTCTTCCTACTTTTAGGATGCAGTGCGAAACTTTAGCATTAATTCTTCTTTTCTCTCCCGTAGCCAATTGTACCAACCAGGGACTTTTAAATTCCTCATCCATAGTCTTTGGGTCCATGAATTCAATCCTCTCCTTCATGTGAGTAGGCAGGATACTCATGAATCGATGTACTTTCGCCTTTTCATCTATCAAGTACGATACATATCTTAACAAAGAGGTAAACTTAGTGATGAGTGCATCCATAGATAACTTACCCAACCTTAAATCATGAAACTCTTGAGATTTTTCATCATAAAATCTCTTTGTTAGGTGCTTTTCCTTAAAGTACTATTGGAACTCATCCCAAGTCACATTCCAATATTCAATTCCACGCATGTTTTCCACCTCTTCCCACCATAATGTGGCTTTTTCCCGCAATTGATAAATAGAAAAGTGAGCCTTGAGCTTTCTCTCATATGCATATACTTGAAAATATTTATTCATATTAATTATCTATGCTTCAGCTACTTCCTCCACGTCTCCATCGAAGGTAGGAGGTTTAATTTTCTGAAATTCACCTTGTAGCTCCACTTCCTGTTTCTTCATCTCCTACTGTTCTGAAGCATTTCTAGAATCTGCTTCACTTTAGATTCTATTTTTGTTACTTCGTTGAGTATGAATCCCTTCCAAATTATCATTAACTTGTTGTTGTTATTCTCCTTCTTCATGGGTGTCCCTTTCTGGACTAGGTTGTGTTGTAAGATGATTTTGCTTCTCCAAGAGACTCTTGAGTATTCTCTCTTGTTACCACATCAACCTCTCATTGTCACTTCGTAATCTAATCATTTATGTCTGGAGTTGTTGCACCATGTCCAACAATCTATTTGTTTATCGGTAATGTTATTCAAACAATCTACTATTTTGTTGGTATTGGTACACACTCAATTGTACCCACATTCCCGGGTTCATCTCAAGATTAGTCAGAGGATGGACTTCTCCTGTAGTTCTTGGTGTCTAATGATTGGATCCTCTCCTCATTGGAACTTATCATTGATATTCCTGTCACTGTGCACATTTACAAAAAAACAAAGCCATTGAAAAAAAAACTAAAGTTATTTAGATAGCCCATCTGGCCCCAGCGTGTAACTTCGCTCTGATACCACTTGCCACCCCTATCAATACTTACCATACAAAAAAATTTACTATAGTTACTCCACACAAACATCAATGCCTTTATTTATATACCTATATTAACTATATCATTGTTTTGGGATTTTTATAACATATAACACTAAGTTTATGATGTGGAAGGAACATTTATTTTACCCAACTTTCAATACTTTAATATGGTGATCTGATGTGTAATAATTATATGTCTTACAGTCATGAATAGAAATAGGACTGAAGTTAAGAATACAATATTATTTCGGGCATGTTGATACTTCCCAAATATGACTTATCATCCAGATTTTACATTATTCAACAAATTATTTAAATTCTTTTATGTTATCATTGTGATTGGGAATCTGTGTACGCATCCCAGCGGATGGATGGCAGCTATCAACCATTAATTACTTGTGTACACTATTGATCTAAGGAGACCTATATCTTATGGTCGGAAATTTCGCAAGAGGGATTAGGGTAACTACCCATCCCTATGCGACACTCCCTATGTTCATTCTCCTCTCACACTTATGTGGGTTTTCTCTGCAACTTCTTCATCTTCCACGCCTTCGTCCATCGGTCACACCTTCATCCTTTGGCTCAGGTAATATTATATTCACTCCATAGGGAGATACAATTATGTTTGAATCGATTTGTGACATTCTTCTTTGGAATTTCTTGCTTTTGTTCGATATTGAACCTGTGGATTTTACAACATTGCTTTCCATTTTTATTTACTGTCTTCCCGCTTTAACTGGCAGTGTACGCCGAGTTCGAGCAAGCAAGGGTTTAATTTTTTCTTTACTATTCAATTTATTTCACTCTGTTTCTAAAGAGATTACTGGTTAAATTCCCTTCAGAAGTATTTCTTTTAAAAACTTGCCTTTGAATCAACTTCATCCAGGATACTATGGCTGAGGGTTTAACATCCGGCTACAACATATGCTACCCTTGCCCCGTGAATGAGTTACATGCACCATACTTGCATGCATGTAGAGACTGGGACAAGTAATGTTAATTCCTTAGCTATTTATCTCTGCTTAGCATTCAAATTCGTTCCTTTTCTTTGGGGGATTTATGTTTACATGTTAACTCACCTATTCTGTGATTGCTTTCGTACAGGTTTCTCTAGAAACCGAGTTCCATCAGACTCCGCAACAAGTCAAAAGGTTGATGTCACAGGTAGGACAAGCCTTGCTTAACCTTTGAAATTTGTTTTTAGTGGTTACTGAGGGTTACTGGGGGTAAACCCTCTGCGTGAACAGGTCCATCACCCGGCCCTAAACCTCTTCCTTGAGAGGGCTTCAATTATATTTTTTGAATTGTGAAGGCTTTGTCATAGAACATTGTTACGGGCACAGTTAACCTAAGGCAATGGGTTGAGGGACCTAATAGAGCATATGGAATGCAATCATAGGAAGGACTCTAATTAATAATTTTTATACTTGGAACTAGAAAATGAGGATTGTGGACCTTACCAATTTATCCTTCGTTTGAGGTTGATCCCATAGGGTGCAAACCCTCTTCTACTCCTCGCGCTCCAGAACCTGCAAATCAGTCAAGAATGAGCACACAAACTAGTTATACAACAAATATGTCTGAGATGTTAGCATATTAGCATATATAATCTCATAAAAATAGCATGAAATAAACTATTCAAGATTATTAAGCATGTATAAGAGACACATAACACATGAACATCAGGAACAGTATGATACTTATTTTATTGATAACATGTACATAAAATAGTGGCTAAATCACCTGAGATCTGCCACGGACTTAAGAAAAACTGTCCTCTGGATTCGTCCAGCCCTAGCCTCACAAAGCTTCTTCCATAAATGGTGCACAAAGGATGTCACATAGAATGAGGGTGATCATCACTAGGAAATAAGGGTTTCCTGAAACCTGAGAAGTGTAGGAGGCAAAGTAAAATATCAGACTTGGTCAGGGCTATAACAGGCTATAATATCAATAATATTCTCTCTTTTCTCCCCTTAGGCCATTCCCTTGACGTGTATTTATACATCCTCAAATTAGTTTTTTCAGTTGGGGAACAGTTAGACCACAGGCTGGGGTAGTTAAGTTACAGGAAAAACCATAAATCCCGCCTCAATAATGGGGAAATTATATATCTTTTAATATTTTAAATAGCATACACAGGTCAGCTATGGATGGACCCGCGTGTGCACGCAGAAAAAACTGGGCACAATCGCGTATTGATTTTAAAATATTATTTTTTGAGAAATGTGACCAAGTCTGAATGGAAGGGCTACCCAAGGCCAATGCATAAGTCATGAAGTATATAGAGGTGATAAATGATGCTATAACAAAAAATTTTCTCATTTTTAGGTTAATTTAAGTTCTTCTCCATATTCGTTCCTCTCGGATTGGGACTAAAATTTGAATATCACCTTACTGCTGGCTAATGTATCTTTCTCTTTTAAGGATGAGTTCCTCTGGCGCATTATGTAATGTTAGGTCCCTATATTACTATTATAGTCCCTTATTGTTGTTATTGTAACCCCCTTATTGTTATTATTGTACCCCTATAACCCCCATATTGTTACTATTGTGCCCTTAAATTATTATTGTTAGGTCAGCTAGGATTACATTGTTGTCCCACTAGGATTACATTGTGACCCCATGGACTCCTATATATAGAAAGGAAGTTTTATAATGTGTACCATCCAAGAATTTTTAATTAATGTAATGTATTAGAGGTTTTCCCCTTGAAGTGGCTTATTTCTAAGGCATTGATATCTCTTTTCTTCTATTTTTGGAGCAGGTTTCCCAACATTTGGTATCAGAGCTTTGGATTCTAGGTTTTGCTGCTCCAAACAGGTCATCGTGGATTTTTTGCTATAACTTTTTTTCTACGAAGTTTTAAAAACTGAAATTTTTAAAGTGCTAATATTAAATCTTGAGTAATATTGTCGCAAAATTTTGGAGCTTGGTTCGCAACATTTTCAGAGATATGATTCATGGACGTTAGGTCTTTTTGTAGGCTCCTGAATTTCACTTAAAAAGGTCATCGCGGAATTTTCACTATAATTTTTTTCCACAAAGGTTCATAAGCTGAAATTTTTAGAGCGCAAAACTGAAATCCTGAAGAAGGTCGTCGAAAAATTTTAGAGCTTGGTTCACAATATTTTTGAAGATATGATCTGTGGAAGTTAGGTCTTTTTCAGGCTCTTGAATTTCATCTCAAAGAGGTGATCGTGGGAAAATATTCATAACTCTCTCTCTGAGCATCGGATTAGGACTCTGTAAAAAGTGACTAGAAGTACATGGACTATAGTTTCCTGTCTGTAAAGTTCAGATCCAAAGGAGCAAACAATGACACGTGGAAATCCGTACAAGTTCACTCTACTGAACCAGTCCATAATTAGGTCATTATGGAAGATTGGAAATAACTTTGCCTTGAAGAATCCAAATCAAGTCAGACCTATGGAAATTGAAAGAAGATTCAGGGCGCTACGTCAAGGATTAATTTTAGATATTGAAGATCCAAAATCACAAAGATAATTCAGTTTCAATATCGAGCTCCTCAAAATCAAGAAAAAGGTGTGTATTTGTTTTCAAATTGCATAAGTCTTGTTTGAAAAATCAGTTTTAAGTGATTCCAAAGGCCTATTGAGCATAGATATCAGTATTGGGTTCTAAAATGCCTCCTAAAAATAATTAAACACCCATTAAGCCCTTAAAGTACTCTACTATGACTCATAAAGATGAATAATTGCAACATGATCTATCAAAATTACAAGAGCAAGTGCACCAAAATTCGCTCTCGCAAAGAGCCACAAAAAATGAAATGGATGTTTTGAAGAAAATCATGGAAGCTACGATGGATGGTTTGAAGAAAGGCATGGAAGCTACTATGGATGGTTTGAAGAATGGTATGGAAGATAAAATGGATGGTATGGAAGAATTGAAGGAAGACATGGAAGGTTTGAAAGAATTTTTGTCAAAGTTGATACAAGAAATGATTCCTAATGGAGAAAATATAGTAGATGAAAATCATGATGAGAACAAAATAAATGTTAATCGTGATTTCATAAACTCTAATGTTGGATTAAATAACCACCATATTCCAAAGATGGATATGAGGAAGTTTGATGGCAAGGATCCTGTAACATGGATACTACAGGTGGAACAATATTTTGGTCTCAATAATGTGAAAAACACACAAAAGGTACACATTGCAACTTTACATTTAGAACAAAATACATTTGTATGGTATCGACGGCTTTTCTCTCGTAAAAAAATTGTCACTTGGTCAATTTTTACGGAGGAAATGATAGCACATTATGAGGATACAAAAAGCAACACCTTCTTTAGCCAATTGATAAATCTCAAACAAAAGGGTGTAGTGGCGGAGCATATTTAGAACTTCCAAAATTGAATATAAGGGTAGCTGATATTCTGTAGAAATTATATGCACTACGCATGCATATGTCCAATATTCTCCTGATCACACACTATTTTAACTTCATGCACAATACAGAATCTATTCCACCATTGATCATCACATGCAGAAATAAACACAATTGCAATGCACACATGAAACCATAAAAATTCACACATATGAACACAGTGTTTTAACAGGAAAGCCTGAAGCTAAAAACCCCAACTATCTATATAATATATGTCATAGAGATCATGTAACAATCCTCATACAAATCTTATCACAAGCTCTCAGTACAATCCAATCGCTACACACTAATCACGCCCAATCTTGCAAATTCATGCACCGATCTTTGCCAGCTTTTAGCCTACCTCTACTGTGAAATCCCTGATGAAGAATGGCTCTGGATGAACTCAAATTGGTCCAGCCTTTCTCACACAATCCTCATTGGCATCTCCAATCACTGTGTGTTGCAAATCATGCAACACTATAGTCACACTTGCTCTTTCACCTACCTCTCCACTAGTCTCCATTGAAACTGTCCATGTACTGTAGTTAACTGATGTATTCTTTAGTTGATTAATGAGTTATTATTTAGTGAATTAATTATTAATTAATTCACACCACTCTCACTAGTGTATCAATCAGCTAGACTAGATACAACTACCTCAACTGTGTCTAACTGAGTTAAACTGAACACAACTCCACCAACTACTTCTACAACTCCACTAAACTTTGTCACATGAGTTCTAACTGAAGTCCTCCATGAAATAGCTCCAGTAAACCCTTAGGAATAGAGTAATTCCTTCTGTCAGCTGCTGTGCCACTTCTGTGTGTTAGGGTCCTGTGATTTGGCTGATTGGCAAGCCAAATGGCAGTGTAACCTCAAACAAGTCTTTGGAGCCCAAGGACATAGGCTTCTTGGACTCAGAGAGGGCTCTCTCTATTTGTGTAAGGGATATCTGTGTGTTTGCTTATTGTGTTCTGATTTTAGGCTAGTTATGAAGTGGGTTTTTTGGTTGTGAGGGATGAACTGATCAAAGACATAAGATAGGTAAAAATATGTTAGATCAATTGGGATATGGGGTCGAAAAGGTCAAGAAAGCTTTCAGATGATGATACAAGGTTGTTGAAGGGTCGATTTGATTCGAGGTAAAATCGATATTTGGAAAAAATGGAGTGAGATGGACATCAAGTTTGTGAATAACAAAGGATTTCAAACACAAATAGTTTAATAGCTGACATAAACATGGTAGCGCAAACCATTAATTATGAGAAATGTAACTATAAGCTAATCAATGCATAGAAATAAACATTCAAGCCATGCATAGAGATATATAACTCTCTAACTTTAGGAAATGGCTATCAGACTTTGGGGAAATACATTTAAGACAGAAAAACAACTCAAAACACTATGTCGGAACACCTAAACACAGTACTTTAAGCTATTGGGCACTTTGAAAATAAGATTGCATAGTCTTAGGCAAAGGGCAAGATCAGAACAAGACCTCCTTGGTTCAACAAATGACAATCTAATCAATCAAAGAGAAGTTTCATAGGTGGAACTATGGCTAGCTATGAGTAAGCAGGGCATACCGTAAATCATACTTAGCATGCATAAAACCATGAATGAAACAAGAAAACAATATTCTTAAGCTATTAAAGAGAAATCAAGAATTCTTTAATGTGACTAAGAATGAAGAAAACATGGAAGCTATGAAGAAACAGGAAATTTGAGGTGCCTCCAAGGGCATGTCTCAATTTTTTTCTCTACTATCCTATAGCAAGCAAGAACATGGATTTATGAATGAAAAATTAAGAAATAAAATAGAGATAGAGACACTATACCATTCTACCAAGTCATGGAATCCAACAACAATCCTCTTTCATCATCTAAGAACATCCAATAAACTATCCAAAAGCATGAGACAAGTATTTCTTCCAAAGCTTATATGACCATATATTGCTTCTATTCATCAGGTTTAGCCTTGTTTACAATGAAAGTATTTGGAATATATATGCCAAAGTGAGGAAAACCTCTTAGTTCAACTTTCAATCTCATTGGCTCCTCACAAATATCTAAACTTGTCCTTGAGGCTTTGCAAAGCCCAAGGCACAAAATATCTAATAAATATCTCAAAAATTGTTAAAAAAGGGAAATATATTGACTTTTCATAATTTATCATGTACAAAAATAGCTAAATGCACATAAAGAAAAGTCACTTTTTAAAGGTTCAATTTTCACAAAAATACTCAAAAAATACATCAGCAAAAGGTCCCCTGACTTGCCAGCAACTTTTAGAGGCCTTCTCGATGTCGAAACGAGGCTCATGATGGCTCGTTGGAAATCTATGAGTGTCTTATTTCTGAAAAAGTTTATTTTTATCCCAAATGACCACTAGAAATCCTCCAAAAATAGACTTGTGTGTAAAAAACCAGAAAATAGGCCTTGTTGATAAACAGGGCAGAGTGTAGAAAAAGCGAGTGTTTTTTGCCATTTTGGGGGAGCAAAAGATCTTCAATTGTTATGAAAATAACTGAGTATGTGCCCTTGAAATTATGGCATCAAATGATACCATTTTCATCCTTTTATGATGCCCCAAACAGAAATGGTGATGCCCATGAGTTTTGGCCAAAAACCCGAAAATGACAAAAAACCAAAACATGTCGGATTTTGCCCAAACTTGGCGAGCATGACCCTCAAGGGTTTTTAGAAACATGTTGTGAAGCAAAGGCCAAAATTTGGAGCCTTGAGGTGTCTTTCCTCAATTTTGGTGTCGGGCGCTTCCCTTTAGCCTCTTTGACGTTTTCCTGAGCAGCCTTCAACTTCTGCCGGACAAACTGATTGAGCTTTTTATAATGCCCGGTCATCCTCCGTTGAAGGTGCAAGTCCCTATTTTCATTTTCCAATTTCTTCTCCAAGTGATCATTAACTCTCTCAATACATGCTTCCTGATTGTTCTCTATCTCTTATTCGAACAATGCAGTGAGAGGGGTAGATTAGAGAAGGGCATCGTCTTCTTCCTTTTGTTTCTCAAGGGCCTTTTTGAGCCCCATGGTTCTTGGCCTATTCCGCTGGGCTGATATTTGCCTTCACTTTCATCGAACTCACCCATGAGTTCTTCCAATCTTACTTGTGCTTTGGAGGCCTCCTTTTTTTACTTGATGGCCCGTGTCTCATATACAGCCATATGGACACTCATCTGCTTGTTTTGAACTTGCAAAAAGTGATTGAAGTTCCTAGCCCTATCAAGATCAGTCCTCAAAGCATCAATTTGGCTTTCTCTATGGATCAAGAGATTTTCTAGGATCTGGGCTTCATTATCACCGTTACACCATTTTTTGGTCATCTAACCTACTATCATTGGATGGACCCAAGTAAACCATGTAAACCAATTTTACCCTAAGTAAAATTGCTTTCACTATGTGAAATAACTTAATAAAACACATTTATTAGGTTGTTTATGGTCTAAACAGGAAACCCCAAAAGGAAATATTAAACAAACCTATATTTGTTTGATTTTCCTAGTCATGTTTAATCCAAAACAAAGAAATTAATTAGATAAATCTTTATTTATCTTATTATTTTCTAGGAATAATTATTTAAATCTTATTTAAATAATATTCCTTGTTAAATATGACTAAATCACCCATAAATAATTAAATAAATCATTATTTATTTGATTATCCTTCAACCACTTCCTTAAAATGATAAATAAATCATTTATTTATTTATCATTCACAAATAAAGGGATTTGACCCAAGTCAAATACTTTTTCCCTCCAACAAATATAATAAAATATTCCATAAAAGGTGGATCTAGATTTGGTTAATGTTATGCACCAAGATCTAGAATGACCCAATATTTTGTTATAAATAGGAGGGTTTTTCCTACCATTCTTCACCTTTTGTTGCCTATTAGATCACTCTGGATCTAAACTCTTGGTCTGACTTTGAGCCATTATCATTTTCATATTTTCCATTATTTGCTGTGTGAGCTCCCTTTGAGTTCTATCTTTGTCTGGGTTTTCTACACCAACAAGAGAGAGAAATACTAGATCTGAAGTGCCGAGGACTTCCAAGAACCCATCCCATTGAGGAGAATTGGAAACACCTTCTTGTTTTCCTCCCAGGTGCCCTTAATACAAAAATTCTTTCAAAAAATATTGTTCTTGTCTTGTCTATTGGATGTATGGAGCAAAACCTTATTTTTACTGCTTAATGTCTCTCTATGCATAGATTTGGTTTTTTGCAGCACTTGTCTTGATCAACTAACTGCAGATCTGAAGATATTGGCAGCCACATTTGATGTTAGGGCTATAAGTTATGCGTAGCTAAAGTGGTCTTTTTTCGTACGCTTCGACAAAAGATTCATACTAACAATTGGCGACTCCACACGGGTTTTCAATTACGACCGTTGTCGTTTTTCATATTCCTGCATATCCAGCTACTTCAAACCCTAGGGTTTATTTTTAGCTTTTTTTTTTCCTATTTTTATGTTTTTTTTCTCCCATAAAACCCTAAAACATTCAAATTTCTAACTTCCGCGTGTTTCTGGCCCTATTGCGCAGGTGACAGACATCAGCCGCAACTGAGACGACAACTTTTTCGGAAATCTGCCGCCGGGACACTCGGAACTTCAGGTCAAACTTTTTAGCCCAAAACCTGTGACCTGAACTCCAGGTCACACTTTTCAGCCCATTATCTGCAACCTGCACAGAAAACAGGTCAGAACCTGCGACCTGGAAGTTTTTCTGCTCTTTTTCTGCAATTTTTCTGGGTTTTTCTGAAGCTTTTGTAAGGGTTCTCCAGCCTCTGTCTCAGCCCGTTTAGACCTGTTTCTGATCTGTTTTACTCATCTAAGTGGGAACGTAGCCCCCTAGGGCTTAAGTACCCTCCACCTTTTGTGGAAGAGTTTTAACTATTTCAGGTGTCTATTTTTTCAGAGTTTCAACCACCCCTTTTTCAGATATGATACCTCCTTTTCAGATCCCTTTTAATCAGCTCTTCTCCCTTTAAAATCACCTCCTGAAGTTTTGTTTGGATCTACCTTTAGGGCCTCCTCCTTGTCCCTTCTGCCTTTGGCTGATTTCCTCCTTTTTTTTCCAGCCACCTTGCCTCTGCCTCTTGGCTGTGTTCTGCACCTCTTTTCAGCAAGATTTTCCTTTTGATCCCTGTCCCTTTCGACCCTAGATCTATTGGCCTCTTTGTAGTGTGTTTTGACTAGATTTTTTCCCTCTGTTAGACTAGTTTTGAGAGACCCACCTTTTTGGGTTAGATTGATGCATTGTTAGCTGTTAATTTTCTGTTATTTCAGCATTATATACTGTTCTCTGCAGATTTATTTTCAGTTACGCAACACACTTTTTCTTTTGCTCTCAAAATGTCAGGGTTTAAAAATTAAAATTAACGCACGCCACACACTCACCCTAAGCGAAGAAGAGCCCGGGTTACACCGCCAGGCGTAAAGACTTTAAAACATTGTGAAATCACTTGATTCTCAGACAACTCCTCCTACCCTTGTTGGTCTTTCTTCTTCCCTTGTTTAGCTATTGTGTTGGCGTCATCATTAAATATAAACGCCCCCAAGGCGCCCTCCCAGAGACTTCTTGCCTTCCTCGCTCTCCGTCCCACCGACATTGATTTAGTCCTCCTCCGAGTCCGCACTCCGACTCCTTCTCGATTCATTGGGTTCTCCTTTTCCTTCGGTTCTCCCCTATCACCTTCACTATAAATCGTTCGTGGCCTAACGCTAGCAGAATCCCTGACCATAACGAGATCAAGAGCACTATTTTTTGGTCATCTAACCTATTATCATTAGATGGACCCAAGTACACCATGTAAGACCAATTTTACCCTAAGTAAAATTGCTTTCATTATGTAAAATAACTTAATAAACCACATTTATTAGGTTGTTTATGGTCTAAACAGGAAACCCCAAAAGGAAATATTAAACAAACCTATTTTGTTTAATTTTCCTCATGGAATAATTAATTAAACCATAATTTAATTATTATTCCTAGTCATGTTTAACTCAAAACAAAGAAATTAATTAGATAAACCTTTATTTATCTTATTATTTTCTAGGAATAATTATTTAAATCTTATTTAGATAATATTCCTTGTTAAATATGACCAAATCACCCACAAATAATTATATAAATCATTATTTATTTAATTATCCTTCAACCACTTCCTTAAAAAGATAAATAAATCATTTATTTATTTATTATTAACAAATAAAGGGATTTGACCCAAGTCAAATACTTTTTCCCTCCAACAAATATAATAAAATATTCCATAAAAGGTGGATATAGATTTGGTTAACATTATTTTAATCATGCACCAAGATCTAGAATGACCCAATATTTTGTTATAAATAGGAGGGTTTTTCCTACCATTCTTCACCTTTGTTGCCTATTAGATCACTCTGGATCTATACACTTGGTCACATTTTTCTACATTATTTTGCTGTGTGAGCTCCCTTTGAGTTCTATCTTTGTCTGGGTTTTCTACACCAACAAGAGAGAGAGAGATTCTAGATCTGAAGTGCTGAGGACTTCCAAGAACCCATCCCATTGAGGAGAATTGGAAACATCTTCTTGTTTTCCTCCCAGGTGCCCTTAATACAAAAAATTATTTCAAAATTTGTTCTTGTCTTGTCTATTGGATATATGGAGAAAAACCTTCTTTTTACTGCTTAATGTCTTTCTATGCATAGATCTGGTTTTTTGCAGCTCTTTTCTTGATCAACTAACTGCAGATCTGAAGATATTGGCAACCACTTTTGTTGTTAGGGCTATTAGTTATGCGTAGCTAAAGTGGTCCTTTTTCGTACACTTCAACAAAGGATTCATACTAACAAATGGTGACTCCACACGGGTTTTAAATTACGACCGCTGTCGTTTTTCATATTCCTGCATATCCAGCTACTTCAGACCCTAGGGTTTCTTTTCAGCGGTTTATTTTTCCTATTTTTATGTTGTTTTTATCACATAAAACCCTAAAACATTAAAATTTCTAACTTCCGTGTGTTTCTGGCCCTATTGCGCAGGTAAGCGACACTAGTCGCAACTGAGACGACAACTTTTCCGAAAATCTGCCGCCGAGACAACTGGAACGGGAGGTCGCACTTTTCAGCGCCAAAACTGTGACCTGGACCTCCAGGTCGCACTTTTCAGCGTCTTTTCTGCGACCTGCATTGAAAACAGGTCAGAACCTGCGACCTGCCAATTTTTCAGTGGTGTTTCTGCAATTTTTCTGGGTTTTTCTGAAGCTTCTGTCAGGGTTTTCCAGCCTCTGTCTCAGCCCGTTTCGACCTGTTCCTGATCTGTTTTGCTCATCTAAGTGGGAACCTAGCCCCCTAGGGCTTCAATACCCTCCACTTTTGGTGGAAGAGTTTTAGCTGCTTCAGGTGTCTGATTTTTCAGAGCTTCAGACTCCCCTTTTCCAGATCTGTTACTTCCTTTTCAGATCCCTTTTCATCAGCTCTTCTACCTCTCAAATCACCTCCTAAATATTTGTTTGGATCTACTCTTAGGGCCTCCTCCTTGCCCCTTCCGCTTTTTGCTGATTTCCTCATTTTTTCCAGCCACCTTGCCTCTGCCTCTTGGCTGTGATCTGCACCTCTTTTCAGCAGCTTTATCCTTTAGATCCCTGTCCCTCTTGACCCTAGATCTATTGGCCATTTTTTAAGTGTGTTTTGACTAGATTTTTGCCCTTCTTTTAGATTAGTTTTGAGTGACCCGCCTTCTTGGGTTGAATCGATGCACTAGTAGCTGTTATTTTTCTGTTATTTCAGCATTATATACTGTTCTCTGCAGATTTATTTTCAGTTACGCAGCACACTTTTTCTCTTGCTCTCAAAACAAAAAGGGTTTAAAAATTAAAATTAACGCACGCCACACACTCACCCTAAGTGAAGAAGAGCCTGGTTTACACCGCCAGGCAAAGACTTTAAAATCAATTGACACTGCACCTATCTGCCCTTGTTTCGACATTGTAATCACTTGATTCTGCACCTCCTTGCCCTTGTGGTCGTTCTTCTTCCCCTTGTGCCATGTTTGTGTTGTCATCATTGCGCCCCCAAGGCGCACTTCCCGGAGACTTCTTGGCCTTCACCCTCAGTTTCCGGTCGATCGACCTGCTCCGTCCCGCCGTCGTCGAGCCAGTCCTCCTCCGAGTCCGCACTCCGACTCCTCTTTTGATTCATTGGGTTCTCCTTCTCCTTCTGGTTCTCCCCCTGTCACCTTCACTATGTCTGGTCCAGGGCCTAACGCTAGCGGTGCTCCCGGCCCTAATGCCGGAACTACTACTAGCGGAACCGCCACAGGAACTACCTCGGCCATACCCTTGCTGCCGTACATCGCAGGCCTCAGCCTCCCCGATTTCAATCAGTTGATCAATGACCCTATCTGCCACGATGTTGGTTGGCCTGCTATGCCAACCAAGCTCCCCTCCGACATCCCTAAGTTCGAAGGCCTTGCTAGAGAAGATCCAACCAATCATGTCCGATCTTTCCACATGTGGTGTTCCTCCAATTCCATTACCGATGACTCCATCCGTCTTCGTTTGTTCCAATGCACGCTTACCGGCGAAGCTTCTAAATGGTATGTTGACCAAGCCACCTCTTTCCATACCACCTTTGCGACCCTTGCCCAAGCCTTTTTATCTTATTTCCAGCTCCCTCTCCGATACGATACTGGCACGGAGCTCTTGACTTCATTCAAGCAAACCTCTTCGACCCGCCTTTCCGCCCATGTTCAGGAATGGCGACGAAGACGAAGCTTATGTCGAGCCCCCCCTTCGAAGATCGGGTTTACATGGACTGGTTCCTTCGCACCCTCTTAGCTCCTATCGGCAAAGATGTCGCCTCTCACTTTCCTCAAACCGAAGAAGCCGCCCTCCAAATAGCCTTGAAATATGACCTGATCTACACTCAATCTGGTTATGTTTATATCGTTCTTCCTCACCTCCCCAGGCCCGGCGGCACTAAAGCCCTGTGGGCATCTCATTCCGCCGACGGTATCGTTGGAGCCCTTTCCCATCCGTACGCTCAACCTCCTATGGGCTATGGTCTCCCTCAGGGAGGGGCCAGCACCTCTAGCACTCTTCCCCCTCCCGGTAGCATGTATCCAGGATATGGCATGCCTCCTCCTTTTTCCCAACCTCCTGCTTACCTCAATGTTTCCCAACCTAACCATTACCTTTATCCGCAGCCTGGTGCACCAGCTCCTCCAGCATATGCGCTTCCATCTCCCTTGCCTCCTCCAAACCCGCAACAACACTTACAACCCCCTCCAGGGCAAGTATTTGCACAGCAGGGCGCGACTAATCCCCCTTCTTCTCAAAGAAGGCGGAGAGGCAATCCAAACCAATCTGCCCCTGGTACCCGTGGACCCAATTCTGGTGTCGACCCTAACACTGCCAACCAGCAATAGGGTACTCAGCCCAAGCCGAACAGGCCGCTTCACACAAGTAAGCCTTGTTCGTGTTGCGGTGTTTATGGTCATTACACCCACGATTGTCCCCTCTTACCCCAGATGCGGCAGATGTGGGAGTCTCAAGCCACATTGCGTGGACAACACGCCTCCCCTCATGCTCCTCCTAATGTGGCCACTACCCAACCAACTGTGTTTACTGATCCTTTCCCTCAGCAAGGATTCGTGGCTACCCAACCGCCTGACAGCCAGGTCGCCACTCCACCTTCCCTTTCTGGTTCCTCCAATTACCAGATCCTTATTATGAACTCTGATCCTTCCCCAACCGTCGACCTTCACCTTCAAACTCGGTCTCGCCAGTACCCCAAGCCTCCCGCTCAGTCTACCCCCGAGTCCCCTTCTTCCGGTTCTACAGAGCCTCTTTCGACACCCAATGGTCCCTTACATATCCCTCAACCCAAAGTTGAGGTCCATCCCAAGATTCCTAAAGGACCGTTACGTCGAAATGCTGCTTCTGGTCGAGCTGCTCATTCGTATAGCATAGTAGATGATTTGGCGCAATCTCCTGCTGCCATTTCCACACTGGAACTCCTCCAGTCGTGCCCTTCCCAAAAGAAGGCTCTATTATCTGCCATGGGCGCTGTAGATCCTGTTGATGACCAAATGATTGTGTTCGACGCCCATCAGTCAGACCATCCTCCCCTTCCTGCTTCCGTCGCCTTCCAAATCCCAGTCAAAATCCGGAACGCCAACGTTTCTCGGTGTATAATTGATGAGGGGGCATCCACTTGTGTGATGTCCGCTTCGATTTGGAAGCAACTTGAATCTCCTGAGTTGGCCCCTTCCACGATCACCCTTCGAGCGTGGGACGGCCACGCCTCCCAGCCCATTGGCCTTTTCCGTAATTGTCCTATCACCCTTGCCGGTAAGACCGTTTGCGTTGACGTCGAAGTCATTGACGCCCCTCTAGACTACAACATTCTATTGGGGCGAAGCTACACCTATGCCATGTCTGCTGTCCCATCCGCGGTTTTTCGCAAGATGTCTTTCCCTCACAATGGAAAGATAGTCACCATTGACCAGCTATCTTACCATGAGCCGCCGTCTCAGACCTACCCTGAGACGACCATCTCTTCTGTAGCTAATAAGCAAACCATCGATTCCTTGACCAGTGTCTCCCCCAGCGTCTACAAATATTCCTCCCTGCTTGGAACTTTTCCTGGTCTTCCCCCTCCTCATATTTCTGATCCCAGCTTGTCGAATGTCTACATGATGCAATCATCTCGGGCTACCCTTAAGCGGCCTGCTTTGGCTAGTCAACAACCTCAGACTCAACCTCGCCCACCGCAACCTGCTCCTAGCCCTTCATCTCCGCCAGATGGACCTCCTCCTTCTGGCCCTGCTCCTACAGCTCGTATCCCTGAACCCCTTTATCATCCTGGATCGGTTCCCCTAGGCCTTAACCATTTCGGAGCCATCCCTCCTGGTCATTACCCTGTTGGGCAGATACCTTTCCTGGCTCCCCCTCCCAGAGTATATTCTGTCCCCGTCATGGCCACCCTCTCTCTCCCTAACCTGACTTTGGGCATACCGGTTTGGTACCTTGATCCTCTAGCCGCTACCCCTCCTGATCACCCCAAATCCTACATGGATTTGACACCGGTTCAACCGGTCCCCCTCGCTTCCCCCATTGCCACTGTGCCCCCAGCACTGCCACAGGACCCTTCTCCTGTCGTGACGGCTCCCGCGAAGAAAGGAAAAGCTCGCAAGGGGGCACCCAAAGACAAGACCACCACGACTGACCCGGCCCCTCCTCCGCCCACAAAGCCTTGTGCCTTGTGTGATGTCGTCGGTCACGCCACCCATGCTTGTCCCGAATTGCCCCATATTCAACCCATGGTTAAAGTCGCGTTCCCCGAGTCTACGGTCCCTGAAGCCTCCATTCCTTCTTCGTCCGTAACCAAGAACCCCAAGACTCTCCACACCAACAAACCCTGTGCGTTGTGCGGTATTCATAGCCATTACTCCCACCATTGTCCTCACCTAACGCATTACCGCGCCTCTTTATAGGTAGTCCGAGAGTATGAGGTTGAACAAAATCAATCCGCCTCTCCCATCCTCGCGCAGTATGCTTCGGGCCAACCTGAGGATCCCCCCGCTCCCATCGAAATTCCTCCCCTTGATGTTTAGATGACAGAGTCTACTACGCCCATTCTTTACATATCCTCCTCTGCGAGACACTTGGAGCCCAGTCCCCCTGCATCCTCCCCTGTTGTTTCGCCTGACCCCCTCTTTTCTACCCACACACGAGATCACTCCACCAGTATCTCTGTTGACCTCCGCAGCCCGAGTCCTCGCCACACTTCCGATAGCCCTCATATACCGCCCTCTAGTTTGTATATGAGTCATATTCATCCTACTCCTTGAACTCCCTCCCGCAGTTGCCACTCGATGTCTTCTGTCCACTCACGCTGCCATCATTCTATCTCCTCCCCCCATTTGTTGTCTTGTGATACCATTCTACAGGACCTCCCGTCCCCACCCTTTATCGGTTACGCCGATGGTGCAAGTCGTTACTCCCGGAATCTAGCCTCTGCAGGTTGGGCCATCTTCACCCCCTTGCATACCCTTGTCCTCTCTAACGAGGTCTGCATTGGTACTGCCACCAACAATCAGGCTGAATATGATGCAATGCGTGGTCTCTTAGCCGATGCCCTCTTTCATCGCATCCTCCATCTGCATGTTCGTTTGGATTCCCTACTTCTTGTCATGCAACTAAATGGTGTTTATCATGTGCATAACCCTGTGCTGTTTAGATGATATTTACGAGTGAAACTCTTGATACGTGAATTTGAAACCATAACTTTCAACCATGTACCTCGAGAACAAAATCATTATGTAGATAGTATTGCAAACCATGTTCTAGATTGGCATTTATCACACGCATTTCATACAAGACAATAACATTCATAATCATTAAAAACAATGCATATCCATAATATGTGTCGCAAAAACATGTGTTTAGAGTCCATCTACTCTGATACATACGACATGCCCATAGCATGTTACAAAAAACTCAAAACTGGGGGCACCAACTGCCCCTACATACACACTAGGGGGCACCACATGCCCCACACCTACTCACTATCTGGCGGATCCTGAGCCAATGGCTCTGCCCCTGCAGCCCGTAGATCACGTATACCTTGACCGCCCATCGCCATGTGCCGCATGACACCTCGCCATTCCGAGGGAAGACCAATGCATGCCTCCACGTACTGGTCGTCTAAATCTTGCCACCCGCGCTCTGAAACTACGGTCAGCAACGTCTCGCATCTACGGTGGATGTCTTCTAGAAGCACGGCCACATCCTCATTGCGTACTGCTCTCAACCCACTCGGCCCTGCAGCTCCCGAGGCTGCCGGGCGCCCCATATATCCGGTCGGTTTTACCAGAGCTATATCTGCATACCAAAAGTACATGAATCAGTACCATATCTACTATTCAATAACTTTAACATGCCCATACAAGAATAGTTACTTATCACTTACCATCGGGCCCCCATACTCGACCAGGCAGAAGTGGTAGGTCCGGATCCCCACAATAACTCATCCCACTATAGGGATAGTCGTCTATGTATAACGCATATGATCCCAATGGGCAAATAACTCAGGTTGAAACACTCGACTGACCGCCCCTCCTCCTCCTCTGCACAGTAGCCGCCCCCACTGGCGCATCCTGGGCTCTCTCGGGCCCCGATCTGGGAGCTGTATACGAGGCCGCAAGGTCGGGATCTTCTCAAAGAAGAAGGCGCAAAATAAAGTCCCATACGAGAAATCATGGTTCACTTTCCGCTTGCAGAGCGACAACTGTCGCTTTAGCGACACCAGCATCATTTGGGCCCACCCATAGTAGGTCCCACTCAACACACTCTCCACAATCATCATCTACCCCCAATGATGTGATGGAGCGCCTGGTTGCCCAGGATACGCAGCACTGCTGCGGCCACTGCACGGGTCTCTAATCTCTCTAGGTCCCCGATCGGTATCCGAGTCCCCTTGACTTGGAGACCCGGTCGACAATGTCGCTCCACAAACTCCATGATATGCCGCCCTCGCGGTAATACTGGCTGCGTGTTTCCCACCATCCCCAGTGGCGGGAGACCCGTCAGGAAATACACATCCTGGACTGTCAGTTCGATCCTGTGCCCCTGCACTACAAAGACCTCATGCTCTGGATCCCAGTAACTGATAATCCGGGCCAACAAAGGCTCTCCCACTCTCATCAAAGGGTTCTCCAAAAAATTTAGAACCCCAAACCTAGCCAACACACGACGGACGCCCTGATCTGCCTGGATCTCTGCCCGTAATGTACCTAGGTCTCTCTCTCTCCAATTAACCCGTATATCTACCATATTTGCACAAAAACATCATTTTTGTCAGCATACAGATCGGGAATACCATAACCAAACACAAAAACCCAACTCTCAGCCATAAAACAGCACTAAAACCCCCTCATCTCCTAGGTCGAAGTTTTCTGCCCAATTCTGGGACAGGTCGCACTTTTTGGCCCAAAAAGTGCGACCCGACTGTAGAGATGAAGGAGGGTCTGTTACTGAGATTTTGGGCCCTAAACTGAACTTTCAATCCATCAAAATGAAAGAGTAAGGTTAGGCCTCTTACCTGCAACTGACAGATCTCGATTCCAACGGTCGGTTTGTCCGCTACGCTCGCCGCAAGATTTAGGGCCTTCTCTCCTCTCTACATTCACCACAGCAACACTAGCAAATGAGTGAATTTGGAGGGAAAACTACCTTATTAAAACAGAACCCTTGTTTCTTCTTTCGCTTGCTGCGACCACACCGTAGCCCCATTTGACAAACCGTCTGCACCATTGGAAAGCTCTCACCAAGCCCTCAAATGGGTATCTGTTAGTTTTTCGTGATTTTATACTTCACCAGGACACATTTTGTCCAAGAAGGGTCACTTCACCTCTCCCTAAAATCACATTTCTTCACTTATGACACTTATACTTGGGGCACCATTTTGCCTCCTTACTTGTGTTTGTTCGTGTCAATTTTCGTCATGAGTTACCATCTTGTACTCATGTTTTCATGGTCCCCCATTGGGCCTTTACTATGTGGCAGCACCATCGAGTCGCCCTTTTTTAGAGCATCCAAGTTGAGTCATCATCACATTCATGGAGTCTATCCCGAGTCCATTTGTACCCCGCTATAGCCCTCCATCCTTCATTGCTTGGTCTCTATCTTGTGTCGCACATTATGGCCTTCAGTCCCACTGTCTCCTATCCTATATGATATTACGTCAGTCGCTCCCATGTCATTCATGGCCTTTATGCTCTAACAAGGGAAGTCGTCCATTCACTACTCAGTCCCTTCCGTTTCATCATCATCATTAGTTTCAGTCTGTCCGTCACTCTACTATTTTATCTCGTGCCTTAGTTGAGGATCTCTCATTGCCTCACCTATGGCGGACCTCCTTCTGTTGACATCACCTCATTTATTCCAGAAGCCAGGTCTAGAGGGCGGTGTACCTTGGTTACAGCTTCCACTCTTGTTCGGTGCCTCGGATCAGGCAAAGGGATCTCTCATTACCCTTTGACTTGATTGTTTCTCCACTCCAGCTCCTTTCAGCATGATCGAGATCCGTATGCTTGATGGTTCAGTGATGTAGCAGCAGCTATTGGTGATTCCCAGGTGTGTGTGAGATGTCTCAGCCCTCATGAGGGGGTGGCCCTGCAGGTAGCCCCCCACATGCTCAGATGACCTCTTCATTGCAGCCTTCGATGCAGCTCCATATATTTGATGATGTCGGCCTTAGCCGCTTGCAGCACCTCTTTGATTTGCATGTATCAGTCAGATTTTGTGAGCCCTTCCCCGCTTGTAGGGGGCATTTGGGTTGTATTTGTATCTCATGTACTCAGATATTATTGTATAAGTCCTGGCTGTTATCCCAGGCACAACATGTATATGGGATCCCTCATTGTATTTCTATCTGGCTCATGTTTATGCCACTTGTACTTTATGGTTTGGTCCCTTGTTTACTGGACACACTATTCGTTTGTACTTTGTCTCGGCGGACATAGGTATGCCTCTCCCGCCACCTTTAGCATAGGTACCTCTCATAAAAAGAGACTGTTGCACTGGCCGAGTCTCACCTCCTCGTGGTCTAGTTCTTCAAAGACACTGTCACTCGAAGCCTTTCTCTCCGACTTCCCCTTGATGTCCGGTGATTGAGTTCTTACAACGTACTTCGGTCATACGATTTGCTCCTAACACTCGCACGCCGGGGGGCAATCTGCTACACCATTTTTTGGTCATCTAACCTATTATCATTAGATGGGCCCAAGTACACCATGTAAGACCAATTTTACCCTAAGTAAAATTGCTTTCACTATGTAAAATAACTTAATAAACCACATTTATTAGGTTGTTTATGGTCAAAACAGGAAACCCCAAAAGGAAATATTAAACAAAACCATTTTGTTTAATTTTCCTCATGAAATAATTAATTAAACCATAATTTAATTAATTTTTCTGGTTATATTTAACCCAAAACAAAGAAATTAATTAGATAAATCATTATTTATCTTATTATTTTCTAAAGAATAATTGTTTAAATCTTATTTAAATAATATTCTTTGTTAAATATGACTAATTCACCCTTAAATAATTAAATAAGTCATTATTTGTTTGATTATTACTCAACCATATCCTTAAAATGATAAATAAATCATTTGTTTATTTATTTTTTTATAAATAAAGGAATTGACCCAAGTCAAAAATCCTTTTCCCTCCAACAAATATAATAAAATATTCCTAAAGGGTGGTTCTAGAATTTGATTAATAATATTTTATTCATGCACCAAGTTCTAGACTGCCCTAATATTTTGTTATAAATAGAGGTCACCATCTTTTCACTCCTTTGTTTCCATGACCACTGATCTATACACTTGGTCACATTTTTCCACTATTTTTTGTGTGAGCTCCCTTTGAGTTCTATTCTTTGTGTGGGTTTTATACACCAACAAGAGACAGAGATTTTAGATCTGAAGTGCTGAGGACTTCCAAGAACCCATCCCATTGAGGAGAATTGGATACGCCTTCTTGTTTTTGGGGGTTCCTCCCTGTGTGCCCTTATTGATTTAAATTCTTTCAAAAATTGTTCTTGTCTCTTACCTATTGGTATATGGAGCACCCTTCTTTTTATCGCTTAATGTCTTTCTATGCATAGATCTCTGCTTCTTGGTACTTCTTTGATCAACATCAACTAACCGCAGATTCTAAGATATTGGCAGCCACTTTTGTTGTTAGGGCTATTAGTTATGCGTAGCTAAAGTGGTCCTTTTTCGTACACTTCGACAAAGGATTCATACCAACAGGACTACTACTAGCAGAACTGCCACAGGAACTACCTCGGCTGCACCCTTGCTCCCTTACATGGTAGGCCTCAGCCTCCCCGATCTCAATCAGTTGATCAATGACCCTATCCGCCAGGATGTTGGTTGGCCTGCTATGCCAACCAAGCTCCCCTCCGACATCCCTAAGTTCAAAGGCCTTGCTGGAGAAGATCCAACCAACCACGTCCGATCTTTCCACATGTGGTGTTCCTCCAATTCCATCACCAATGATTCCATCCGTCTTCTGTTGTTCCAACGCACGCTTACGAGCGAAGCTTCTAAATGGTATGTTGACCAGGCCACCTCTTCCCATACCACCTTTGTGACCATTTCCCAAGCCTTTTTATCTTATTTCCAGCTCCCTCTATGATACGACACTGGTACAGAGCTTTTGACTTCTTTCTCTCAAACCTCTTCAACCTGCCTTTCCACTCATGTCCAGGAATGGCAGAGAAGACGGAGCTTATGTCGAGCTCCCACCTTCAAAGATCGGGTTTATATGGACTGGTTCCTTCACACTCTCTTACCTCCCATTGGCAAAGATGTCGCCTCTCATTTCCCTCAAACTGAAGAAGCCGCCCTCCAAATCACCTTGAAATATGACCTGATCTACACTCAGTCTGGTTAGGTTTATACCGTCCTTCCTGACCTCCCCAGGCCCAGTGGCACTAATGCCCCGGGGGCATCTCATTCCACCGATGGTATCGTTGGAGCCCTTTCTCATCCATATGCTCAACCTCCTATGGGCTATGGTCCCCCTCCGGGAGGGGCCAACACCTCTAGCACTCTTCCCCCTCCAGGTAGCATGTATCCAGGATACGGCATGTCTTATCCTTTTGCCCAACCTCCTGCTTACCTCAATGTTGCCCAACCTAACCACTATCCTTATCCACAGCCTGGTGCTCCAGCTCCTCCAGCATATGCACTTCCACCTCCCTTGCCTTCTCAACCCCAGCAATAGCACCTACAACCCCTTCCAAGGCAAGTATTTTCACAGCAGGGCGCGACTAATCCTCCTTCCTCTCAAAGAAGGCGGAGTGGCAATCAAAATCAATCTGCCCCTGGTACTCATGGACCCAATCCTCAAGGTACTGACCCTAACATTGCTAACCAGCAATAGGGCACTCAACCCAAGCCGGACAGGCCTATTCGCACGAATAAGCCTTGTTCGTGTTGCGGTGTTTACGGTCATTACACTCATGATTGTCCCCTCTTACCACAGATGCGGTAGATGTGGGAGTCTCAAGCCACATCGCAAGGACAACATGCCTCCCCTCATGCTCCCCCTATTTTGACCACTACTCAACCGGCTGTGTTTACCGATCCTTTCCCCCAGCAAGGATTCGTGGTTGCCCAACCACCTGACGAACAGGTCGCCACTCAACCTTCCCCTTCTGGTTCCTCCGATTACCAGATCCTCATGATGAACTCTGATCCATTCCCAACCATCGACCTTCACCTTCAAACTTAGTCTCGCCAGTACCCCAAGCCTTCCGCTCAGTCTGCCCCCGAGTCCCCTTCTTCAGGTTCTACAGAGACTCTTTCGACATCCAATGGCCCCTTACATATCCCTCAACCCAAAGTTGAGGTTCATCCCAAGATTCCTAAGGGACCATTACACCGAAATGCTACTTCTGATCGAGTCGCTCATTCGTATAGCATAGTAGATGATTTGGCGCAGTCTCCTGCTGCCATTTCCACATTGGAACTCCTCTAGTCGTGTCCTTCCAAAAAGAAGGCTCTGCTATTTTCCATGGGCGTTGTAGATCCTGCTGATGACCAAATGATCGTTTTCGATGCCCATCAATCAGAACATCCCCCTCTTCCTGCTTCCGTTGCCTTTCAAATCCCAGTCAAAATCTGGAACGCTAATGTTTCTCGGTGTATAATTAATGAGGGGGCATCCACCTGTGTGATGTCCACTTCAGTTTGGAAGCAACTCGGATCTCTTGAGTTGGCCCCTTCCACAAACACCCTTCGAGCGTGGGACGGCCACGCCTCCCAGTCCATTAGCCTTTTCCGTAATTTTCCTATCACCCTTGCGGGTAAGACTGTTTGCGTCGACATCGAATTCATCGATGCCCCTCTAGATTACAACATTCTCTTGGGGCGAAGCTACACCTATGCCATGTCTTATGTCCCATCCGTGGTTTTTCGCAAGATGTCTTTTCCTCACAATGGAAATATAGTCACTATCGACCAGTTGACTTATCATGAGCCAAAGTCTCAGACCTCCCCTGAGATGACCATCTCCTCTGTAGCCAATAAGCAAACCGTTGATTCCTTGACCAGTGACTCCCCCAGCATCTATAAATACTCCTCTTTGCTTGGAACTTTTCCTGGTCTCCCTCCTCCTCCTATCTTTGATCCCAGCTTATCAAATGTTTGCATGATGCAATCGTCTCGGGCTGCCCTTAAGTGGCCCGCTTCGGCTAGTCAGCAACCTCAGACTCAACCTCGCCCACCGCAACCCGCTCCTAGCCCTTCATCTCAGCCAGTCAGAACTCCTCCTTCTGGCCCTTCTCCTACAGCTGGTATCCTTGAACCCCTCTATCCTCCTGGGTCAGTTCCCCCAGGCCTCAACCATCTCGGAGCTGTCCCTCCTGGTCATTACCCCGCTGGTCAGATACCTTTCCTGGCTCCCCCTCCCAGAGTCTACTCGGTCCCCGTCATGGCCACCCTCTCTCTCCCTAACCTGACCCTGGGCATACCCATCTGGTACCTTGACCCTCCAATCGCTACCCCACCTGGTCACCCCAAACCCTATCTTACTTTCACACCGGTTCAACTGGTCCCTCTCGCTTCCTCCGTTGCCACCATACCTCCCACACCTCCCCAGGACCCTGCCTCTGTGGTGACGACTCCAGGGAAGAAAGGAAAAGCTCGTAAGGGGGCAGCCAAAGACAAGGCCACCCCGACTAACCCAACTCCTCCTCCGCCCGCAAAGCCTTGCGCCTTGTGTGATGTCATCGGTCATGCCACCCATACTTGTCCTGAATTGCCCCGTATTCAACCCATGGTTAAAGTCACGTTCCCTGAGTCTACGGTCCCTGACCCCTCTATTCCGTCCTCATCCGTAACCAAGAACCCAAAGATTATTCGTACCAACAAACCCTGTGCTTTATACGGTGTCCATGGCCATTACTCCCACCATTGTCCTCACATGACGCATTACCGCGCCTCTTTAGAGGTAGTTCGAGAATATGAGGCTGAAAAAAATCAGTTCGCCTCTCCCATACTTGCGCAATATGCTTCAGGTCAGCTTGAGGATCCCTCCGCTCCCATTGACATTCCCCCCACTGATGTCCAGATGACGGAGTCTACTACCAACATTCTCTACCTATCATCCTCTGTGAAACCTTTGGAGAACATTCCCTTTGAATCCTCCCATGTTGTTTTGCTCGATCCCCCTCCAGCCACCACCCTGGGCTTCACATCCTTTGACCATCTATTTATCTGTTCCTCTGTCATCCCCCGTGACGATCCGTATGTTAGCCTTTCTTCCTATATAGATGATCTAGGTAGCTTTTTCGCATAATGTGGTTTCTCTTCCTCTCATCATCCCCTCTGTTCTCGTCAGGATGTCCTCTTGGAAGCCCTCTCCACCCATGACCTCATCTGTCCTGCCCATAACCAGGATAACACCGCCCCTATCCATGTTGACCTCCGCAGCCCGAGTCCCAGCCATTCCTTCTATAGCCCTCATATACCACCCTGTAGTTTGTATATGAGTCATAGCCATCCTGCCCATCGCACTCTCTCCCGCAGTTGCCACTCGATGTCTCCTATACACTCACGCTACCGTCATTGTTCCTCCTCCTCCCATTTCTTGTCTTGTACCACCATTCTGCAGGACCTCCCGTCCACACCCTATATCGGTTACGCCGATGGTGCAAGTCGTTACTCCTAGAATCTAGCCTCGGCAGGTTGGGCCATTTTCACCCCCTTGCATGCCCTTGTTCTCTCAAACGGGGTCTGCATTGTTCTTGCCACCAATAATCAGGCCGAATACGATGCAGTGCGGGGTCTTTTAGCCGATGCCCTCTCTCATCGCATCCTCCATCTGCATGTTCGTTTAGATTCCCTACTTTTTGTCATGCAACTAAATGGTGTCTATCATGTGCATAATCCTGTGCTGTTTAGATGATATTTACGAGTGAAACTCGTGATACGTGAATTTGAAACCATAACTTTCAACCATGTACATCGAGAAAAAAATCACTATGTAGATAGCATTGCAAACCATGTTCTAGATTGGCATTTATCACACGCATTTTATACAAGACAATAACAATCATAATCATTAAAAAGATGCATATCCATAATATGTGTCACAAAACATGTGTTTAGAGTCCATTTACTCTGATACATATGACATGCCCATAGCATGTTACAAAAAACTCAAAACTGGGGGCACCACCTGTCCCTACATACACACTAGGGGGCACCACCTGTCCCACACCTAATCACTATCTGGTGGATCTCGAGCCAATGGCTCTGCTCCTGTAGCCTGTAGATCACGTATCCCTTGACAGGCCATCGCCATGCGCCGCATGACCCCTCGCCATTCCGAGGGTAGACCAATACATGTCTCTATGTACTGGTCGTCTAAGTCTTGACACCCGTGCTCTGAAACACCGGTCAGCAACCTCTCACATCTACGGTGGATGTCCTCCAGAAGGGCGGCTGCATCCTCATTATGCGCCACTCTCGATCCACTCGGACCTGTAGCTCCTGATGCTGTCGGTCGTCCCATATATCCAGACGGTTTTACCGGAGCTATATCTGCATACCAAAAGTACATGAATCAGTACCCTATCTACTATTCAATAACTTTAACATGCCCAAAAAAGAGTAGTTACTTGTCACTTACCATCGGGTCCCCATACTCGACCAGGCAGAAGTGGTAGGTCTGGATCCCCACAATAACTCATCCCACTAAAGGGATAGTCATCTATGTATAATGGCATTTGATCCCAATGGGAAAAGAACTCAGGTCGAAACACCCGTCCGACCGCCCCTCCTCCTCCTCTGCACAGTAGTCGCCCCCATCGACACATCCTGGGCTCTCTCGGGGCCCCATCTCGGAGCTGTATACGAGGTCGTAAGGTCAGGATCTTCTCAAAAAAGAAGGTGCACAATAAAGTCCCATACGAGAAATCGTGGTTCACTTGCCACTTGCAAAGCGACAGCTGTCGTTTTAACGACACCAACAGCATTTGGGCCCACCCATAGTAGGTCCCACTCAACACACTCTCCAAAATCATCATCTGCCCCCCAGTGATGTGATGGAGTGCCTGGTTGGCCAGGATCCGCAGCACCGCTGCGGCCACTACATGGGTCTCTAATCTCTCTAGGTCCCCGATCGATATCCACGTCCCTTTGACTTGGAGACCCAGTCGACAATGTCGCTCCACAAACTCTATGATGTTCCACCCCCGCAGTAACACTGGCTGCGTATTTCCCACCATCCCAAGTGGTGGGAGACTAGTCAGGAAATACAGATCCTGGACTGTCAATTCGATCCTGTGCCCCTGCACTACAAAGACCTCATGATCTAGATCCCAATAACTGAAAATCCGGGCCAACAAGGGCTCCCCTGCTCTCATCAAAGGGTTCTCCAAAAACTTCAGAACCCCAAATCTGGCCAATACATGACAGACACCCTGATCTTCCTGGATCTCTGACCGTAATGTACCCAGGTCTCTCTCTCTCCAGTTGACATGTATATCTGCCATATCTGCACAAACACATCATCTTTGTCAGTATACAGATAGGAAACACTGTAAGAAATCACAAAAACTCACATCTCAGCCCTACAACAGCGCTCAAATCTCATTCACCCTCCAGGTCGCACTTTTCTGCCCATTCCTGGGACAGGTCATAGTTTTTGGCTCAAAACCTACTTCCCAGGTCTCATTTTTTGGCCCAAAAATTGCGACCCGGCCGTAGAGGTGAAAGAGGGTCTGTTCCTGAGATTCTGGGCCCTAATCTGATCTTTCAATCCATCAAAATGAAAGAGTAAGGTTAGGCCTCTTACCTGCCACTGACGGATCTCGATTCCAACGGTTGGTTTGTCCGCTACGCTCACCGCAAGATTTAGGGCCTTCTCTCCTCTCTACATTCACCACAGCAACACTAGAAAATGAGTGAATTTGGAGGGAAAACTGCCTTATTAAAAGAGAGCCCTTGTTTCTTCTTTCGCCTGCTGCGACCACACCGTAGCTCCGTTTGACAAATCGTCTACACCGTTGGAAAGCTCTCACCGAGCCCTCAAATGGGTATCTATTAGTTTTTTGTGATTTTATACTTCACCAGGACACATTTTGCCCAAGATGGGTCACTTCACCTCCCCCCAAAATCGAATTTCCTCACCTACAACATTTGTACTTGGGGAACCACTTTGCCTCCAGACTTGTCTTTGTTCGTGTTGATTTTCGTCATGAGATACCATCTTGTACTCATGTTTTTATGGTCCCCCATGGGACCTTTTTCATGTGGCAACACCATCGAGTCGCCCTTGTTTAGAGCATCCAAGTTGAGTCATCATCGCATTCATGGAGTCTATCCCGAGTCCCTTCGTACCCCGCCATAGTCCTCCATCCTTCATTGCTTGGTCTCTCTCTTGTGTCGCACATTATGGCCATCAGTCCCACTGTCCCCTATCCCTTATGATACTGTGTCAGTCACTGCCATGTCATTCATGTCCTTTATGCTCTAGTAAGGGAAGTTGTCCATTTGCTACTAAGTCCCCTCCATTCCATCATCATCATTGGTATTAGTATGTTAGTCGCTCTACTATTTTCTCTCGTGCCTTAGTTGAGGATCCCTTATTACCTCACCTATGGCGAACCTTCTTCTGTCGACATCAGCGCCATTCATTCCAGAAGACAGGTCTAGAGGGCGGTGTACCTTGGTTCCAGCTTCCACTCTTGTTCGGTGCCTCGAATCAGGAAAAGGGATTTCTCATTACCCCTTGAATTGATTGTTTCTCAGCTCCAGCTCCTTTCAGCATGATCGAGATCTGTATACTTGATGGTTCAGTGATGCAGCAGCAGCTCTTGGTGATTCCCGGGTGTGTGTGAGTTGTCTCAACCCTCACGAGGGGGTGGCCCTGCAGGTAGCCCCCCACATACCCAGATGACCTTTTCATTGCAGCCTTCGATGCAACTCCATATATTTGATGATGTCGGCCTTCGCCGCTTGCAGCGCCTCTTTGATTTGCATGTATCAGTCAGATTATGTGAGCCCTTCCCCGCTTATAGGGGAAATTTGGGTTGTATTTGTATCTCATGTACTCAGACATTATTGTATAAGTCCTGGCTGTTACCCCAGGTACAGCATGTATATGGGATCCCTCATTGTATTTTTATCTGGCTCATGTTTATGTCGGCTGTACTTTATAGTTCGGTCCCTTGTTTACTGGACACACTATTCTTTTGTACTTTGTCTCGGTGCGCATAGGTATGCCTCCCCCGCCGCCTTTAGCACAGGTACCCTCTCCTAAAAAGAGACTTGTTGCACCTGTAAGTCTCGTCTCCTCAGGGTCTAGTTCTTCAGCACATTAGTCTACCTCACATTTCTCTCTCTGACTTCCCTTTTGATGTCTGGTGATTGAGTTCTTACAACGTACTTTGGTCATACGATTTGCTCCTAACACTCGCACGCTGGGGGGCAATCTGTTACACCATTTTTTGGTCATCTAACCTACTATCATTAGATGGACCTAAGTACACCACGTAAGACCAATTTTACCCTAAGTAAAATTGCTTTCACTATGTAAAATAACTTAATAAAACACATTTATTAGGTTGTTTATGGTCTAAACAGGAAACCCCAAAAAGAAATATTAAACAAACCTATATTTGTTTGATTTTCCTGGTCATGTTTAACCCAAAACAAAGAAATTAATTAGATAAATCTTTATTTATCTTATTATTTTCTAGGAATAATTATTTAAATCTTATTTAAATAATATTCCTTGTTAAATATGACTAAATCACCCATAAATAATTAAATAAATCATTATTTGTTTGATTATCCTTCAACCACTTCCTTAAAATGATAAATAAATCATTTATTTATTTATTATTCACAAATAAAGGGATTTGACCCAAGTCAAATACTTTTTTCCTCCAACAAATATAATAAAATATTCCATAAAAGGTGGATCTAGATTTGGTTAACATTATTTTAATCATGCACCAAGATCTAGAATGACCCAATATTTTGTTATAAATAGGAGGGTTTTTTCCTACCATTCTTCACCTTTTGTTGCCTATTAGATCACTCTGGATCTAAACTCTTGGTCTGACTTTGAGCCATTATCATTGTCATATTTTCCACTATTTGCTGTGTGAGCTCTCTTTGAGTTCTATCTTTGTCTGGGTTTTCTACACCAACAAGAGAGAGAAATGCTAGATCTGAAGTGCTGAGGACTTCCAAGAACCCATCCCATTGAGGAGAATTGGAAACACCTGCTTGTTTTGCTCCCAGGTGCCCTTAATACAGAAAATTCTTTCAAAAATATTGTTCTTGTCTTGTCTATTGGATGTATGGAGAAAAACCTTATTTTTACTGCTTAATGTCTCTTTATGCATAGATCTGAATTTTTGCAGCATTTGTCTTGATCAACTAATTGCAGATTTGAAGATATTGGCAGCCATATTTGATGTTAGGGCTATAAGTTATGCGTAGCTAAAGTGGTCTTTTTTCGTACACTTCGACAAAAGATTCATACTAACAATTAGGGCAGAGCCCTGCCAACTGACAGTGATTTTCTGTGCTAAAAAATGTGTAATGCAGATCCAATCTCGTAAGGGCAGAAGCTCTTGGGAATATAGCAGGCATCTCAGCCTCCATCATGAAGTTTATTCCTAGCGATGATGTCAACTTTGGAGGAAATGTAATCATCTGGGACATATTGGTATCTGTCGCATGCTGTTCACTGGTGTTAAATTTCCCACCACCAAACTCCTCCAATGGAGTAGCCTTTTTCAAAACACCTCTCATCTCCAGTATATCACAGTCTCCAACCTTTAACCAATATATCATTTATCACCAAAATCCAGAGTAGGTCAACTGCAATAATTGAAAATCCCTGACACAGAATTGCATTCAAGCCTGAGCTTCGAAACACAAAAATTCAGCACACACATACCTACAACCATGAGCCACTTCCTCAAGCCGCCTCGTAGAGAACCCAGAGCACTTCTCGAGTTTGAGCTCCAGAAACATGTGACCTCGGCCCTTGATGAGAGTGGCGAGATCATCATCGGTAACAATCATTTTGCGCAGATGGAGCGCCTTGAGGTAGAGATAGGTGAAGGAGATCTGGTCTATCGAGGGCTTGGCATAACCCGCCTAATCGTCAGGGAGCAGATTATACATGGCCGCCCTGGGTTTCCCCTTCACCGTAAGGGACTCCGGGCTGGTAAACCTGCGGGTGAGGTCGCTGGCGTGTATCAAGTAGCAAAAATCCAGGGTCACATGCTTTCTTGTGAAGGCATCCACGTCGTACCACTTCTTGCATACCAGAGAGACCGAGCCACGGTCTCTCGGATCCTCCAGGTGGCCCATAACAAACTCCAGTGCCTTGTCCAATATACATCCACAGCTCGCCCACTTCATGGCCCTTGCATTCAACACAGAGAGACGATATACTCACTGAATATGGACTTTTTCCCCAAAGGCTTCTGTCCGTCGGGAAAATATTTTTTGTAGAGAAAGCGAAATGATCCAGGGTAAAGCGAGGGATTGGTTAAAACAGTAAAGGAGAAATGTTTCAAAGTGGCTGGGGGACAAATGAACATGCGTTGGGCCTGAATTCTCTCTACCGCCTTCATCCAGATGACTTACGGTCTCATGGGAGTGTTATATATGTGACCTCTTTTATGTTGGATTAAGACTTGGCGGCAATAAATAAAATGAATGAATTTGTTTATTTTTCCTCTTTTTCAGAATTTTGCCGCCTCTTTGAATGAATTGTGCTAATTTCTGAATGAATTGTGTGTTAATTTCTAATTTAAGACCATTAAAAAGTTTTAATTTTTAAATTAAAATTATTCAAATGATAATTTAGGATTTTAAAACAAAATATTAGTTTGGCTTAAAAATATGTTTTAAAGTATCTTTATATGCTAGTGATATAATTGTTGTTATTGTTTCATTTTTTAGTGTTTTTATTAATAGTTAAGTAACTTTGTTAATTAATGAAGATTATTACTATTTATTGTTATTTATAAGGATTATTTTAAGATATTTGTGTCGGTGTAAATCTAAAATAATCTAATATACAATGGTGTCTTCGAGTACAAATTAAATTATAGAGGGTAGTGATGAATTTCCTAATTAAAATTCCTGTGATTAGATGGAAAAGTGGCAAAGAGTATCCATCCAATATGAAAGTAACATTCAAATAAGTGCATTGTAATGACAACATAATCCTTGTAGCATGATAACATATACAAAACAAACACATGAACTCAAAGAGCTATAAAATAAGTATATTATAATTCATTTGATATGTGAATGAAGTGTCAGAAAGTAAATCATAGAGACACTATACCATGGGCTACCCTATCAAGTGCATGTAGTGGGAGTGCTCTCAAGTATGAAATGGATGAGGGCAGATGATGAGAAGCTCTTGACACCTATGTAGTAAAGCCACCCTCTAGAATGAGGACTTTCACCTCTCCTTTATAGAATAGAATATGAAGATAGAGAATGTAATTGATGAAATAGAAGAGGATCAAATTGTGGGTTAAAGGCTTATGTGCTAGATCAATTTGGATGTCACAATTTCTCTCTAGTGAATTTTCTCTTTTTCAAAACTAGGTTTGTTGAAAGCACACATCTCCTCAAAGCACTTTGTAGCTAATGTTTTCCCTTTAATTGACAATTGTGTTTAAAGTATCTTTAGTGAGGTACATGTCTTCTAAAATATGTGTTATTTTAGCATTTAATACTCAAAATAGTGCATTAAATGTATGAGCAACAAGTCAACACAACACTGTGGCACTACTCCATGATATCTATTTTTTTCTTATTATGAAGTTAAAACCTACTAAAAATAGTTCACTATGGTACCCCCTTTGTAATAAATTCTTGTTTTCCCTTAGTAACCATATATATCTATTGTTGTTGTATGTATTGAGTGAGAGTTTATACTATAGAAAGGTGTAGGTCGAGGGGGAACTTTGAGGATACCACTGCTCCACCTTCACAACTAGTATTGTCCATCATTGGGTCTTTCCAATTGCATACTCTATCACTAACTAGTTCAATTTCAAATTCCCAATTTCTTGCCAAAATATTGAGTGGTTGACTACCAATCGCCATGAGATAATACCAATGACTAACAAAGGCTGAATGAAGAGCACCAGAGAGAAATAAAGATAACAAATTCTCCCGTGAAAGCCAAGGAAATCGATGTAGACCAACAACCATTTCGAACAACAAGTTATTGATCTGCACCTTGCTCACATAATCAAATCCTTAGTTAATTGCCTCCATAATGTTTCAAAGCTTGCCCACAAACAAATGATTCTTCCCTGGCATGTCTGGACCTTGATGGAAGAGCTCGGTTGCAAGAGAGAATTTCAAGGAATCGACCTCAGACAAGTCAGACCACTACACAAATCTCTCATCCAAATCCCGCGAGCTCAATGGAACCTCTCAATCACTGAAGAGGTAGAGCAATCTGGAGACCTAGAAGGAGCCTTTACTAATATTAATAATTTTAATTAAAAATATAATTAATTTATTTTTTATAATTTTTTTAATTTTATCACTATAAAACATATAATAAAATAAAATAAATAAAAATTTGAGTGATTTAATACTTATTATAAATTAATACCTTTAAGTTATATAAATATATCACATTTATCCACATCACCTCATAATTCCTCATAACCTTTTTCTTTGCAGGATGCTTAAAAAATAAAGGAAAAGAACAACTACCATATATTCAGGCAACCAATGCACTCTTAGAGTCTTTATTATGTAGCATTCCTTAGCCTCATCCCAAAAGTTCTAATCAATCCATATTTTTATTTGAAGTTTTATAAAATGTTTCATATTTTTTTTCACCTATATTTTTATACATCTTAAAATCAGTTGACTCGTAAATCATCCAAAATATGTCACCCGATATGGCTGCGTGAGTTCATTGATTGTCCAGGTTCGGGAACGTGCAAAAGTTCGGCAACGTGAAGGGATGGACGCACCATATATCCTGAGTGGGGATGTGAGTGGAGTTAGATAGGAGGCCGTAGGATTCTTTTATGTTGAAGTGGCCAGCTACATTAGAGCCCCATCTTAGCTTGCCCGACTGATCGTCCCTTTGAATCTTCCTTTTCCTCAACTCATCAGCTAGGTTAGTCCAATCCTGAGAGTGATTTTGCTGGACCCATTCTAGGGCCTCAAGTTAGTCCCTCCATTCAGTGTTCTCTTTGTTTTTCCAGGAAAGGGATTCTTTGACCGAGGGAGAGCCCATAAGTAGAGTGTCATCCACATATTGTTAGTGGGTTGAAGGGGGGTTAGAGGGGTAGAGGTTAAGGGGTTAGAGGTTTAGGGGGTTAAATGGGTTAGGCGTTTATAGGTTTAGGGGGTTAGGGGATGGTGGAATTAGAGCTCTAGGAATCCTCCAATTTTGAACAAAATATGATGGTGGAATTTCAAATAAAATGATGCCCTAACTATCACACCAAGAGGGAACCCTTGATGCTCCTTTGACTTGAGGATTTCTTGAAGGTTTGCACTTTGTAGTTAATCATTCAAAACCTATTATCTTAACTATAAATGATCATTGAATGAGCCTTTACCATGGTATATCTCCCAAAACTTAGTCTCTTATAGTATTTCTCTAAAAAAAAAATTCATGGAAAGTCACCCTAGATTCTCCCAAAGCTCATACTTTAATTGAATTTTTACTTGCCTAACTTTGAAGCCTAGTATAAACACGTCAATCACAAGAGAGGGATTTTGGAAGTTTTGATCTTAGGCATTCATCATTTTTTAATATTCCTAAACCCGAGGTCATCTTTCCCTCAAGCCTTTCTTGGAGAGTCCTTCTTTTGCTTCTAAAGTAGGGAACCTATTATCTAATCCTCTTCTTTGAATGGGCATTGGAAATCACATTGTGCATCATTATTGGTCTCATCATTCTAGTAGTTTCCCTATACCGAGACTCCTCCCATCAGTGAAAGTTCATAAAGAGCAGGGGAAATTGAATGAGGTGACAATGGGTCCTTGTCCCATTGTTTCCACTTGATCTAGTAGTAGTCCCTTTGGAACCCCTCCTAGGACCCTTGCTAAATTAAGTGCTAACATTTAAAAAAAACAAGTATAAAGCAGATGGCTCACTTGAAAAGCATAAATCTAGGCTTGTGGCAAAAGGTTTTACACAAAAAGAAGGGGTCTATTATGAGAATACTTTTTCCCCCATAGCAAAATGGGATACCATATGGACATTCTTTGCCCTAGAAACTCAAAAAGTTGAAAATTCCATCAAATGGATGTAAAAACTGCTTTCTTGAATGGAGATATGAAAGAGAATGTTTTTGTGTCCCAACCAGAAGGATTTTTTGTGAAGAGTTAGGAACATAAAGCATGCAAGCGGTAAAATCCTTGTATGGCCTCAAGAAAGCACCACGAGTCTGGCATAATAAGGGGTTAGGGGAATAGGGGCTTGGGGGTTAGAGGTTTAGGGTTTAGGGGAATAATGTGTTAGTGGTTAAGGGGTTAGGGATTGGGCGCCTAAGGGTTAGGGGATTTGGGCGCATTTAGGGGTTAGGGGCATAATGAGTTAGTATTTAAGGGATTAGGGATTTGGGTTAGGGGAATAATGAGTTAGTGGTTAAGGGGTTATGGATTGGGGGTTAGGGGTTAGGGGATTTAGGCACATTTAGGGGTTAGGGGAATAATGATTTAGTGGTTAAGGGATTAGGGATTGGGGGCTTAGGGGTTAGGGGATTTAGGTGCAGTTAGGGGTTAGGTGAATAATGAGCTAGTGGTTAAGGGATTAGGGATTAGGGACTTAGGGGATTTAGAAGTTAAGGATTTTAGGGGTTAGGGGTGAGGGGTTAATGGGTTAATGGTTAAGCGTTAACAGTTAGGGGTTAAGGGGTTAAGGGGTCAGGGGTTTAGGTGTTAGTGGTTTAGGGGTTTAAGGGTTTAGAGGTTTAGGGGTTTGGGGGTTAAATGGGTTAGGGTTTTAGGGGTTTAGGGGGTTAAATGGGTTAGGGGTTGGGAATTAGGGCTTAAGTGGTTAAGGGTTAGACGTTTAGGGTTTATGGGGTTAAATGGTTTTAGGGGTTTAGAGGTTTAGGGGGTTAGGGGATTTAGAAGGTAAGGATTTTAAGGGTTAGGGGTTAAGGGGTTAAGGGGTTAGAGGTTAAGGGGTTAGATGTTTAGGGGGATAAATGGGTTAGGGGTTTAGAGGTTTAGGGGGTTAGGGGATTTCGCAGTTAAGGATTTTAGCGGTTAGGGGTTAAAGGGGTTAGGGGTTAGGTTTTGGGGGTTAAATGGGTTAGGTTTTTAGGGGTTTAGGGGGTTAAATGGGTTAGAGTCGGGAATTAGGGTTTAAGGGGTTAGGTGTTAAGGGTTTAGAGGTTTAGGGTTTAGGGGGTTAAATGGGTTAGGGGTTTAGGGTTTAGGGGGTTAAATGGGTGAGGGGTTATAGCCATTTATTAGGTGAACAAGGCATAATCTAGTTGTAGTAACCATAACTTGGTCAAGTTGTTATAGTCAAGGCAAGACTTGGTTGGGTTCCCAAGTTCCAAAAAAGTAAGGGTGATTGTGAGGGCATGAGAACTAAGGAGTGTCAGTGTGTGCCAAGGAATGAAAAGGCATGCTAACACATGCTAGAAAGTGTCAATGGATGTTGAGGAGTGTTAGGGAGTTCCAGGACCTTGCAAGGGAGAAATAGGTCAAAATGCATGGAAATGAACGAATAAGAGTGTGTGCCAAGTAGTGTCAATGAAATCCAAGTGTCTCAAGGATAAAGTGTGTTAGGGGAAGGCCAGAATAAGACTTGTAGGAGGTAAGCCTATGGTTACATAAAGGGTTGCACAAAGTAGTTTCAGACAAAGGGAAACTTTGGGTTGGGCACAACATTTATTTTCCAATGACTTGGTTGGGTTCCCAAGTCACAAAAAAAGTAAGGTTATCTATGACGACATGAAAGCTAAGGAATATCAAGGTCTGTCAGGGAATTCATAGAAGTAATAACACATGTTAGACAGTTTCAAGGCATGATAGGCATGCAAAGATGTGGTAGGTGCCAGGGTGTGGCATGAATACATGCTAGGGATTGTGAGGGCCAAGTGTCAAGGAAACACAAGGGAGAACTACTTTAAAATTCATGGAAATGAAGTATCAGCCAGTTCTAAGTATGCTAAGAAGGGAGTGACACATTATTCTAGGAACTTACAAGGCATGTTAGAGTGCTAGGGAAGCATACAAAGATGTTCCAAGTGCCAAGGTGTGCCAATGCATGCTAAGGAGTGTTAGGGAGTGCCAGGAAAACATAACATAACACTAGGTCAAAATTAATAAATAAATGAATAAGAGTGTGCGACAGGGAGTGTTAGCGAGTTCTAGGTGTTGAGATTCAACAAGATGATGAGCTTAGTGAAAAGAGTCACCTTCACTAAGTGGGCCCACAGGCTATTTTTGGCGCAAGTCTATTTTTAGACTATGTCTATTTTTAGACATGGAGACCATATTTCAGAAGTTGCAGGATGCTATTTGTGGATGGTTGGTCAAGTTGGAAAAATATATGGATTTCTATTTTTAGACATATTGGGCGAAGTCTATTTATAGATCGCTGATCTAAAAATAGAAGTGTCGATTATTATTAGCTCTTAATAATAATTAGACCCTAAATAACAACTTATTCTCTTCGAGCACTTAATTTCAGTTAACAGCTGTGGTAGATCAGCTAGCTGAAGGAATTACGCAATTCCTAGGGTTTACTGGTGTTCATGCATGGAGGACTCAGGTCAGGACTCAAGTGGCAGAGTTATGATGGAGTTGGTGAAGTAGTTCATGGAGTTTGTTTCAGTTTAACTACATCCTTGGAGTTAAACTCAATTGAACTAACTGTGTCTATTTATAACTTATTGATACATTAGTGGGAGTGGAGTGAATTAATTAGTTAAATTAATTCACAAATATTAATAACTCATTAATCAACTGAACAGAGATAACAGTTAACTACTTGCATGGGAGTTCGAGTGGAGACTCAGTGGAGAGATAGGTGAAAGGGCAGTGTGACTATCTGTTGTGACTATGTTGATGCATCCAATGCATGACCCATCCATTGGAGATTCCAATCAGGATTGCGCAATCAAGGCAAGGGTAATTTGAAGTCATTCAGAGCTATTCTTCAGCAAGGATTGTGTAGTAGAGGCAGGCTATCAGGAGGTAAGAAATCGGTGCATAGATTTGCAGATTTCTTCATGATAGTGTGTACTGATTGTATTGTACCGAGAGCTTGATATGTTCAACTTTGTATGAGGATTGTTACATGATCTCTATGACATATATTATACATATAGTTGGGGTTTTCAGCTTCAGGCTTTCCCGTTAAACAACTGTGTTATGTGTGTTGATTTTTGTTTCTTAATGTGTATGCATTGCGATATAGTTTTGAATTTCCACAAATGATCAATGGTGGAATGATTTTGTATTTTGCATAAAGTTAAATAGTGTGAGATCATGAGAATCTATTATATATAACACATTAGTTATATAATTTCTTCACTAGGTGTCTCGAGGAGGGAGTGACACGGTATGATAGTTAGTACTAAGTCATGTTATAGTGTCAAGGCTATATGCATCCAAGATGTGCTAGGTGCCAGGGTGTGCCAACATGTGCTAGGAAGTGTTAGGGATTGTCAGGGAAACACAAGGGAGCATTTACATTGTAGCAATTGGAGAAGTATTTACGTTGTAGCCATTGCAGGACCTCGAGAATTTTTGTCCATGGATAATTATTTATGTTGTGGCCATTGCATTAAAGCAAGAGGTTTGTCAATGCCTTTTTGTATGTGTTTATAAATTGGAAGAGAGAAATCAGAAACAAGAAGGGCTTGAAAGAACTGAACAAAGAAATGGAGGTCACTAGGATAAGCTGATGGAATTTGATTTGGTAGTTTCATACTATATCACAACCAAAGGGGTTAGGGGTTAGGGGTTTAGGGGGTTAAATGGGTTAGGGATTTAGCATTTAGGGGGTTAAATGGGTGAGGGGTCATAGTAATTTCTTAGGTGAACAAGGCACAATCTAGTTGTAGTCACCGTAACTTGGTCAAGTTGTTATATTCAAGGCAAGAATTGGTTTGGTTCCCAAGTTCCAAAAAAGTAAGGGTAATTGTGAGGGCATGATAAATAAGGAGTGTTAATGCATGCCAAGGAATGAAAAGGAATGCTAACACATGCCAGAAAGTGTCAATGGATGTTGAGGACTGTTAGGGAGTGCCAGAACATTGCAAGGGAGAACTAGGTCAAAATGCATGGAAATGAACGAATAAGAGTGTGTGCCAAGTAGTGTCAACGAATTCCAAGTGTCTCAAGGATAAAGTGTGTTAGGAGAAGGTCAAAATAAGACTTGTAGGAGGTAAGCCTATGGTTACATAAAGGGTTGGAAAAAGTAGTTTCAGACAAAGGGAAACTTTGGGCTGGGCACAACATCGATTTTCCAATGACTTGGTTGGGTTCCCAAGTCACAAAAAAGCAAGGTTATTTATGACGACATGAAAGCTAAGGAATACCAAGGTGTGTCAGGGAATTCCTAGAAGTAATAAGACATGTTAGGCAGTTCCAAGGCATGATAGGCATGCCAAGATGTGGCAGGTGCCAGGGTGTGGCATGAACACATGCTAGGGAGTGTGAGGGCCAAGTGTCAAGGAAACACAAGGGAGCACTAGTTTAAAATGCATGGAAATTAAGTATAAGCGAGTTCTAGGTGTGTTAAGAAGGGAGTGACATGGTATTCGAGGAAGTGCCAAGGCATGTTAGAGTCCTAGGGAAGCATAAAAAGTTGTTCCAAGTGCCTAGGTGTGCCAATGTGTGCTAAGGAGTGTTAGGGAGTGCCAGGAAAACATAACAGAGGCGCACTAGGTCAAAATTCATAAATGAATGAATAAGAGTGTGTGACAGGGAGTGTTAGCGAGTTCTAGGTGTCTCGAGGAGGGTGTGACACGGTATGATAGACAATACTAAGTCATGTTATAGTGTTAGGGCGATATGCATCCAAGATTTTATATATTCACATATGGGACAGTCACAAGATGTCAACAAAATCACATACTTATCAAAATCCTCAACCAGCAATATGCTAACATTGCTTCTTAATGTGCTTGCAACTAGGTAGGCATCAAAGACAATCATTGCAATGGGTGAAGGGGATCTAAGAGAGAATTATGTAAGGAGTTCCTTCTAGCTGGTAAAGGACATTGGTGTTACTATTGTTAAAGGGGGTGGCCTACAAGGATACATTGGTAGCTGTTGATGCAAGAGCATAATTTCAACAATTTATTTCAAAATTTGTATTTGTCCTCCATAAGGTCTTAGAGATTTTTGGAAGAGGAAGTTGGTTTCCTTGTTGCCCTATAATTTTGTAGAATTTCTAATTTCATATTTGGGATAGGAAATTTTAGTAATTTTAGGCATTATAAGTTAAGATGTTTTTTTATTTGTAAGGCCTCCTAGTCATTAGGAAAGTTGAGTCTTATGATTAGGATTACTTGTGGCATCCTATGTATTTTTCAAACTCCAATACACCAAGGCAAATATGTGGAGGACATTTGGGGGAAATGTGATTGTCTATGAAATGTAGATCGGATTTGGGGAACTTGTAGCTCTTTTCCTTAAACCCTACTAGTTCTTAGAGGTTGTATATATATGGAGCAATTAGCAGGAAAAAACATAATATGCCCAAGAATATTAGTGTTGGAGCAGCTATGGTTAAAACACGAGATTCAAAGTTCAAATCCCCTTGAGTTGCCAACCAAAAAATAATATTTTTTTATCTATTTTTTTATTAAATTTTTAGAATGTGGTTTAATGAAAAAAGAAAAATATAATATAAAAGAAATAAATTATATGACATGATCAAATTTCATGTGGTTTTAATATCGATTTTCAGAAATAAAAAATAAAATTTTATCCACTATCCATTCATGGATATTTCAATGCAAACTTCTCAATGCTAATGATTTTGTCTTAATTGCTAACTATCTTAAATGGGTTTCATCTTAATTGTCATTGGCTTAAGTCGACATTGTCTTAAATATAAAGTTCTGTCTTAAATATTTTTGTCTCAAAGTGCTTTTGTCTTAAATCTTAAATTTTGTCTTAAAATATTTTTGTCTCAAATTGTTTTTGTCTTAAAATATATGTCTCAAACTGCTTTTGTCTTAAATATAAAGTTTTGTCTTAAAATATTTTTGTCTTAAACTCTTTTTGTCTTAAATATAAAATTTTGTTTTAAAATACTTTTGTCTTAAGTTTTTTTGTCTCAAATTGTTTTTGTCTTAAATATAAAATTTTGTCTCAAATTATTTTTGTCTCACACTATTTTTGTCCTAAATATAAAATTTAAGACAATTCAATTGATATTAAATTTTAATATAAAATAACTAAAATCTTAAAAAGATTTCTTTTGTTTTAAAGAAATGTCTTAATGCCCTTGATGTAGTAGTGACGTACAAACAGTAGCACAATAGCCCTCCTGAAAGCTATAAATATAGACGTTGAAGGACGATTCCACATTTAGAATTAAGAATCTGTGCTCTGATAACCTGTAAGTGCGAGGGTCGAGCATTCAGGAGAA